>CM066606.1:60546446-60958946 GCA_033816785.1 Picus viridis
AGGCTTTTACTAGCATTCAGTCACAAACATGGTGTGTCATAAGACTATAACATCAAAGAGACAGGTGATTTATTGTCCCATATAGAAAGTGCTCTACCTGAAAAGTATTAGGTTTGAGTCCCAATGCTGGGCACAATGCAGATCCCCAAAAGACACTCAGAAATCCTCTGCCCTATGAAGGGTGTGGCCTGTTCTTGCTATTACCTAGAGAGAGGAGAAAGAACAGACCTTGTGCCATGATAGGTAGCTTTTGCCAAGGAGAGACATCTCTTGCACTCCAGTTTGTGTTCAGAGGAACAAGATGAAAGTGCAGTGTGGTCTTTAATATGGGTAGGAGTGTGTAACTCATGATGACACTTATCCAACAGTAGGTTCTTTTCCCTAGCAGTAACCAGTGCTGGCCTACCCTCCACTCTGTGTCACAATTTTTTTTTTCCTCAGAAATCCATTAAGGACTTGGACAAAAGCAGCAAAATAATAAGATGGGACTTCCTTCTGCTACATCCAAGCCCACTGGAATGATTTTATCACTGTTATGCCTTGAGATGAATTTGTGAGTGAGCATTCAATACCATGCTGCCATCATGTTGGTTTTAATATGAAAGCGCTTGCTAGAGCAAAGAAAAGTATCGTGGCGCTTGAAGTTCAGATTGTAACGTGAGAGGCTTCCTGTTTCCAGTTGCTGCTTCTGGTTTCTGTTTTGGGGTGTTGGGCTTTTTTGTTGGGCTGACTGTAAGCTTGGGGGATAGGTGGGATTGTTTTGTGGCTGGCTTCTGCTCCTGCTTCTGCTTTTGTTTTTTTGCAAAACGGCCTAAGGTAAATGTACATTATACCATACCATTCTATTAAATTCCTTATCTAAACCCAGGGTTTTTGTGTTACTTTCTCTCCTGATCTGAGGCAGTGGTAGGGCTTGTTTGCGAGAGCAGGCTGTCTTAAACCAGGACAATCACATAATAGACGTAGTGTTTCATGCAGTGTAAATCATACTTTGCATGCAAGTGCTAACACAGTATTACCACAAGAATGAAGACTGTTGAGGTATGGGGCAAAGTGGTTTGGTGAGAGTCACAGGTAAGGAAAAGCAGGAGGAGTATCACTCCTTTTTTTGCCAGTAGGAAATCTTTCCAGCTTCAGAGGGCCACAAGGGAGTTAACAATAGGGATATTTGTCCTCTACCATGGCAGCCAAGCATGTTGCCATGCTTCAGACCAGCCCTGCACATTTTATAAGAAAACAGAAACATCTGTGTGCTCTTCTGCTGGCATCAGGTCCCTATTTGCTATCACTCCTCAGCTTCAAAGAAGTAGCGAATATCCATACAAATACCAGGTTTTCCAGACAGATTTAGCCTGCTGCCTGCTGCATGACCTTGGCTCATTAGATTCAGACTGCTGAAAATCCTTGTTTGTTTTCCCAAATTAAAATGAGTGTAGTGGAACATTGGAACATGTTGCCCAGAAAGGTGGCTGGGGTCCCACTCCTGGAGGTAGTCAAGGTGAGGCTTGACAGGGTTCTGGATAACCTATTTGAGGATGCCTCTGCTTACTGCAGAGGTGTTTGGACTAGATGACCTTTGGAGGTCACTTCCAACCCAGATCATTCTATGGTTCTGTGATTCTATGATTTTGTACTGTGTCACAAAGTCACATCATAATCATCTAGCCAGCACTGCTGAAATTTCATGTCTCTGTGTTGGAAGCAAAAGCATTCAAATGCACTAATGTACTACACGGTACTAATTACCATTTCCCTGTAAGTGTGCAGCTGACACAGATGATGTAAGTACTCTGTCCTGACACCTCTCTTATTCCTACAGGAGCACCACAGCATGCTGTTGAAAGAGCTCACTTGTCAAGTGGCGACCATTCATGTTGAATAACTGGGTGCTTCCCTATAAAAGGCTTTTCTCATATGCTCCTCTGCCTGTGTTTGAAATAACCCATCCTGTTTTTAGTGGCAGTTGCTAATAACCCTTCACTGGTTGCTGAAAGCTGATGCTGTGCATCAAGCACATTTGTCCAGCTGTGTTTGTGAAACACAAGGATATCAATTTGATCTAAGTGTTGTTCTCATCTTCACTGTCCATGCTTTGTGTACCCTTATCTAAGCTGCTTCAACACTTCGTACTCTGTCTTTCTCCTGCTGCTCCATTTCAATATTGTCTTTTTACTCTGCAGAGAACATACAGGCTTTATTTGCACAACAGTGAGTACAATAGGGCCCCAGATTTGGCTGGGACTTTTGTTGGAGAGAATTCCACCTGCAGATAAAGCTTGAATTTTAGTGTTATTCTGGACTTGGGCTGAAAGATGCACACAGCCATTTAGGCTAGGATTCAAAGGCAATAAATAGCAAGGTGACAGATACCTACCTCTTGCCTTTTGGTATGTAAGTAAAGGAATTAACAGACTGTAACCGCACTGTCACATGTTGCCTGGGACAGACTCTGAAATGACAAGCACTGATGTTTGTGTCAGCTGAAAAAGAAAACAGCAACAAAAAATGTTTCCTGTGGAAAACAAGGAAATTTGAACAACTTTGTGAGTGAAGATCAGGTTTGTGACCATCTGAAGAACCTGTATCCCATGGGATACACCCATAGGTGCTGAGGAAACTGGTGGATGAGGTTGCTAAACCATTCTCTACTATATTGCAAAAGTCCTGGCAGGCCAGGGAAGGCCCTACTGACTGGAAAAGGGGTAACATAACCCCCATTTTCAAAAAGGGAAAGAGGGATGACCCAGGGAACTATAGGCCAGTCAGTCTCACCTCTGTGCCTGGTAAGATCATGGAGTAGATCCTCCCGGAGGCACTGCTGAGGCAAAAGAATAATGAAAAGCAGATTGGGCACAAACAGCACAGCTTCACCAAGGGGAAATCCTGCCTGACAAACCTGGTGACCGTCTATGATAAGGTCACAACATTAAGAGATGAAGGCTGAGCAATTGATGTTGTGTACCTGGACCTGAGCAAAGCCTTTGATGCTGTCCCACACAACATCCTGATGTCCAGGCTGGTGCAAATGGGTTTGATGGATGGACCATTCAGTGGATAGAGAACTGGCTTTACAGCTGCACCCAAAGGGTGGCTGTCAATGGGTCCATGTCCAAGTGGAGGCCAGTGACTAGTGCAGTCCCTCAGGGATCAGGACTGGGATCAGTCTTTTTAAACATCTTTGTTGGTGACATGGACAGTGGCATTGAGTGCACCCTCAGCAGGTTTGCTGATGACACCAAGCTGTGTGGTACAGCAGACACACTGGAGGGACCCCAAATGCAAGGTCATGCATCTGTGACAGGGCAATCCCAAGCACTGGCTTGAGGGGAGCCCTGAAGAAAAGGACTTGGGGATACTGGTGGATGACAAGCTCAGCATGAGTCACCAGTGTGCACATGCAGCCCAGAAAGCCAATCACATCCTGGGTTGCATCAAGAGAAGCATAGCCAGCAGGTCAAGGGAGGTGATTCTCCCCCTCTACTCCACTCTGGTGAGACCCCACCTGGAGTTCTGCATCCAGTTCTGGAGCCCCTATTGCAGGAAGGATCTGAACATGCTGGAGCTTGTCCAGAAAAGGGCCACGAGGAGGGCTGGAGCACCTCTCCTGTGGCTACAGACTGAAAGAGTTGGGGCTATTCAGTCTGGAGAAGGCTCCATGGAGACCTTCTTGTGGCCTTCCAGTATCTGAAGGGGGCCTACAAGAAAGCTGGTGAGGGACTTTTTAGGGTGTCTGGTAATGATTGGACTAGGGGGAATGGAGCAAAACTAGAAGTGAGTAGATTTGTATTGGATATTGGGAAGAAGTTCTTCACCATGAGGGTGGTGAGACACTGGAACAGGTTGCCCAGGGAGGTGGTAGAAGCCCCATCCCTGGAGGTTTTTAAGACCAGGCTGGATGTGGCTGTGAGCAACCTGATCTAGTGTGAGGTGTCCCTGCCCATGGCAGGGAACTAGATGACCCCTTAGGTCCCTTCTAAACCTAACAATTCTATAATTCTATGATTCTAACTACTTGCAGAACATATCAGCTGACATTTCCAAAGAGCAGAAGGGCTAAGCATGCCCAGTGTGGGCCAGTTTTCCAGTTTAGCTCAGTTCCCATGGAGGCAGCTAAGCATGAGCCAGATTTCTAAAATCATTCAGCATCCAGCTGTTTCCATTACAATAGTTCTGGCCCAGTTTTTAAATAGAGCTCAGCACCACCCAATATGCTGTGTCATATCTGAACTTTACCTGAAGTGACTTTGCACTCAGGGTCATTGCTTCACTGGCTATCTGCCAGAGGCTCAGCTCACCTCCATATCTATCTTCTCATTCCCTTTATGAGCCTTCATGTGATCTGAATATTATGAATTATCAAAAATTGTCCTCAGTGCATGTGGAGAGGGAATATTGCAAGATGCACCACAGACTGTGGCACAATGAACTTCACAGCTCTGACAATCTACCGTGCACTTTTGAGCTGCAAGAGCCAGCATTATGCTTTTACCTGCCAATCATGCTGACTCATGTCAAATTATGTCATCTTCCAAATGTCTCTGTTTGGAGGTCTCAACCTATTTTCACATATATATGAAGCCAAGATTTTCTTCCTTCAGAAGCCTGCAGGAAAGCTGAAAAGACAGCAGACGCCTTGCTTCAGGGAGGGCTGTGTGTCAGAAGTGTAAAACATTATCTGGATATTAACACATTCATAGAAACTGCAGTCTTCCTTCATCAGCATGTCAGTACGAGGTCTTTCAAGGGCTGGAGTAACCCTTTACTAGAAGAGGTCCTAAGACATAGATAGCTCATGTGCTCTCTCTCCAGCTTTCTGGGAGCTTGTAGGAAAAGCTTGACAGACAGAGAATATGGATGGGAAAGGCAACATCTTCTGTACTAGTGCCTATTGTCTTGCTTAGATGGCTTTTGCATAAGCAGAAACGTACAATTGAGTGTTGGGGATGAAGTGCAGAAATCCTCAGAAGAAAAGATAAAGCAGAGATGTTCCCTTTTGTCTGGGTTGGTTCCATCAGGGTTTGAGTATTTTAAATTGTTTTCTAAGTGAATATCCAAGAGACACTGAGGGAAGGGCAGAAAACAGAGTTAATCAAAAAGACAGCCCACCACAAAGCCAGCCTCAGGCTGCACACACTGGGGCATGGTTAGCTCAAGACACTTGTCTGCTTTCAAAGCTGGTTTAATAGGTCTCTTGTTCACATCAAACTCCCTGAAACAAGAAAAGGCTTGAAATGCAGGTGAATTAAAAAAAACAAAAACCAACAAAAAAACCACCCACTGCTGATGCATCTCCCCATTTTAAGCTTCCTTCTCTGTCATTTATTCCCCTCATTTCCTTGAGCTCCCTTGCTGCGTGACCGTGTGACATGCAGCCGTTCAGTTAGAATCAAGAGAGATATTGGCAGTTTGGGAGCTGTTGTTCCTGCTTATGTATGCAAAGAGCATAATTGCTAAGTGCATCATCTGTTGTAATTTACACATCCACACACGGCATAGATAAGGGCGGTCTTCACATAAGGATGCAGTGCCTTATTTTCTTCTCTGTTTTTCTGGTTAAGTCTGTAGGTGCTGCAAAAATGCTCTAAAATATGATCCCTGCCCCACATAGCTTACACTTTCAATATAGCTGCAGAGAACCAGGAAAAGAGGCAGTGTTTAACTCCGCCACTTCGCAGACAAGCAGTTCAACTGTTTGAAGTGACCTGACTGAAATAATTTATGACAGTCTGCAGCAGGTATGAGAAGTTAGCAATACCAAATTCAGCATTACAAAACCACTCTGCAGTCAACAATTCACCGAAGCAAGAGCTGTGCTGCTCTCAAACATCTAGGCAGGAGGCAACCAAGGAGCAGACAGTGAATACTGGTCTGCAAGATAAAAATAGCAGCTCTGTAATAATAAAAGGACAAAAGTCTTAAAAAAAAAAAAGAAGAAAGAAATCAAGAGAGAATGTGAGAGAATTGCCAGTTGGCTTCCTGTCAGTTGTTTTAACTCTTGCTGTCACAACAATCTGACTTCTTATGATCTTCTGCAATAGAAGCCAAGCTAAGGCATTCTCCTTTAAAACCATCAGATGCAGGTCAAATGGAGCCCCTGCCTGAGAGTGGAAACTTCACAGCCATATTGGAGACCTTAGAAGCCAGCACTGTGCTCCATGATGACATAGAAGGGGAATTATCATTCCTTTTCCACTCCTCTAAGTAAATCTGCAGATTCAAGTGTGTCTTGAATTCTTTTACCAGGTTTTACTTCTTGCACAGTATCCCTCATTTATCGTGTAGAACCTTCAGCAATAGACTATCACAATCCAAAGACTCTTGAGTCTTTGGGGGACTGCACAGGTGTTTATGCCAGAATCCTTTACTTGTTGGCTTCTCACCATGATGTCTCAGTGGATATCAAGGAACCACATCTCCTTCCCTGGTGCCTGGAGAAATATATTTCCATTTAAACAGAGGTTCAGAAGAGAAAATTTTCCCTCAGCATTCTTTTAAGTAACACTTCAACTTATGAAAATGCAAGGAGGGCTGGGTAAGAATCCTCTGCCATTGGTATGCCTGTTCCTTCCCAAACTGGCTCTTCTGCTCAGCAACCACTATGCCAAGCACGCAGCAAGTAGTCTTATCACAGTGTCTTTCTGCAGTTGCCTGTGCATGCTCTGGGTTGATGGTTTGCAGGAAACAAGGCATAGGTTTTTCCCATAGCACGTCTGGATCTGCTGCTGCAAATGGACAGTAGCTGAGGTAGAGCAATGCTGCTGAATAGACCAGGGAATAATAATCATAGAATCATAGAATCAACAAGGTTGGAAAAGACCTCAGAGATCATCAAGTCCAACCTATTACCTAATACCTAGCACCTCATGACTAAACCATCACTTCAAGTGCTACATCCAATCCCTTTTTGAACACCTCCAGGGATGGTGACTCCACCACCTCCCTGGGCAGCACATTCCAATGGCAAATTACTCTTTCTGTGAAGAACTTCCTCCTCACCTCGAGCTTAAACTTCCCCTGGCGCAGCTTGAGACTGTGTCCTTTTGTTCTGGTGCTGGTTGCCTGGGAGGAGAGAACAACCCCCACCTGGCTAAAACCCCTTCAGGAAGTTGTAGAGAGCAATGACATCTACCCTGAGCCTCCTCTTCTCCAGGCTAAACAATACCTCTTTTGATCACACCCTTCAAAATACCTGTGGGTGCAAGTATCAGGCATAACTTTGTCCTTAGTGGACACGGAGGGGAACGTAGTAACAAAAGATGAGGAAAAGGCAGAGGTACTTAACACCTTCTTTGCCTCAAATTTTAATAGCAGAACAGAATGTCTTCCAGACAGCTGGCCCGCAGAGCTGGCAGATGGAGCCAGGGAGCAGCATAGTTTTCCCCTGTGTTCCAGGAGGAAGTAGTTAGAGACCTCCTCCGATGCTTGGATCCCCACAAGTCCATGGGACCAGATAGGATCCATCCTAGGGTGCTGAGAGAGCTGGCAGATGAGATGGCCAAGCGGCTCTCCAACATTTTTCAGCAGTCCTAGCTCACTGGAGAGGTCCCAGATGACTGGAAGCTGGCCAACGTGATGCCCACCCACAAGAAGGGCCAGAAGGAGGAGCCTGGGATTTCCAGACCTGTCAGCCTGACCTCAGTACCAGACAAGATTATGGAACAGGTCATCTTGAGTGCAATCAGACAGCACTTACAGGATGGCCAAGGGATCAGGCCCAGCCAGCATGGATTTAGGAAGGGCAGGTCCTGCCTGACCAACCTGATCTCCTTCTAGGATCAGGTGACCCGCCTGGTGGATGTGGGGCAGGCTGTGGATGGACTTCATCAAGGCTTTTGACACTGTCCCCCACAGCAAACTCCTGGCCAATCTGTCAGCCCATGGCTTGGACAGCAGCACTCTGTGCTGGGTTAAGAACTGGCTGGAGGGGTGCTTGGTGCCCTGGTTTAGTTGATTAGATGGTGTGGGATAATAGGTTGGACACCATGATCTCAAAGGTCTCTTCCAATGTGGTCTATTCTATTCTATTCTATTCTATTCTATTCTATTCTATTCTATTCTATTCCATTCTATTCTACAGTTTTAGTCAGTTGTCCATGAGCCCCTAATTTAGTTTTCCTTGACATTTTCCAAAGTCCATACTTTCAGTACATTTTCCATCTGCTCTCTCTCAACGGAGAGATCTGTTCTCAAAGGGCTCTTTAGTACACTCTTTAGATACAGTGTGCACACGCAATCTCCATATCAAATATTTCAAGCCCATTTCAGTAGGAGGAACTGAACATGGCTTCCAGTGCTCTAGTGGAAAGTCATGACCTTCAAAATACAAAATATTTGCACGGACTACACCATCATGCAACTGTCTGCCATCCATAGCAAGTATCTGATACAAACCATATGAATGCTTTCAGTCAAGCTTAAATAGCTACCCCAGTAGCCCTCCTTTTTTTTTTTTTTTTCCTTTTCTTTTCCCTTTTTTTAATAGGATACCTACAGAAGGTAGGTAGCACTGGTACTTAAGTGCACGTGCATAGTGTGTTTCTGACCAGATGAGTCCACATGGGAGAAGTTCGCACTGAGGATGTCCAGGCTTTTATAACTGGCAGCTGCTCTGTATGTGTTGGAGAAAATACTGCCTCCTTCTTAGTGAAGAATACAGCAGTGGCAGCACTAAGTTTTGCAGCTTCATGCTTTACTGAGGTAGACAGGGGGATACTGGACCCAGGAAAACCCAAGAGAGAGCAGAGACCCTCCAGGAGTTGGCTAGTGACCTCTTGGGACTGTGAGCAACCAGGAGAGCTACAGACAGGGCAGGCAAATGTGGTGTGGTGCATAAGTTTGTATGGCAGTTTGTGTGCAGGAGGGCCCTTATATCCTGCTTGTAGGTCCATAGTCCTGGAAAATGCCCAAGGGCACTCACGTTTCAGCTAAAATCCATGTTCCTATAGTAATGGCCCCTGAGAAGTGTGGGCAGCAGGCTCGGGTTGCCTACGTGCCTGAGGGCAGTGACGTAGCAGGGGGAGGGGTTGCCGTGGAAACCGCGGCAAACCAAACAGACCCCAGCTTCCTCACTGACCAGGGCAGGTGGGAATTGCCGGCTGGAGAGGGTGATTAAGAGGGTGGTTACTGCAACATGGTTACTACTAGAAGTAAGGCTAGTAGAAGAACAGTGGGCACCCAAACAGAGGCCACTCACAAGCATGCAGGTGTTCAGGTAGGTGGCTGCAGTGAGTGCTGGGACCAGGCACTCGATATGGAGGATGGAAGGAACAACTCCTGTGTGAGTTGTGAGCAGATCAGCGATCTGATGAGCATGGTGGCCGAACTAAAAGAAGAGGTAGAAAGGCTTAGAGCTATAAGAGACAGCAAAAGGAACACTGACTATTCCCACAATCTAACTTCTACCAAACCAGAACAGGGGGTAACTTTTAGTGGAGCAGGGAGTTTGATACCTTCCCATCAGCTAGCCTCTCAGCCTCCCTGCAGTAACCCACATGAGCAGGGCCAATGGGAGCAGGTCTCTGCCCGACGGAAGAAGTGCAGACGGAGCAAGCGTGCTACTTTGAGCAGCACACTGCCTACAGTGAAGGTTCAGAATAGGTATGAGGCTCTGCAGGAGGAGCAGGTCATAGGTGAGGATGAGGACTCAAGGAAGACAGAAGCTGCACCAATGACAGGTTCCCTCAGGCCAGCTATCAAAACTAGACCGGAAAAGAAACCTCGTAGGGTCATCGTTGTAGAAGACTCCCTACTGAAGGGAGCAGAGGGCCCAATATGCAGACCAGACCCATTTCATAGGGAGATCTGCTGCCTCCCTGGTGCCCAAGTAAAGGACATAGTAGGCAAAATTCCTGAACTTGTGAGCCCTTCAGACTACTACCCACTGCTGGTCTTTCAGGTGGGTAGTGACGATGCAACAATGCGAGGCTCACGGTCAATTAAAAGAGATTCAGAACCTTAGGGCACCTGCTAAAGGGATCAGGATCTCAAGTTGCTATCCCTCTAACGTCAGTGATGGATGAGGGAACATTGAGGAAGAGCCAACAGGTCAATTCATGGCTCAGGGGCTGGTGCCATCAACAGGGATTTGGGTTCTACAATCATGGTTTGGTTTTCAAGGCAGCAGAGCTGAAAACAACCTATGGGACACACTTGTCCCAGGGGGGGAAAGGATCCTGGGGCAGGAATTGGCAGGGCTCATTGACAGGGCTTTAAACTAGATTTGAAGGGGGAGGGGTTAATAGTCTCCTGCTGGCCTGTGACAAACAGAGGAGCAGATCACCTGAGGCAGAGGGATGGAGAGCTGGTAAGGGCTCTCAACTTGCTGCCCTGAGGCAAGACTCGAATGATGCACCAGGACACCCTGTGGAAACCAAGGGAGTTGGCACAAGAGGATGACAGGGCCAGCCCAGCTGAAGTGCTTCTATGCAAATGCACGCAGCTTGGGCAACAAACAGGATGAGTTAAGGGCCACCGTGATGCTGGGATGCCATGACATAGTGGGCATCACCAAAACTTGGTGGGATGACTCCCATGACTGGAATGTAGGGATAGACGGGTATAAGCTCTTTAGGAAGGATAGGCAGGGAAGGAGAGGAGGAGGTGTTGCCCTCTATGTCAACAACCAGCTGGAATCAGCAGAACTCCACCTGGGGAGGGATGATGAGTTGGTTGAGAGTGTATGGGTTAGAATTAAAGGCAAGACAGGGGTAGGAGATATTACTGTGGGGGTCTGCTGGCCACCTGACCAGCAGAACCAAGCAGATGAGGCCCTCCACAGGCAAACAGAAGCGGCTTCCAGGTCACAAGCCCTGGTCCTCATGGGGGATTTCAACCACCCTGACATCTGCTGGAGGGACAACACAGCAAGGCATCAGCAATCCAGGATGTTCCTGGACTGCGTAGAAGACAAATTCCTCCTCCAAATGGTAGAGGAACCAACAAGAAAAGGTGTTATGCTGGACCTTGTTCTCACCAACAGGGAAGGGCTGGTAACCAATGTGAGGCTCAGAGACGGCCTTGGCGGCAGTGACCATGAAGCAGTTGAATTTAATCTCCTCAGGGCAATCAGGAGGATGTATTCTAAGCTTACGACCCTAGACTTTAGGCGTGCAGACTTCGACCGCTTCAGGGATCTGCTAGCCAAAGTGTCGTGGGACGAAGCCCTGGAGGGAAGAGGGACCCAGGACAGCTGGTCAGTATTCAAGGACCACCTCCTCTGTGTCCAGGAGCTATGTATACCAACAAGGAGAAAAGCAGGAAAGAGTGCTAGGAGGCCTGCCTGGATGAACAAGGAGCTGCTGGACACACTATCACTTAAAAGGAAACTCTACAGGAAGTGGAGGGAAGGACAGCTAGAACAGAGGGTATATCAGGAAGCTGCCCGAGCAGCAAGAGGACTGGTTAGGAAAGGCAAAGCAGAGTTTGAATTGAATCTAGCCAGGGAGGTTAAAGGGAGCACTAAGAATGTCTATAGGTACATTAATGGCAAGAAGCCTAGGGAAGGTGTGGGCCCCCTCAGAAAAGAAAGTGGTGAATTGGTCACAAGTGATGTGGAAAAGGCTGAGGTACTCAATCACTTCTTTACCTCAGTCTTCACTGCAAGGGCCTCCAGCCACACTCCTGGTGTCATGGCAGACGATGCCAGGGATGGGGAGGAAGAACTGCCCATCATAAGTGAAGCTCAGGTTCGTGATCACCTGAAGAACCTGAAAGTGTTCAAGTCCATGGGACCCGACGGGATACACCCACGGGTGCTGAGAGAACTGGCAGATGAGGTTGCTAAACCCCTCTCTATTCTATTCCAAAAGTCATGGCAGACTGGGGAAGTCCCCACGGACTGGAAAAGGGGAAACATTGCTCCCATTTTCAAAAAGGGCAAGAAGGAGGAACCAGGGAACTACAGGCCAGTCAGTCTCACCTCTGTGCCTGGAAAGATCATGGATCAGATCCTCCTGGAGGCACTAATGACTCAGAAGAACAGTGAAGAGGTGATTGGGAACAGTCAGCATGGCTTTGCCAAGGGCAAATCCTGCCTGACAAACCTGGTGGCCTTCTATGATCAGGTGACAGCATTAATAGATGAGGGGCAAGCAACTGATGTTATTTACCTGGACCTGAGCAAAGCCTTCGACACTGTCCCGCACCACCTCCTGGTCTCCAAGCTGGTGACACATGGGTTTGATGGATGGACCACTAGATGGATAAAGAACTGGCTTGATGGCCACACCCAAAGAGTGGCTGTCAATGGGTCCATGTCCCAGTGGAGGCCAGTGACAAGCGGAGTCCCTCAGGGATCAGTCCTGGGACCTGTCTTGTTCAACATCTTTGTGGGTGACATGGACAGTGGCATCGAGTGCACCCTCAGCAAGTTTGCTGATGACACCAAGCTGTGTGGTGCAGTGGACACGCTGGAGGGAAGGGATGCCATCCAGAGGGACCTGGACAGGCTGGAGAGGTGGGCACAAGCCAACCTCATGAGCTTCAACAAGACCAAGTGCAAGGTTCTGCATCTGGGTCAAGGCAATCCCAGGCACAAATCCAGGCTGGGCAGGGACTGGCTGGAGAGCAGCCCTGAGGAGAGAGACTTGGGGGTGCTGGTGGAGGAGAAGCTCAACAGGAGCTCTCAATGTGCACTTGCAGCCCGGAAAGCCAATCAGATCCTGGGCTGCACCAGGAGAAGTGTGACCAGCAGGTCAAGGGAGGTGCTTCTCCCCTCTACTCAGCTCTGCTGAGACCCCACCTGGAGTACTGCCTCCAGTTCTGCAGCCCCTATTACAGGAGGGATGTGGACGTGCTGGAAGGTGTCCAGAGAAGGGCCACGAGGATGATCAGAGGGCTGGAGCACCTCTCCTATGAGGACAGACTGAAGGAGTTGGGGCTGTTCAGTCTGGAGAAGAGAAGGCTCCGAGGTGACCTCATTGTGGCCTTCCAGTATCTGAAGGGGGCCTACAAGACGGCTGGGGAGGGACTTCTCAGGATCTCAGGTAGTGATAGGACTAGGGGGAATAGAATGAAGCTGGAGATGGGGAGATTCAGGCTAGATGTGAGGAAGAAGTTCTTCACCATGAGAGTGGTGAAGCCCTGGAATGGGTTATCCAGGGAGGAGGTTGAGGCCCCGTCCCTGGAGGTGTTTAAGACCAGGCTGGATGAGGCTCTGGCCACCCTGATCTAGTGTGGGGTGTCCCTGCCCATGGCAAGGGGAGTTGGAACTAGATGATCCTTGTGGTCCCTTCCAACCCTGACTGATACTATGATTCTATGATTCTATAAAGCCACCCAGATGTATCTGGACAGGAAGGATTCTTAAGTACAGGTGGTACGTTGCAATAAGAGTCTAGATTGTTCCTCTTATGCAAAGGTAAGCACCTGCAAAGTGTGCACAGGTTGATGGTCTGTCATGCCAAGTGGTTGCGTTGCAACAAGAGTCACAAGGCTATGCAAGAGAGAAGCTGAAATGGAGATTGATAAGTGATGCCAAAACCACAATCCTGTGGCACACATTGCTGAGAAAGATGCACCTTACATCCTAGTGACCCAAGAAAGTAGGGCTCTACTTTGTTCTTTGCCTACTAACATCACAACCAAAACCAGATACAAAGTTTTAACACCTACAGAATGGAATAGAATAGAATAGAATAGAATAGAATAGAATAGAATAGAATAGAATAGAATAGAACAGAACATGTTGGAAGAGACCTTCAAGAACATCATGTCCAACCTATCATGCAACACCACCTAATAAATTAAACCATGCAACCAAGCAGCCTATCAAGTCTCCTCCTAAATGCCTCCAATGATGGTGACCCCACCACCTCCCCAGGCAGCCCATTCCAATGGGCAATCACTCTCTCTGTATAGAACTTCCTCCTAACATCCAGTCTAAACTTCCCCTGGCGCAGCTTGAGACTGTGTCCTCTTGTTCTAGTGTTGGTTGCCTGGGAGAAGAGACAAACCTCTGCCTGGCTACAACCTCCCTTCAGGTAGTTGGAGAGAGCAAGAAGGTCACCCCTGAGTCTCCTCTTCTCCAGGCTAAGCAACCCCAGCTCCCTCAGCCTGTCTTCATAGGGCTTGTGTTCCAACGCCCCTCACCAACTTCGTTGCACTTCTCTGGACACGTTCCAGCAAGTCAACATCCTTCCTAAACTGAGGGGCCCAGAACTGGACACAGGACTCAAGGTGTGGCCTAACCAGTGCAGTGTACAGGGGCACAATGACCTCCCTGCTCCTGCTGGCCACACTGTTCCTGATGCAGGCCAGGATTCCATTGGCCCTCCTGGAGGCCTGGGCACACTTCAGGCTCATGTTCAGCCTCCCATCAACCAGTACCCACAGGTCCCTCTCTGCCTGACCACTCTCCAGCCACTCTGACCCCAGCCTGTAGCACTGCATGGGGTTGTTGTGGCCAATGTGCAGAACCTGGCACTTGGATGTGTTCAATCTCATGCCGTTGGATTCTGCCCATCTGTCCAGCCTGTCGAGGTCCCTCTGCAAAGCCTCTCTGCCCTTCAGCAGATCAACTCCTGCCCCCAGCTTGGTGTCGTCTGCAAATTTCCTGATGATGGACTCAGTGCCCTCATCCAGATCATCAATAAAGATGTTGAAGAGCATGGGGCCCAGCAATGATCCCTGGGGCACACCACTAGTGACTGGCTGCCAGCTGGATGTGGCACCATTCACCACCACTCTCTGGGCTGAGCCCTCCAGCCAGTTCCTAACCTAACGCAGAGTGCTGCTGTCCAAGCCATGGGCTGCCAGCTTGGCCAGGAGTTTGCTGTGGGGGACAGTGTCAAAGGCCTTGCAGATGTCCAGGTAGACTACATCCACAGGCCTCCCCACACCCACCACGGAGGTCACCTGATCCTAGAAGGAGATCAGGTTGGTCAGGCAGGACCTGCCCTTCCTAAATCCATGCTGGCTGGGCCTGATCCCTTGGCCATCCTGTAAGTGCTGTGTGATTGCGCTCAAGATTTATTTCACAGTATCACAGTATCACAGTATCACCAAGGTTGGAAAAGACCTCAAAGATCATCGAGTCCAACCTGTTACCACCGACCTCATGACTAGACCATGGCACCAAGTGCCACGTCCAGTCCCCTCTTGAACACCTCCAGGGATGGTGACTCCACCACCTCCCTGGGCAGCCCATTCCAATGGTGAACAACTCTCTCGGTGAAGAACCTTCTCCTCACCTCGAGCCCAAACTTCCCCTGTCACAGCTTGAGACTGTGTCCTCTTGTTCCAGTGCTGGTTGCCTGGGAGAAGAGACAAACTCCCTCCTGGCTACAACCACCCTTCAGGTAGTTGTAGAGAACAATGAGGTCTCCCCTGAGCCTCCTCTTCTCCAGGCTAAACAATCCCAGCTCCCTCAGATGACCTGTTCCATAATCTTGCCTGGCACTGAGGTCAGTCTGACAGGCCTAAAATTCCCTGGCTCATCCAACTGGCCCTTCTTATGGATGGGCATCACGATGGGCAGCTTCCAGTCATCTGGGACCTCTCCAGTGAGCTAGGACTGGTGGAAAATGATGGCATTAAGTACCTCTGCCTTTTCTTCATCCTTTGTTACAACGTTCTCCTCCGTGTCAACCAAGGAGTGGAGGTTGTCCTTGCCCTTCTTCTTGCTATTAATATATTTGTAGAAGGATTTTTTGTTGTCCTTCACAGCAGAGGACAGTCTGAGCTCTAAATGGGCTTTTGCCTCCCTAATTTTCTTCCTACATGTCCTAGCAACATCCCTAAACATTCCATGGGTTGCCTCCCCTTTCTTCCAAAGATGATACACCCTCTTTTTTCCCCTTAGTTCTTTTAGAAGTTCATTGCCCATCCAGCCTGGCCGTCTGCCCCGGCGGCTCGTCTTCCGGCACATTGGCACAGCCTGTTCCTGCACCTTCAAGAGTTCTGCCTTGAAGCAGGTCCAGCTCTCCTGGTCCCTTTTGTTTTTAAGGGCTGTTTCCCATGGAACCTTCTGAGTTAGTTCCTTGAGTAACCTGAAGTCCACCCTCTGGAAGTCCAGAGTGGAGGTTTTGCTGCTACCCCTCTTAGCTTGACCTACTACTGAAAATTCAATTATCTCGTGGTCACTGGTGCCTAAACACCCTCCGACCACCACATCACCCACCAGCCCTTCCCTGTTGGTGAAGAGGAGGTCAAGCATAGCCTTACCCCGGTAGGCTCACGCAGCACCTGGGATAAGAAGCTGTCCTCCATGCACTCTAAGACCCTCCTAGACTGCCTCCTCTCTGCTGTGTTGAGATCCCAGCAGAAATCAGGCAGGTTGAAGTCACCCATGAGAACAAGGTCAGGCAATCTTGAGACAGCCTTAAGCTCCCTATAGAACGCTTCATCAACATCTTCCTCCTGGTTGGGTGGTCTATAACAGACTCCAACCAGGATGTCTGCCCTGCTGGTCTTCCCTCTAATTTTCACCCACAAACACTCTCTCTTCTATCATTCTCATAGACAAACTGGAGAAGAGGAGACTCAGGGGTGACCTTATTGCTCTCTACAACTACCTGAAGGGAGGTTGTATCCAGGCAGAGGTTGGTCTCTTCTCCCAGGCAGCCACTACCAGAACAAGAGGACACACTGTCAGGCTGCGCCAGGGCAGGTTTAGGCTGGATGTTACAAAGAAGTTCTATACAGAGAGAGTGATTGCCCATTGGAATTGGCTGCTCGTGGAGGTGGTGGAGTCACCTTCATTGGAAGTATTCAGGAGGAGACTTGATGGGGTGCTTGGTGCCATGGTTTAGTTGTTTAGGTGGGTTGGATTGTTTGATGGGTTGGACGTGATGATCTTGAAGGTCTCTTTCAACCTGGTGTATTGTATTGTATGGTATTGTATTGTATTGTATTGTATTGTATTGTATTGTATTGTATTGTAAAAAGTGTGGCTTTGATGAGTGGACAGTGAGGTGGATTGAGAACTGGCTGGATGACAGATCTCAGAGGGTTGTGATCAATGGTACAGAGTCTTGTTTGAGTCCTGTAGCTAATGGTGTTCCTCAGGGGTCAGTACTGGGTCCAGTCTTGTAGTTATGTTTGCGTGTGTTGTGTTGTATGTTAATTCCGGAGTCTGCTGGTGTAAGCACAGAGAGCTGAAACATAAGATCATAGACTAGGTGTGGAGAGGTGACCATGGCTGCAGGCGGGCAAAAATGGCCCTGAACTCTGGAACCAGTAGCTATTGATTGAGAGGTTTGTACATGCTTTACTTCACTTCCCCACAGCCTACCAATCCTCAAACCCACTGTTTTGTCTTATTCTAACAGACAGGTTTTTCCCCAACTGCTTTTCCCATCCACTTCAGTGAGGCAGAATTTTGTTATCTCCACAGTCCCATCCTTGCTTACACAGCTCTGAGGTACAGCAAAATCACCCATTAATTATCACCCCCTAGGTTGCTGCATAGACACGAAGACTAGCTAAACATTCCGTTAACTGCTCCCTTGGGTTCCTACACAGTTTTACACAACATCTTCATCAACAGTTTGGATGAAGGAACACAGTATACTCTCAATCAAATTTGCTGATACAAAACTGGGAGGAGTGGCTGACACACCAGAAGGCTGTGCTGCCGTTCAGTGAGATCTGGAAAGGCTAGGGAGTTGCATAGAGGGGAACCAGATGAAGATCAGCTAGGGCAAGTGTAGAGTCCTGCACCTGGGGAGGAATAAGCGCACACACTCGTACAGGTTAGGGGTTGAGTTGCTGCCAGAAAGCAGCTCCATGGAGCAGGACCTCAGATTCCTGTTTGATGAGAAACTAACCATGAGTCAGCAACATTCACTTGTGGCTAAGAAGACCAGTGGTATCCTGGGGAGAATTAAGAAGAGTGTGGCCAGCAGGGTGAAGGAGGTTCTCTTTCCCCTCCACTCTGCCCTAATGAAACCACATATGGAGCATTATTATCCTGTTCTAGGCTTCCCAGTTTAAGAGAGACAGGGAACTACTGTGGAGTCCATCAGAGGGCTATGAAGATGATTAAGGGAGTGGAGCATCTCTTTTATGAGGAGACACTGAGGTAACTGGGGATCTTAAGCTTGAAGAAGACTGAGAAGTGATCTTATCAATGGTTATCAGTATCTGAAGAGTGTGTGTAAAGCAGATGAGGCTGGACACTTTTCAGTGGTGCCTGGTGGCAGGATGAGGAGCAACGAACACAGACTAGTACGCAAGAAGTTCCTCCTAAACATAGGGAAAAAGTTCTTTACTTTGAAGGTGATAGAGTACTGGAACAGGCCTCTCAGAGAGGTTGTAGACTCTACTCTCTATAGATTTTAAAAACCTGCTTGGACACATTCCCACACAGCCTGCATTGGGTGCCCCAGCCTTAGCAAGAGGATTGGACTAGATGATCTTCAGATGTCCTTTCCAATCCCTGCCATTCTGTGATTCTGGGAAGGGCAGGATGAGGCTAAGCTTCCATTTGCTGTGGGCCAAGAAATATCAGAACAAAAAGATCTGGGTTGAGTCTGCAAATGACTAAGTATGTTATCTAAAGAGTGAATTGCTTGGCAAAACTTCAGATTCATGTGAACATCCTTCTGAAGAGGAGCAGGAATCTTGCAGGGTTGGTGTCAGGAAACCTAATAATTTCCACATACCTGATACACAGGACACAAAGTCATCATCAGTTAAGACAAACTCTAATAAATCAAAAGGAGAAAGAGCTTATCTATCTCTCAGGCATCCTCAAGCTGGGTCAGTTGGACTTGTGATGAGGACTGGGAGCCCCATGGGCACAAACAAATCCACCATGAGACTCAATTCCTACACCAGATGCAGCAGCACAACACAATGTCTCATCACTGGAGCCCAGGATGCAGGTGGTGTGGTGTAAGAATGATAGGCTGCCTTTGGCTGAGGACACGCCCTTTGTAGTGGTGTGACCACCAGTCAGTCTGTTCTTGGAGGAAGTTCTGCTGCACATGGGAGCCAGTAATGATGCACTTGTGCTTCCTGATGTGGTTGCTGCTGCAGCACCTTCCAGCTTTCAGAAGCCTGGTTTGAGCACATAAACCTTTATGATCAGGAGAAATACTTTGATAGAAATTCAGTCCTCAAGTCTCAACACCACCTCAGGAGATAATACTGGAGTTACTAGTTATGTTAGAGATAGGAACAAAAGATGTTTCCTGGGATGCAGTAGCAATGGAGAATTTTGACACCTGGTTCTGCATCCAGCTTTATATTTAACAAATTAGCTTTTACATTTGTTGAGTTACCTGTTTCCTCTCATGGATTAAGATGTGGTAATCCACAAACTGATCTGATTGGTATATTTTTCCTTTAAAAAGAGTTTTACTTGTACTGGGACGTGTGAGTGATACATTCTGCCTGGAGGAAAACAAATTATCTCTCCATCAGGCAAACTGGAGAACTGACAGGGCTCTGAAAGGGGAACAAGTTTGCACTCTTGTTTTACATAGTTTGGGATTTGAGAGGACTGATTTGAGGTGGGAACAGAGGAAATTTTTCTGCTTCATTTCTCTTTCTCTTCTCTTACATGGCTGTCAGACAACAGCTACTGTACAAAGTCATTATGGCATGCTACACATCACATACAACAGGCAGTTTCTGCAGCTCTTGACAAGTTCATCGTTTAATGATACACAGAGGGGCTTGCTTTCATTCCTGCCCTAACCCCACCTCATACACCAGTGTTTGGAATGGTTAAGCAACTTAATGCAGGAATTTTTATGCCTCTCAAAATGAGACTTAATCACATATATAATAACATTTTTTGGCTGGGTAGTGGGACAATGTCTCAGTTAAACTTTAGCACCACGTTTTTTCAGTATTGTAATCACCGGGATCTTTCTGGAAAGAGTAAATTGCAGGTGAAGCAGCTTACTGAGAAGAGCGCTGTTTTCCTGTACATCATTTGTAGAAACAAATAATAGCTAACATGAATTGAGCAGATTTCTAGTGTGGCAGGCAAGTATTTGTCTTCTGCTGCCCTCTGCAAACACAAGCTGCTAGAATGACCTCAGCACTTCTTTAGCTTTTATTCAAAGTCACTCAGATGTTTATGGTTCAGTTTCCTCCCCCATCTCAGCCATAAATATCTACATAGCAAAGGACTGCAAATCTGCCATTCAAGCAGCAAAAACAACAACATGCCAATCCAATAAATTACTCCCTCACATTGTTTTTATTATACAAAGAGAGCTTTTTCTGTGCACTGTCCAAGAGCACTATCTGGCAGGGACTGACCCAGGGAAGTCCAGCAGTGATGGGCAGCAGATCAGAAAAAAGATAGTGTCATGTACACTGAAGCAGGGTGAGAAAGGAGGTACAGTTATTCCTGAGCATTTTCCTACACCTTGCATGACCCAATGATTCTGTCACATTCACTTTCCTACTTGTTTTTTTTTCAATGGCCTCTCATAACTGTGTTTGTGAATACCTGGATATGTAAGCAGTGCTGTGCATGGCTTGCTATACTTTCCTGCTTTTTAAGTAAGAGATCAATTTATCTGGACTTTTTGTTGCTGACCCTCTAGTAAGGGATGTTCAACATACAAACAGTGGAAGCAATTCATTTACAGGCAAATTATGGACTCATATAGGTATACAAAGGGTGTTTCAAATTCTTACGAACAAAACAATCTGTCAGAATGTAAGGCAGCGTATACATCATTTGTGAAGTGAAAAAGACTGCTTTCACTGGGAAGTATACTCATTATAATTTGTTCATCACTGAATTGTATGATGAAGCAGAGAGGGAAACAATCTTATAATGCTTTTCTGTACTTACAGAAGCAGTTACATTGCTCTGATTTACAAATGCAGCAGGAAGATGGAGATGGGGTTAAGAACAACCTTTTCCCACTGTGGCTACTTTGGTTTTGAGAGCTAGGGTAGATGTGATCAATCAGCATCTTTGTTTCCCTCTAAAGACAAATAAATTGTCAACATTTATTTAACCCTTAGAAATTAGGATAAAACACCTGCAGAAAATTTGATGAAGCATTTGAAAACAAACAAAACAACAACAAGGAACTCACACACACACACACAAAAACCACACATACAAACCCCCAAACAAACCCAACAAACCACAACAACAAAAAAATACAAACCACCAAGGCGTCAAAAGCTGCAATCACATTCCAAAAAATGTATGTTCTTAAGGACCTGATGTTCCTCTATACCTCCAGGCTCCAGCCTGTGGCACAAACATCCACATAGTCTCCTCCTTCAGAAAATGTCAGGTTCCATTGCGGCACAAAAAAAAAATCATAAAAAAATAAAATATTATAAAAAAAAATTTTAAAAATTTGTTTTCACTCACACGCTGCACCATGGTCATTACTCGGACCAAGGGTAGAAAAATAGCATCTACCCAGACAGAGTTGTTTCTCCAGCATGCTGGAGTCCAGGCTGCCAGCTGCAGAGAGTGCTTCGGCCTGGCAGTTGGAATAGAGGGGGAGGGAGAGGGAGAGGACACCTGTGTCAGGTGTGAGCAGGTGAACTTTCTCTTCAGTCTGGTGGCTGAGCTGAAGGATGAAGTGGCCGAGCTGAAGGAGGAGGTGTCTAGGCTGAGGTCAATAAGGGAAAGCAAAAAGGAGTTAGACTTGTGGGAGAAGGCTCTGCAGATCTCCCCTGCTGAGGGACGGGCCCCTGAAAACGGAGAGGGATGGACACAGGTCCCTGCCAAGGGTGGCAAGAGAAATCCACCCCGGCCCTCTCCTCCTCCTCCGCTGCCCTTGCATAATAAGTATGAGGCCCTGCAGGCTGAGGGCGGTGGGGATGAGAGGGCTGAGGAGCAGCCATCCAGAGGGGAGATCAAGGCCAAGCGGTCCCCGCCGGCTGTAACGACCAGCTCCGGAGAGCAGCCTAAGGCCAAGCCTAAGGCCAAGCAGTTCTCACCAGCTATAACGACCAGCTCCACAAAGAAAAGGAGAAGGGTTATAGTTGTTGGGGACTCTCTCCTGGGGGGTGCTGAGGGACCCATATGTTGTCCCGACCCATCCCACAGGGAGGTCTGCTCTCTACCCGGGGAGCGAGTAAGGGACATTGCAAGGGGAATCCCCAAGCTCATCAGTCCCTCTGACTATTACCCTCTACTGGTGATACAGGCTGGGAGTGATGAGATCGACAGGAAGGGCACCAGGGCAATTAAGGAGTTCAGGGCCCTTGGACAGTTGATTGATGGGGCAGGCACGCAAGTGGTGTTCTGCTCAGTTCCCTCAGTGGCAGGGGAGTACACTGAGAGGAACAGGAGAACCCACACCATCAACAAGTGGCTCAGGGAATGGTGCCAGCGGAGGAACTTTGGTTTCTTTGATCATGGGGCAACTTTTACGGCACCTGAACTGCTGGGTCCTGATGGGGTACATTTATCTAGAAGGGGCAAGAGAGTCCTAGCACTAGAGTTGGCAGGGCTCATTAGGAGGGCTTTAAACTAGGTCTGAAGGGGGTGGGTGAAGACATCGGTCCCTCTGCAGAGGTGTGGTGGAGTAGGAAGGTTCCCCCCCACACACAAAAAGAATTCCACAGCTAACTCAGCCGGAGAAGCAGATGAAAGCTGTATTTTACAAGCAGATATGGAATGCAATGAATATGTACAAAAACATACAATATTTACAATATATACAGAAATATACAGCAAAGTATGTAATACAGGAATCCTTTCCCCAACCCCCCCCCCCTGCGGCCAGGGGGGTTCGGCCTTTTCCCTCCCTTCTCCCTCCCTACCTCCCCTTTTTCCCAAAAGGGTTAGAGAGAGAGAGAAAGGAAGGTAATTAAAAGGGTGAAAACTTGTTAAAGCTCAAAGCGGATGCAAAAGTTAGTTTTCTCTTATCTGGTTAGCAAGAATTGTAGAGAGAAACGAGCCAGCTCACAGCACAGGGGGAAGAAGAAGACGACTGACTGACTACCCTCCCCGACTGAAAGACTAAACAAAAAAACTACAACCGGGTCCCACCAATGAAATTGAATTAGCATATCATTGTTTTCATTCTAATATCAAAAACATTCGCCCAGAGTGTTCAGAAAGTGTCCCTTTCTTAAAGGCACAGCCTAAACCGGTCACAAGAGGTAAGAGTAGGGCACAAGGTAGAGTCAACTGAGAGGTCGGGAGCCCAGCTGCAGTGCATGTACACCAATGCACGCAGCCTGGGCAATAAGCAAGATGAGCTGGAGGTCCTAATCCACCAGGGCAACTATGATATAGTTGCCATCTCAGAAACATGGTGGGACAACAGGCATGATTGGAGTGCTACACTGGGGGGTTACAGGCTCTTTAGGAGGGATAGGCGAGGGAGAAGAGGAGGAGGGGTGGCTTTGTATATTAGGAAGACACTTTATGCCTCAGAATTTGAGGTGGAAGATGAGGGAATTGAGAGCCTGTGGGTTAAAATCAGAGGGCAGCCCAACAAATCTGACATTCTGGTTGGAGTCTGTTATAGACCACCCAACCAGGATGAGGAGGTTGATGAATTATTCTACAAACAACTAGAGGCTGTCTCAAGATCATAAGATCTTGTCCTCGTGGGTGACTTCAACCTGCCAGATATCTGCTGGGAACTTAATTCAGCAGAGAGAAGGCAGTCCAGAAGATTCCTGGAGCGAATAGAGGACTGCTTCCTGACGCAGCTGTTAAGCGAGCCTACCAGGGGACAGGCTCTGCTTGACCTGCTGCTCTCCAATAGGGAAGGGCTGGTGGGAGGTGTGACCGTGGGAGGCTGCCCGGGGTGCAGTGACCATGAGATGGTGAAGTTTTCAATATGCAGGGAGATAGGGAGGAGCACCAACAGAACCTTCACCTTGGACTGCCGGAGGGCAAACTTCAGCCTGTTTAAGAAACTTATTTGTAAAGTTCCCTGGGTACCAACCCTCAAGAACCGAGGGGTCCAGGAGGGTTGGACCTACTTCAAACAGGAGCTCTTGAAGGCACAGGAACTGGCGGTTCCCATCTGCCGAAAGATGAGCCGGCAGGGAAGGCGACCGGCCTGGATGAGCAAGCAGCTCCTGGAGGAACTAAGGGAAAAAAGAGGCTGTATCACCTTTGGAAGGAGGGGAAGGCTTCTCGAGGTATGTTCAAGGAAGTGGTTAGATTATGTAGGAATAAAATTAGGGAGGCAAAGGCCCAGTTGGAACTGAAGCTGGCCACCTCTGTGAAAGAAAATAAAAAGCAATTTTACAAATATATCAACGCTAAAAAGAAGGGCAAGAAGAATCTCCACTCCTTACTGGACCTGGAGGGGAACACGGTGACCGAAGATCAGGAAAAGGCTGAGGTCCTGAACGCCTTCTTTGCCTCGATGTTTAACAGCAAGGTAGGAGTCCAGGACGAGTGGCCTCCTGAGCTGGGTAATAGGGTTGGGGAGCAGTGTAATGCCCCAGAAATCCACGAGGAATTGGTTTGGAACCTGCTGAGCCACTTGGACACTCACAAGTCCACGGGACCGGAGGGGATCCATCCTAGGGTGCTGAGAGAGCTGGCAGATGAGCTGGCCAAGCCGCTCTCCATCATTTTCCTCCAGTCCTGGCTCACTGGAGAGGTCCCAGATGACTGGAAACTGGCCAATGTGGTCCCCATCCACAAGAAGGGACGGATGGAGGAACCCGGAAACTCCAGGCCAGTCAGCCTGACCTCAGTGCCAGGGAAAGTGATGGAACAGATTATCCTGGAGGCAATAACTGCACACCTGAAGGATGGCCAAGGGCTCAGGTCCAGCCAACATGGATTTAGGAAGGGCAGGTCCTGCCTCTCCAACCTGATCTCCTTCTCTGACCAGGAGACCCGTCTGGTGGATGTGGGGAGGCCTGTGGATGTGGTCTACCTGGACTTCAGCAAGGCCTTTGACACCGTCCCCCACAGTAAACTGCTGGCTAAGTTGTCAGCTTGTGGTTTGGACAGCAACACTCTGTGCTGGGTTAGGAACTGGCTGGAGGGCTGAGCCCAGAGAGTGGTGGTGAATGGTGCCACATCCAGCTGGCAGCCAGTTACTAGTGGTGTCCGCCAAGGATCAGTGCTGGGCCCCATCCTCTTCAATGTCTTCATTGATGATCTGGATGAGGGGACTGAGACAATCATCAGCAAATTTGCAGATGACACCAAGTTGGGAGCAGATTTTGATCTGTTAGAGGGAAGAAGGGCTCTGCAGAGGGACCTTGACTGACTGGACAGATGGGCAGAGTCCGATGGGATGGCATTCAACAAGTCCAAGTGCCGGGTGCTGCACTTTGGCCACAACAACCCCATGCAGAGCTACAGGCTGGGGTCGGAGTGGCTGGAGGGCTGCCAAACAGAGAGGGACCTGGGGGTGCTGATTGACAGCTGCCTAAACATGAGCCAGCAGTGTGCCCAGGTGGCCAAGAAGGCCAATGGCATCCTGGCCTGTATTAGGAATAGTGTGGCCAGCAGGAGCAAGGAGGTCATTGTGCCCCTGTACTCTGCATTGGTTAGGCCACACCTTGAGTCCTGTGCCCAGTTCTGGGCCCTTCAGTTTAAGAAGGACATTGAGACACTTGAACATGTCCAGAGAAGGGCAACGAGGCTGGTGAGAGGCCTTGAGCACAAGCCCTATGAGGAGAGGCTGAGGGAGCTGGGATTGTTTAGCCTGGAAAAGAGAAGGATCAGGGGTGACCTCATTGCTCTCTACAACTACCTGAAAGGTGGTTGTAGACAGGAAGGGGTTGGTCTCTTCTCCCAGGCAACCAGCACCAGAACAAGGGGACACAGTCTCAAGCTGTGCCAGGGGAGGTTTAGACTCGAGGTGAGGAGAAAGTTCTTCACTGAGCGAGTCATTCGTCATTGGAATGAGCTGCCCAGGGAGGTGGTGGAGTTGCCATCCCTGGAGGTGTTCAAGGGGAGATTGGACATGGCACTTGGTGCCATGGTCTAGTTGTGAGGTCTGTTGGGACAGGTTGGACTTGATGATCCTTGGGGTCTCTTCCAACCTTGGTTATACTGTGATACTGTGATACTGTGATACAAAGTTCATATGAACAGTTTTTTACCCATCCCATATAAAAGGAAGCAACCAGGGTTTATTTATTTATTTGTTACATTTCTCTGCATAGATGGATAGATTTGCTTCAGTAGATATGTTTTAAATCTGATGCTAGGAATAAAGTAAGTGTTGAGAAACAGTGAGGAGGCCAGAGTCACCCTTCTGTAATGGAAGAATGATGAAAGACGATAAAGGCAGAAGGATGAGCATTTAAGGGAGACGTGATCCCTGGGACAAGAGGGAATTATGGCAATCTTGGGAACAAGATGAACAGAATTCAATCCTTTGTGCAGAGAAGATAACTTCAAAAAGAACAATCAACCAAGAAAGTTAAAGCCAGGAGATCTTGAAACAGGTGGCAGTGTTGGAAGCAGGAAAAGAGAGAATAGGAAGAAGGTAAAAGTCTCCAAAACAAGGAAAGATGAAGTGCTGCAGCAGGACAGAAAGAAGAGAAAAGGTCAGTACTGCCTCTGTTCTTCGGCCATGAAAGCTCAAGGTATGTGTGCTTCTGCACAAGGAGAATGGCAGAGTAGAGCAGAGTCTGATTGCACTGCGGCTCACTAAAAAGGGCAATTTCCACAAGAAAGATGCACACCAGAGTGGTTTAACACCAGCAGTTCTTGGTTGATGTTGCCTTGTATTGTTTTGTTTTAAATGGGCCTTTTCCTTGCATTGTATTAACAAACCTAATTTTGAAGAGAATCTTGTCCTTTCATCGCATTCCCTTGCAGCTTACACTCTGTTGGTATCTCATACCCTAAAATTGTAACAATGCTGCAGCTCCTGGAGTATTAGATACAGCAGCAAGAACTTCTCTTCTACAAGAGTAGGAATAAAAGCTTTTCAAAAAGTGATGTTCTCACTGCTCCTCATTAAGGCATTTTGGACATTTTGTCAAGAAGCATTGCAAAATCACAAAGTATTCCACTGGGCAAAGCACAGTGCCCAAGGAACAATGAAAAGCCAGGGGTGACTGATTTTTCCAGGCTTTGAAGTACCCTGTTGATTGCAGTGTTGCAATAATAGTGCTTCACAGGAGCTGTGCTCCTCCGTAACACTCTGTGTGGGACCAAGGGAAAATTAAGGGACGCAGACCTGGTGCGCAGCTTCCCTTCCAGCCCTGGAGAGAAGTAGGGCTGCTCAAGGCAGGAACAAGGGCTATCTCCATTTTTTTCTTATTTTTGGTGGAGAGGTGAATTCTAAGAGGGAAAAAAAAAAGGCATCTTAAAAAAAAAAAGTCATCCCAGCTGTTTGGAAATACACTAACAAAAGACAAAGTAACGTCTTCCAACCTGGTTTATGGTCTATTCTATTCTATTCTATTCTATTCTATTCTATTCTATTCTATCTTGCTCAAGCCTCTTCAGTCTCTGCTTAATAACTACAAACTACAGTACCCTGCTATGACATGGGACTATTTAGGAATAGAAAAGTACTTCTGCAGTCTAGAAAATTAAATAGAACACTATTTCTGCAGGCCTGGTTTAAGAGCTGTCTGTGAAAAGATTGTCTGTCTCAGTTTCTTAGAAACCTTAAGGCATCTTTATGGCAGAGAGGTGACACATCAGAAACACAATTCGATTCCACACCTACTGCAGAAGTAGAGCCAAAATCCACACCAAAACTGTGCAAGCTTTTGCATTTCTTTAACTGCAGAAGACTGGGAGTCCAGTAACCCTGTCAATGTGTTAGCCTTAAGGAACTGTATTCATCATGCTACACATGTCTATTTCCCACAATCCTGCATTATGAAGGAGGTCAGGACAGAGATTCCTTCAGGCCTGGCAGAGGAACTGTGTGCATCAAAGACAATATTGAAAATGCAGGTTGAAGCAAGAGTGAAATATGGTAGGTATCTTTGGAGCAATGTTATTTCGCAGGAATACTGGTTTGCTTAACTGCTTTCCCAAATAGCCAACTCAGCATCAAATAGGAGAAGGTGGACACAAATAGCAGAGAAGAAACATGGATGTGCCTTCTGTGGCTACACTGGTTGGTCAGGTTGCTGAAACATGGCAGAGCACAGCAGGCAGAGGAGCTGATAGCAACTGAAGTCAGCTGGGCAGCGTGCATCAAGTCAGTGATCAATACAATACAATACAATACAATACGCCAGGTTGGAAGAGACCTTCAAGATCATCGCGTCCAACCCATCAACCAATCCAACCCACCCAACAACTAAACCATACAGCCAAGCACCCCATCTAGTCTTTTTCTGAACACCTCCAATGAAGGTGACTCCAACACCTCCACGGGCAGCCCATTCCAATGGGCAATCACTCTCTCTGTGTAGAACTTCTTCCTAACATCCAGCCTAAACCTGCCCTGGCGCAGCCTGAGACTGTGTCCTCTTGTTCTGGTGCTGGCTGCCTGGGAGAAGAGGCCAACCTCTGCCTGGCTACAACCTCCCTTCAGGTAGTTGTAGAGAGCAATAAGGTCACCCCTCAGTCAATTTTGTGGTGACCCTGCTGCTCTTTCTGGAGCCTTTCAGCAGCAGCCCAGTAATGCACTTTTCCAGGAAATGCATATGAACCTAGGTACAAGTTCCTCGAGAACCTTTGGAAGAGGACATAAATTCTGGTGCCAATGCCACTCATCTACCTAGGCAGGCAAAAAAATTTTTCAGATATGATGATCCTCAGAATTGCTTTATTGAAGCTTAGGTAAAATCTTACTGCCCTAATACAACTCCTTTACTTAGCCTTTGCTCAGGCAGATCCCAAACAGTAAACACGCAGGACTTCAAGGACTAATTCAGGGATTATATTTTCTCCTGTAACAACAGAAGAGAATAAATTCCTTTCCACTTTTGAAAAGGATTTGTAAGGTAGGTCTACATACATTTCCTCTACAGCCCTCACTTCCTAAGCCAAGTAGGCCTGTTAAATTTCCACTAATCCTTTGTTCAGCTTCAGGAAACAAAGCTGGTCTCTGTTCCTCTGCTGAAGTTTGCTCTGTTTATATTGTAACTGGTCATGTAATACTAATTGCAGTGTTTTGGATATTCACTACATCCTTGTTAAACTGGGAAAATGAGTGATAAATAAATCTTCCTGTGGTTAATTTTGAATGCTGCATTATTTCAAGAGCGTTTACAAACGCTGCATTTATCCAACATTTATCTGTGGCAGTTTCAGTCTTGATCTTTCACAATACGACACTGAATTGCTATTGTGAGCAATACCCACAGTGTCTGTGTGAAAATAGAGCATAACAACTTAACACATTTACTCTGCCATCAAGCAGTCTTCACCTTTGTGAAGAGGACATGCTTATGCATTAAATTCTTCTTGAATCTCTGTGCTGATCATGAGTCCTGTGAACAGACCAGCCCTCTTTTCCAGGGCTCTGCCACCATGAGCAAAGCTTAGGAGCACAAATGTTACCCACTGTCCCATTGGTTGCACAACCTGCCATTTCCAAGTATGTCTTCCCCTCTATTTTGACCTCACCTGGTATTTCAGGCTCCCAAAACAATCTTTATCATGTCAGTCTGTAGCTGTAGGCTATGCCTCCTAAACCAAGTGGAGCACCATTCCTACCAGTGCATTGAGCTGAAGTTAGCTGCAGCAAGTAGGAACAGCATTGAGCTCTGATAAATTTTAGATCAGCAACAACATTGCAGGCAGACCTGACCACTGCAAAAATACAAGCCTACCTTGAGGCCAAGATAAGAAGCCTTCATCTCACTTTAGCTAGCCTTAGCAAATGCTCGCAGTTATATATTCTCCTATAAATTCCTGCTGGAGACAGGCTGTTGACTTCAGTTCCTGAAATTATATGAATTGCTTAGAGCCATACTTGAAAGGAATTAACAAAAAACATTAAAAATCTTGTTCTCTTTTCTGCAGGTAGCAGAAACTTCTGCATTAGCTGAAGGACATCACAGTAAACAGAACAGATTTTGAAAGCGACCATTTCTTTGTACTTGGACACACTAACACAAAGCAGTACCCTCATGGTTTCTCTAGCTTTCATATCTTACCTTGTCCTGTGAAGCAATCCACTTGCACATTTTACTCTTCATGTATTTAAAAAAGAGAAAGTTTTACCAGCATGCAGGTGATGTGTGTAAACAAAATTATCTCCTTAAGAAAACGTAATAGTCATCATGCTATTTTCTTCAAGTCATGGAACAACTCTCATCCTCATTTTCCTCCAGATGAAGGTCAGGAGTCCACACTTAGTTGCCAGGAGATTTTGTTATACTGTGAATAACTCCAGGAATCATTGAATCATAGAATGCATTGGGTTAAAAGGCACCCTTGAAGATCATCTTACCCAGCCACCCTGCAGTGAGCAGGGACATCTCCAGGGATGGGGTCCACCACCACCTCTCTGGGAACCTGTTGCAGTATTTTGCTATCCTTTTCTTAAAGAACTTCCTCTTAACATCCAATGTAAATCTACTTTGCTCTAGTTTAATATCCAGGAAAAGAGTCATGCTTGAAAATGACCAAGCAGGAGCAGGGAGGTCATTGTGCCCCTGTACTCTGCATTGGTTGGGCCACACCTTGAGTGCTGTGTCCAGTTCTGGGCCCTTCAGTTTAAGAAGGACATCGAGGCACTTTAACGTGTCCAGAGAAGGGCAACAAGGCTGGGGAGAGGCCTTGAGCACAAGCCCTGTGGGGAGAGGCTGAGGGAGCTGGGGTTGTTTAGCCTGGAGAAGAGGAGGCTCAGGGGCAACCTCATTGCTGTCTACAACTACCTAAGGGGTGGTTGTAGCCAGGAGGGGGTTGGTCTCTTCTCTCTAGCAACCAGCACCAGAACAAGGGGACACAGTGTCAAGCTGTGCCAGGGGAAGTTTAGGCTTGAGGTGAGGAGAAAGTTAGAATAGAATAGAATAGAATAGAATAGAATAGAATAGAATAGAATAGAATAGAATAGAATAGAATAGAATAGAATAGAATAGAATAGAATAGAATAGAATTACCAAGGTTGGAAGAGACCTTGAAGTTCTTCACTGAGAGAATTGTTCGCCGTTGGAATGGGCTGCCCAGGGAGGTGGTGGAGTCACCGTCCCTGAAGGTGTTCAAGAGGGGATTGGACGTGGCACTTGGTGCCATGGTCTAGTCGTGAGGTCTGTGGTTACAGGTTGGACTCAATGATCTTCGAGGTCTCTTCCAACCTTAGTGATACTGTGATACTGTGATACTGTGAATGTTTGGACAAAGGACATCCCAAGAGTAAAATTAACAAAGCAGTCCTTCCCTTATTATATTTACCTGCTGCTGAGCCTTAAATCTTTCTGATCATTAAAAAATGCACCTTGAGTTCTGTGTCCAGTTCTGGGCCCCTCAGTTTAGGAAGGATGTTGACTTGCTGGATCATGTCCAGAGAAGGGCAACAACGTTGGTGAGGGGTTTGGAACACAAGCCCTATGAGGAAAGGCTGAGGGAGCTGGGGTTGCTTAGCCTGGAGAAGAGGAGACTGAGGGGTGACCTTATTGCTCTCTACAACTACCTGAAGGGAGGTTGTAGCCAGGCAGAGGTTGGTCTCTTCTCCCAGGCAGCCACTACCAGAACAAGAGGACACACTGTCAGGCTGCACCAGGGGAGGTTTAGGTTGGATGTTATGAAGAAGTTCTACACAGAGAGAGTGATTGCCCATTGGAATGGGCTGCCCGTGGAGGTGTTGGAGTCACCTTCATTAGAGGTGTTCAGGAAGAGGCTTGATGGGAAGATTGGTTGCATGGTTTAGTTGTTTAGGTGGGTTGGATTGGTTGATGGGTTGGATGTGATGATCTTGAAGGTCTCTTTCAACCTGGTGTATTGTATTGTATTGTAAATTTGTGCACATCAATAGCTAGTTTCACCTTTTCTCCATAACCACTTGTATCGGTGAAATATTGTTGGTAAAATCTGCAGCTGTGCTCAGCCTTGTCCTCACATTATTGTTACAGTTTTCCACCCTATAGGCCCATTGGCAGCAGGAGAATCTTTGGTAGATCAAGTATTTGAACACCTGCCCTAAATAGCCATTTCTGAGTCTGTCTGTGGCAAAGGCACTAACTGGTAATTCCTCTCCTCTTTTAACCAGTAATGGGGACAATACTCCTGCACACATTTCTCAAAACACTCTCTTGCATCTACTATGGTGACCATGTAAGTCAAACTTCCAGTCTCAGCACCCTTGAGAAAAAGATTCATCATAGAAGTCTACTCTCAAGACTGAGGTGCATGAGTTCTCCTCAGAATGGATATCCCTGAGGCTTTTAACCTCTGCTTCAGCCTACTCTAGGAGACTTGGTCCACTGCCATACATGCTATGGAAATGTCAGGCAAGAGGACTGACATCCCTGAGTTCCAAATCCTAGCAGTTATGAATGTTCAGCAGCTTCCTTTGGACTGAAGCCTTATTAAAAGTGTTGAGTTAATTTAGTCACAACAGCAGACACAGAGAGGCCACACTCCTGCAGTCATGAAGAGGATATACTTCCACAAAATACAGGACATTGAAAAAGATTAATCTGTTGGTTTTACCTGAAAGAAAAGGCCCATGTTCTGGGCAGGTCACCTGAGCAGTAAGAGGACATGTTGGTTGTGTAGAATTGTTGGGAGGACTTTTGCTTATATTATCCTCTTCAGTTTATCATAAGCTAAGTGAAATTCCCATCATTAATTACTTTGGATGTCTTGCTACCAGGATATTTTAACATTTCCTTTCTTTTTTCTCTGCTATCTACAATTTTCTGACATGTCTTGGGCCTTCAGCCATGTGCTCTTACATTTGATCCCTTGAATATTTTACAAAGATTGTGCCTCTGAGAAATGTTATCTCAGTGCCAAACCCACATGCCAGCTGGGTTCCTCACTGTGCAACATGCTACAGAGAGGGAGAGTGCGGCTACACATGGTTCAAGCAGCTGGACTCTGTCTATCATGCCTCTCTAGTGCCTCCCTTCAGCCACAGGTGTACCCCATTACCAGTGAAGCCTGCAGGCTAGTTCTGGAGATCTTCCACATACAGGAGAGTTATAGCACTGAACACCAGGCTTTTATTTTTCCATGAAATGTGACATAAATAATAAAGAAAATTTCGAAGCTCTGTTGAGCATCTGTGCTTGTTGTGTGTCCTTTCCCAGTTGAGGAAGTGTGCATGAGTGAACATCCCATTATCTCCTTATGAGAACAGAGGCTGTGACTAAGGCGTATAGCAGGGTCTTGGAGATTTTTGAAAATGAAACAAACAAACAAACCCCAAACCCACAGTGAAAATTTACAAAGCAAACTCAAGTAAATACAAATTAATTCTCCCTAATACCTAATAGGATATAGAATTTTCAAGTCTGCTACTTTTATAGCCACATAGCTTTCCCTGAAAATTTGGGTACCATCGACCGAGAGAGTGTTGACTATTTTGTGTGTCACATTTGAATTGAACACAGAGAAATTTCCATTCTCAGAGAAGTGTTCAGAATGGAAAGGTGCCTTCTGGGAATACAAATAGCCCACACAATATATCTGGTGATGATAAACAAATGAAGATTTGCACAGGTGTGATCAAGAAGAGAAGAGACAAACCTGTGTGCAGAACCAATTTACAGTCAAAAGCACCTGCCTTGAAAACCCAGACTGGATTACATGCTACTGGATTATCAAACTGGTGTTTCAGTGCCTTGGATTAACAGTTCTGCAGCATGGTGTAAATTAGCTGGTAACTGTGGAGTTAACCTTTAAAGTTTGAACTGGTTTAAACTTTGACAGTGTCAGTGGAGGGACAGAACAGCATGGGGGTGTGGTAGTGGTTTATTGCAAGAACTGGAAGCTGTCTTTCCTAATACATGCATACAGAACTGCAAGACATATAAACTATATAAGTAGAAGGTAGTGTCTGCCTTCATGGTAGTGTAGCTTTTCCAAATAGTGCACCAACTGATAGAGAATATTCTTTTCTTTGAAGAATTTTCATTTGCAATGCAGAAGTAAAGACAAAAGATTACATGTGACATACATAAGATGTTAGGAAGTGTCACACAGATGAGGGAGCAATCCTAAACTCCCAAGCAAGCCCATCTCTGTTGTTGTTAATGTCAAGGGTTTAATCACTAAAATAAGAGCTACAGCTCAAATGAGATTTCCTGCAACTCAGGAACCTTGCTGTATTTCATCACAGAAACAGACGAGGTAATTTTTTTTTTATTCCACCCTAACACCTATCAGTTGAAATTGATTTCAACAAATTTCAGGAAATAGAGAAAAATATGAAAGAATCTAAATGTGATTTGAGGAATTTTCTGTCTTCCTTACAATTAATTGATACTCAATAATGTCTAACAACCAGCAGATGTCTCTGCAGCCACCCGATTAGCAATAAACACATAAGGAAAACTAGGGGGCCAGAATTTAACCTGTGGGCATTTATCTTAAGGTTTACATCCAGGAATATCAAACCTATACAGAAAATTCTAGACGAGCAGTCAGAGACTGACAGTTACAGCTGCACTCCCTAGGAAGGAAAGAGACTCTTACTTGGTTTCAGAAATAGAAACATGAGCTCCTAAGAGCTCTTTGCTATCAGACTGGTTAATCTAGAATAGTAAATGTCTAGATTTGGTATCTTTGCCTGTAGTTTTGAAACTATTTTTGTTATCAAGAAGGGTAAACTTTTCTCTGCGACACTGAGAGCTGACCTGTGCCCGTTAGGTGACCACCCATAGGTGGGGACAACTGTCACAAGCATCCCCAACTCTGATCTGATATGAGGCATGCAGCCTTTCCTCTGCTTTTCCTCCACTAATGTATACACAGCAACATATGAAACAATTGTGTTCACTCTAGCAAAACAAGACATTCTCTTGTACATCAAATTCCCTCCACAGAGACAGGCTGATCTGGAAAATGAGCTGGGTGATAGTCCTGAGTCAAAATATTTAATATGCTGTGGTAAGACACTTAAATATTATGATGACGAGAGCAGGACAAGCAGCTACCTGATAAAAACCCACTTATTTTCTAGCACTGTGAACTAATCTGTAAGCCCAGTTTGTTGCCGACTTGCAGCCCAGGACTTCCTGGTAGTATTATTTTTATTGAACCCTGTTGATTTTTAAGAATGAGTGGCAGGATGATTTAAGTGTTGTTTGTATCTTGTGAGAGGCAGTCCCTCGTGCCACAAGATTCTGCCTGGATGGTTAGATTCTGACATGAGACGACTGAGAAAAGCCCATCAGGGAGAGAGGCAGCAAGGCAAAACCATGTCGAAGATAGTTTTACTGCTCCTGACCGCTGGGTGGCCCAAGAGCAAGCACAGCTTGCAATCGACTTCAATGCAGCCTGCTTACAGGCTATTACAAAAGGAGTAACTCTTCCCTCCTCTCACTGATGACATGAAACCAATTTTGGAGATGTAGAGAGGCTGTTGTGAGTACAGCTGTTACATGTGGGTGGTGGGTTGCACGGGTTGAAATTGCATGCTGAGAAAAACACTCTACCTGCTGTGTTTCCTGACTTGTCAAACCATGTGCAAGGTATCACCCTCATTTTAGCCACCAAGTCTCTGTCAGTAACACCTGCATGCACATACATGCAACTTCATAGGAGGAAAATAGTACTATGTAAATCACTGCTCTTGATTCAGTTTTTAGAGTATAATACGTACATAGGGTCACAGCTTGAACTTTTGATATGAGCATTGAGGAGCCCTACTTCATTCAGGTAACCCAACAGGAAAGTCCTACTGGCCTTCTGGTTCTTGGCAGAAGGCATAAAACAAATATGACTATTTTTCTTCTTCCCCTTCAAGTAAGCTGGTGGGTCATTCACTTTGCAGAGGGAAAAGCCCAGATGGTGGCAGACATCTTTATTATATGATATGTGTTTATATAAAAGTTTTTTATTCTTCTCTTTTATTTCCATGCATTTCATTTCCTCTTTAACTAAATAAATAGCAAGATTTGTATATATGTTTTACCACTACTTTATGAAAAGTCTGCAGTTCATACCAGTGACACATGATATATGATGCTGCCACAGGAAAAGTAGCTAGTGTTATTGCAGACCTTCATCTTAATTATGGAAATTTTTACTTTAAATGTAGGGCTGAGCATACAAAATACAGTACTAGGCCATCTGTTAGATTTCCATCTGGGCTTATTTGCAAAATACTCTGTTTCTCCCCCCCCCCCCCAAACATTATTTATAATCTTCCTTTGAAAACAAATATGACTAATATATGGCACACTAATGATAGCTATTTGCATGCAGCTTTTAATAAAAGTGGGTACATGGTTCAAAGTAGTAACAAAATATTTTGTTTTGCATGTAGGTGCAAAAGCTCAAACGGTTTCTAAACCATGGCACCATAAATTTCTTCCTACCACACTGTTTTTAACTTGCCGAAAAATACAAATTTTCAGGCTGTATAGCTTCAAAGGAAAGTTACAAATAAGGATGAATAGATCACATTTTGATATTTACAGCGATGCTGAGGTGTTTTGCATTTCTGACTTGCTCAGTCTGAATGAACACTCGGGCTATTATATAGTATCTTGAGCTGCCTGTCCCAAAATGAGTGTAATCACTATGCATTTGGTCCAAAAATATCCAGCACACCAGTAATAGCATGGATAATGGGACTAACTGTACCTTGAAGTGGCAGTTTCAGGAGCTCCCTGGGAGATCTACAGTTCATTTATTAGACTAATTTAGAGCATGGACAATGGGCTGCTGTGAATTACAGCCAACTTTCTCTCTCCATTCAGCGCAGAGGTGAAGGACTTACTCCTCACTGGCTGCTCCTAATTACACTTTCACACCTCTGAGTCAGGTTATCATGAAGTACTTGCTTAGTTCCTCCTTACTAGCTCTAGCACATCATCTTTGGTCAAACGCTACTGGAGAATGTCTAGGGTGAAAAGCAAGGAGGAGCTTGTTTCAAGGGCTTCAGGATTTGAAGGGCAACTATTCAGTAGTACTTCACTCCCCTCTTCCTCTTTCCTCATCTTTTAATGGATTGATAAAATAACTTCAGACTCTTTATTTTAATTCTGCACTTCTCCTGACTAACTTGCATGCAGGATTCCAAATAAGCTCTTTGCAGCACAATGTGGAGCCTTTTCTTGTCAGCAAAATCAGAACAATTGTGTTCTAGAAAACATATTTTTAAAAGTCTGGAATAAATTGCCAGGCTCAGAGATGTTATTCCTTCAGGCTGTCTCATCATATCTTATTGCTCTTGCCTGTTTGCCTTCCTGACAAATGCCTGTTTAATTTGTTTCAAGTTCTCTGAAACAGACTGTCTTCTTTTCCCCCTCTCATTCTCAGTGGTATCTGGCAAAAGAGCATTGTTGGGGGCAGAAGCTTTCAGGTTCCGTTATAATGCTGAATCCCCTTCACTGCAAATCCACCCAAAATGTGGTCCCTGACTACTGGTGGTGAAATGGACCACAGTTGAAAAGATGCAACATCCCATATGCAGAGTCTTTATCTTAGCACCTGCAAAACAGTTTTTTTATTCTATGCTAACGGCATCAGTATGGCACCCCAAAATACCAACTGCCTTTTACATTTATAACGGAGCAGAAAATCAGAACAGATGCATGAGGCACAAAAGGGAGGTTAACATATTGAGTTTAAATTGCTACAATGCAAACATTAGTAGCTATTTACAACATCACAGTATCACTAAGGTTGGAAGAGACCTCAAAGATAGCCAAGTCCAACCTGTCACCACAGACCCCATGACTAGACCATGGCACCAAGTGCCACATCCAGTCCCCTCTTGAACCCCTCCAGGGACGGCGACTCCACCACCTCCCTGGGCAGCCCATTCCAATGGCGAATTACTCTCTCAGTGAAGAACTCTCTCCTCACCTTGAGCCTAAACTTCCCCTGTTGCAGCTTGAGACTGTATCCTCTTGTTCTGGGGCTGGTTGCCTGGGTGAAGAGACCAACTCTCTCCTGGCTACAACCGCCCTTCAGGTAGTTGTAGAGAGCAATGAGGTCTCCCCTGAGCCTCCTCTTCTCCAGGCTAAACAATCCCAGCTCCCTCAGCCTCTCCTCACAGGGCTTGTGCTCAAGGCCTCTCACCAGCCTCGTTGCCCTTCTCTGGACACGTTCAAGTGTCTCGATGTCCTTCCTAAACTGAAGGGCCCAGAACTGGACACAGGACTCAAGGTGTGGCCTAACCAATGCAGAGTACAGGGGCACAATGACTTCCCTGATCGTGCTGGCCACACTATTCTTCAAACAGGCCAGGATGCCATTGGCCTTCTTGGCCACCTGGGCACACTGCTGGCTCATGTTTAGGCGGCTGTCAATCAGCACCCCCAGGTCCCTCTCTGTTTGGCAGCCCTCCAGCCACTCCGACCCCAGCCTGTAGCTCTGCATGGGGTTGTTGTGGCCAAAGTGCAGCACCCGGCACTTGGACTTGTTGAATGTCATCCCATTGACTCTGCCCATCTGCCCAGTCAGTCAAGGTCCCTCTGCAGAGCCCTTCTGCCCTCTAACAGATCAAAATCTGCTCCCAACTTGGTGTCATCTGCAAATTTGCTGATGATTGTCTCAGTCCCCTCATCCAGATCATCAATGAAGACATTGAAGAGGATGGGGCCCAGCACTGATCCTTGGGGGACACCACTAGTAACTGGCCTCCAGCTGGATGTGGCACCATTCACCACCACTCTCTGGGCTCAGCCCTCCAGCCAGTTCCTAACCCAGCACAGAGTGTTGCTGTCCAAGCCTGTGGTGGTTTGGGCTGGGTGCCCTCTGCTGCATGGTGCATTTTCTGTGTCCAGAAGTCCAGCCCAGTGGGTGGACACAGGAAACCAGGTATCTCCTACCACAATCCCCTGCACCGCTATAAAATCTAGTGTGGGGTCCACCATTTGCTCTTTCTTCCCTCTCTGGCACCCGCTAACTGGTGGAGACATCTCCTGGCCTTGGGCCTGGCTAGGCCCAGGGCCAGGGGGATGGGCGGTCTCAGGCCTGGCCAGCTGAGACTAGCCTAGCAGTGTGGGGGGAAGAACGAGCCCTGGGGGTCTTGGGCCCACCCTCAGGTGGGGATGGGGTGCTTTCATGTCTTTTTTCGGGTTTCTTCTGTCACTGTTTCTGGATCTTTGTCCACATTCACCCTTTTCTATTTAAACTTTTCCATCACTTTTGCAATCCGTTTGTCAGAGTCGTCATTTTGCCTGTGGTGGGGAGGGGGCTGCCTCAACCCACTACAAAGCCATTGGCTGCCAGCTTGGCCAGGAGTTTGCTGTGGGAGACAGTGTCAAAGGCCTTGCTGAAGTCCAGGTAAACCACATCCACAGCCTTCCCCACATCCACCAGGTGGGTCACCTGATCATAGAAGGAGATCAGGTTGGAGAGGCAGGACCTGCCCTTCCTAAATTCATGTTGGCTGCACCTGAGCCCTTGGCCATCCTTCAGGTGTGCAGTTATTGCCCCCAGGATAATCTGCTCCATCATTTTCCCTGGCACTGAGGTCAGGCTGACTGGCCTGGAGTTTCCAGGTTCCTCCATCCGTCCCTTCTTGTGGATGGGGACCACATTGGCCAGTTTCCAGTCATCTGGGACCTCTCCAGTGAGCCAGGACTGGAGGAAAATGATGGAGAGCGGCTTGGCCAGCTCATCTGCCAGCTCTCTCAGCACCCTAGGATGGATCCCCTCCGGTCCCGTGGACTTGTGAGTGTCCAAGTGGCTCAGCAGGTTCCAAACCAATTCCTCATGGATTTCTGGGGCATTACACTGCTCCCTGACCCCATCACCCAGCTCAGGAGGCCACTCGTCCTGGACTCCTCCTGCCTTGCTGTTAAAGATTGAGGCAAAGAAAGTGTTCAGGACCGCAGCCTTTTCCTCATCTTCAGTTACAGTGTTCCCCTCCAGGTCCAATAAGGAGGGAAGGTTCTTCTTGCCCTTCTTTTTAGTGTTAATATATTTGTAAAAATGTTTTTTATTATCTTTCACAAGGGTGGCCAGCTTCAGTTCCAGCTGGGCCTTTGCCTCTCTAATTCTTCTCCTACATAATCTAACAACTTCCTTAAACACACCACGAGAAGCCTTCCCCTCCTTCCAAAGGCGATACAGCCTTTTTTTCCCTTAGTTCCTCAGGAGCTGCTTGCTCATCCAGGCCGGTCGCCTTCCCTGCCGGCTCATCTTTCGGCAGATGGGAACCGCCAGTTCCTGTGCCTTCAAGAGCTCCTGTTTGAAGTAGGTCCAACCCTTCTGGACCCCTCAGTTCTTGAGGGCTGATACCCAGGGAACTTTGCGAATAAGTTTCTTAAACAGGCTGAAGTTTGCCCTCCGGCAGTCCAAGGTGAAGGTTCTGTTGGTGCTCCTCCCTATCTCCCTGCGTAGTGAAAACTTCACCATCTCGTGGTCACCGCACGCCAGGCAGCCTCCCACAGTCACATCTCCCACCAGCCCTTCTCTATTGGAGAGCAGCAGGTCAAGCAGAGCCTGTCCCCTGGTAGGCTCACTTAACAGCTGCATCAGGAAGCTGTCTTCCATGTGCTCCAGGAATCTTCTGGACTGCCTCCTCTCTGCTGAATTAAGTTCCCAGCAGATATCTGACAGGTTAAAGTCACCTACTAGGACAAGATCTTATGATCTTGAGACAGCCTCCAATTGCTTATAGAATGTTTCATCTGCCTCCTCATCCTGTTTGGGTGGTCTATAACAGACTCCAACCAGGATGTCAGATTTGTTAGGCCTCCCTCTGATTTTAACCCACAGGCTCTCAATCCCTTCATCCTCCACCTCAAGTTCTGTGGCAAAGAGCGACTCCCTAATATACAGAGCCACCCCTCCTCCTCTTCTCCCTCGCCTGTCTCTCCTAAAGAGCCTGTAACCCCCCAGTGTAGCACTCCAATCATGTATGCTATCCACCATGTTTCTGAGATGGCGACTATATCATAGTCACCCTGGTGGACCAGGACTTCCAGCTCCTTGCTTATTGCCCATGCTGCGTGCATTGGTGTACATGCACTTCAGCTGGGCTCTAGACTTCTCAATTAACCCTAATTTATGTCCCACTCTCTCCTCCTCAGAGGGACTGATTTCCTCACCCACCCCCTTCAGACCTAGTTTAAAGCCCTCTTAATGAGCCCTGCCAACTCTAGTGCTAGGACTCTCTTGCCCTTTCTAGATAATTGCACCCCATCAGGATCCAGCAGGTCAGGTGCAGTAAAAGTTTCTCCATGATCAAAGAACCCAAAATTCTGCTGCTGGCACCATCCCCTGAGCCAGTTGTTGATGGCATGGGTTCTCCTGTTCCTCTCAGTGTACTCCCCTTCCACTGAGGGAACTGAGCAGAACACCACTTACGCTCCTGCCCCATCAATACTAACAATTTAATTAACTTTTTTTCCCCAACATCATGCCACCTCATTCTCAGCTCTTTCAATAGCATATGGCAACTTCAGAGTGCTCTTTGAAAACATTTCTCCCCTAAACATTTGCATAGTTACAGCTGGAGATGGCTCATGAGGTGAAGAACACTGTGTGGTACATGGTAGGCAAAGATGCCTGACTGCACAGGTGAAGCTAAGCAACATGGCACTCAAATGGATCTTGATAAAATTTTGAATCATGACTATGTGATGTTCCTTTTCAAATGGCTTCAGAGCCTCTTGTCTCCAAAGAGCCCTTGATTCCTGTTGGCTTCTGTGTTGCTGGTGATTGCACTGCCCTTTTGTACTTGTGTGGCAGCTGAAGTTAGATCCACCGCTTAATACCACAATCAACCAAAGGCACTACATTGCTGAACCCTGTCAGACCAGTTGTGACTGTCCAGAACATGGCACCGTGTTTAGCGGCACTCAGCCAGCACAGGGAGTTGCACATGTAGTTAATCCTTTTCCTGAAGGATCTCCTCTTAGTTTCCAAGGATAGAATAGAAAAACATGAAACAGGACTCTTCAGCAGCTCACTGGTGGTGAAACATACTCTTGCCCCATTGAAGGTCTCTGTTCCAGAGCCAGTAGCAGCTCTTACCCTTCCTGGCTAAGTCAATGGGGCTATGAGAAGTCCAGTCACTGTTTTCTGCCACACATGGTTTCTGCATCTGGGATGCTGGTGGAAGAAAGTCAACTACTTTCCCTAACAGCAGTCTCAGGGGTAGTATATGTGATGCTTGCAAAAAAACCCAAAAATACAGTGGAGGAAGGGGAGGGGAGGGAAGAGAAGAGAAGGGAAGGCCCAATGCTTTAGAGAACCACATTGGGGGAAAAAAAAAAAAAAAAAAAGAGAGAGAATAAAAAAGCCAGATGGCAGATCAATGGGATTCTTTTTCCTTTTTGTCTTACCAGGTTAAAAGCAATCACTCACCCATCAACCAAAAGCCCTGAATTAGTTTTTCATTGTAGCAGGTTTAATTTAATTTAATCTATCCATATATCTATTTCACATACTTCACTACTCAACACTTTTTTAATTTTCAGTTATTTGGGTTGCTTATAAATAAGCATTTGTTAATGCCAAGTGAATCAGCAGGCCATTATTAACTCTGCACAGCCCGCAACCCTCGTCTCTCACTTTCCAGGATGTGTGTGCATTCAGCAATCTCTGTCTAACAAAATTTTAGCATAGCTTTTTTCTTTTTTTCACTTTTGTTAATAGACATACTTTGTAAATGGGAAGACTCTTTCCTGGAACAACTCTATACAGGTGGAGGTCATGCCTTTTAATACTGCTCTGTTTGGAAATTTAATCTTGAAGTAATTTTATTAGTGGCTTATATAATAACTCCCTGAACCTATTACAGGTGATCTGGAGGGTTGTTTTTTTTGCATTCTGCTCTAGGATTTTCCCACATTTGTCTTAGCCATCTTGTGGTATTTCAATGTACAAAACCAATGGCAGGTTTGAGTACACGTATAAACCTGGCAGATGTTCAGTTGCAGATATTGCTGGGAAGCAAAGCAGAAAAAATTTTATCCTTCAGAGTGCAAGGAGGAATTGTGAGTCCCTATATTAATTGTCTACAGCCCTAGTAATTAAAAACTATTTCACAATAGTCATTGCCACTGGATAAGAATAAGAAAACACCACATGGCACAATCTACAGTTGTCACACAATTTTCCTTCTTGGGAATTACAAAAGTTATCAGAAATTACTTGATTTTTCTTGAAGAAAGGCAAACTAAAATTAAGTAGCAGAATCTTCTTCACTCTGATGCCTTTAGCCATGGTCTCTGCCACTTGATCTGTGGCACACATGTAACAGGACATGAGATTAGAAGGGACAATTAATCTCTGGGTGAAAGAAGAAGGACATAGATGTTCCACCTAAGCTTCATCAAAGATGAATGTATACACAGACACTAGCTACTAGAAGGACACAGAGAAATGATTTACTGGGAGATGGGTTAAAGATTAGGAGGGCAGAAACATATTGAGTGTATTCACCAGCACCCTAAAAATCAGGATATCTTCTGAGGAGTTAAATTGCAATCGAATTCTACTCCCTCCAACATTTCCTCTTTTATCATATCCAACATCCTGAATTTTCATCTGGGCTACTCCCTAAACAGCCCTCAGAGAGTGTGGGGGAGGGCATGGGAAGGGTGGTGGTGGTGCAACAAATGTGTGAAGCTGTGGACCATTTGAATAATGAAAACAATGTGAAAACAATCTCAATGTTGTCAAGACATTTCCCCTGCTTTTCCATGCAGTCTGATCATGACACGTGCCAAGTCACGTTCTCTACTGTGCTTTGTTATGCACTTTGGTTTTCTGCACTGGCTTTTTGTTAAACTGTTGTTTGCCTCTCAACAAGTTTCTGGGTGGGCAGTGGGTGGATCAGACTGTCATGAGGGATTTAGGGCAGTATTTCTGGTTGGATACCTAAGGATACAAAGAGGTGCCATCTCATCATTTCCTTTGCCAGTACAGGAGCTTATTTCTGTGGAAAGAGGAACTTCAAGATACCTCATGGTAGGAGTTAAGAGGGTTTCATGTCCTTCAGATTGTGCCAGCATAGATATTTCACAGAGCTGCATTGTCCTGGTCACAATTTTTCTGGAGACACTGGTTAGCATTTTATCTGTAGAACACCTGTTATGCTGAGACATTTAATCTAAAAAGTCCCTATCATGTATTGCCTGTCATGCACAGTCAAAATGCTGCAGCTGTTGCAAAGTCTTGGTGTGCAAGACTGGATATGGAACCCAAGGCAATCACTGCAACACACCTGAAAGAACAATTAAATGCTGCTCTTGGATTTCAGCTTAAAATTAAGCAAGACTAGGTCACATTGCCATCAAGGAAGCAAAGCTTACTATGTGCAGCTACTGCCACGTCACCTCAGAAGCAGAGAAGGTGATACAGATTTGTTTTGCAGCTTTGAGCTTTTGTGGGTACAGGGCAAAAAAATAATCATCACTTCTACTAGCACAAAAAATAAATTTAAAAAAGGGTCACATTAACATGGCTTCCCACACATTTGATAGCAAGCAGAAATAAAACCAACTTATATTTCCAAGTATGATTTAAAGGTATTTCTTGGCCTTGAACATTAATTTCCCAGGAGAGGAAACACCAGCATCACACATCCTAGGTTTGACTTTCCAAAAACAACATGACTCATTTGTTTGTGTGGCCTGGAAAGGAGGGAATGCATTCTGCTCTGACCATTCTCAAAAGAAATACATCTGCCCTTCCCTCCATCCTGATAAATACTGCGCAGCTACAGGTTATTGTGTGGACAGAAGTCCTCACCAGCACTGCACAAGTGTACTGTTTGGCTGTTGCTGACCTTATCTGCATTATTGTTTTGGCTAAGTACTAATAAGCTACTCTCTGCTTTTCTCCTTTTTGCTCTTGTCCCATGTACAGGCGGAAAGGGGGTGGGAGGAAAGAAGAGGACACTGTTGGTAGGCCCCTGGTTTTCTCCAGGGGGGTTCTTGTGTTGTTTATAAATACATGTAAATACATGTAAATATTGTATATTTTGAACATATTCATTGCATTTCCTACTTCTAGATTGTAGTTTTGCTTGTAAATATAGCTTCATTTGCTTCTATCTGAGCTCATCTGGCAATTTTATTTTGGGGGTAATTTCAACCCACTACACATAATTAGGAAGAAAACCAAGGAAGTGAGACTTTGCACTATGTTGTTTACTCAGATTGATACTCAGGATGAACAACTCTGAGCTCTATAGCCTGTGGCGGGTTTTCTTTTCACTAATGGCTAGAGTAAGTCCAGTCATCCTGCTGAGCTATTTGGACCTGTGCCAGCATGAGGAAACCACATCTATCCTAGTGAAGTCAACCAATTTGAGGAATGGATTGGGATGGGTTTCATATAGGCAAGTGAAAGAGCAGTGAGTAGGTCTCACACAACAATGTTTTAATTGCCACAGCAATTAAACGTTCTGACTGCACTCATGCTTTTTGTTATATATTCCTTCTCATTACCATTGTTACTGGACAAAACTGCACATTCAAAGATCCAGATGCTCTAACAGTTTTTGTAGAGGTGAGATGACTCGCTGAGTGAAAGCATTTTTGAGAACACAAAACATATCTTGGGAAAAGAAATCTTATTAGTAGGAAGTCACTTTCCCAGTATGAAATCACACTAAAGCAGGGAGTGACATTAAATCATCCTAGGCTATGATTCCTGAACCCATCCATCATCTGAAGTTCTCACAGACCCATGGTTGAGGCAGAAACAGAAAAAAAAAATGTGCAGGTATTGCAATGTGAGAAAATACTCTTTCAAACAGCTCTTAATGCTGCTTTCAGCTTTGCAAGCTTCATTATCAAGACTCTTCTCTGCCTCAAAGGGATCGTTGCTCCCAGGCTTACATCAGAGGCCAGAGGCACAGTTGTCCCAAGAGGATTCCAAGCAGCATGACTGATGTCAGCTGTAATCTAGCAGCAAATAAGATCTGCGCCAGAGGTATTGCTGAGCCACAGGGTCTGCTTAAAGGGCCTGGGGTCAGGGCCTTGCTCACTCAGTGAGGCAAGTAGCTGCAAACTCTTGAGAGAAGAAAGGAGGGAAAGATTTATCACAGAGATTTGCAGCTTAGTCATTGTGGTGCTTTGTTTTTTCAGATGGAGACTGCCTTCACCTATCTTCTGTTGCAGAACTATGTGAGTGAGAACCAGAGTTAAGATGGTTTATGGCTTTTGGGAGCACAAAAGAGCACAGAACATGGTTACAACAGTGTAGCAGGAGATGGTGGGACCTCTGCAGAAGATGCAGTCCTGAGGTATCCTCCAGCCCTTTTCTGAAACTTCAACACTCACCCCACTCCTTTTGACAGGACAGGGCCGTGAGTGTTGTCTCAGAATAGCTGCACCTCTGCCCAACACATCATCTCTCTGGGATTTTTACCTCAAGCTGGAAGGGCCTGTCCTTTCTTTCACTTCTTGTTTCTGTTTAATCTCTTGCAGTTTCCCTTGTCTGTAGTTCTGAAATTATCTTTTCCCAGTCAGAACCCAAGCCTATATTTAAGAGCTGCTTTACATTAACATGCATTATTAATATATTCTCTGTTGCAGCATTCTGATTTATATATAGATCTTTATTTTTTGATACCCCTGCTTTTAACAGCTTTCTAATTTATATAGCCATTTGTTTTGGCTGTCAAAGCATTTTTAATTTTAATTACTGTATATCATGCTTCTGGGTATAAAACTGTCAGATAAATCTGAGTATCTGCATAAACATGGAGGAAACTGCATGTGTTATCACTCAAAAATTGCTGGTGGGCAGTTAGCTAACTTTCATCTGGGATCTATGTTCAGCTGCTGCAGAGCAGGGCTGGTAAAACTGCTGAATAGTTGTCAAATCATGTGTAGTTGTAGACTCTGCAAAACACAGCAGATTATTCAGACAGTGCAGTTCCTCAGTGAAGTAGTGTGCACAGCCAACCTTACTCCACTCAGTCTCATCCGAAGTGCTCATTTGGCAGGACACCCCAGGCAACAGATTTATTGTGGTTTTGACAGGAAAAAGTGGCATCATTTGCAGAATTGGGTGGCCAATGGACAGGTGAATCCTTGTCAGTCCCTACAAGCAGAAAAATATGTTTGTGTTTGGCCTTTTCAACAAGGACAAACCTATTTCTGGGTGAAGTGACTGGAGTCACCCTTATCCTGCCCGAGAGTAAAAGAGGAGCTATGCAGCACCAGAGGCTCTGAGCTGCTAAGCATTAACAGGGTGCCATGAGTGTTTACTTATGTCCGTGCAAAGCGTTCTTTTGCCCCCAGCTAAGGGTCTGAACTAAGTCAAGCAGAGGACCCATAGCACTGAGGTGCAGCATAGTCCAAACTCTACAGAAAGTTTTCTCCTCATCTTTTTCCAGTACAACACAACAATTTTCCATTCATATGAATACTTACCAGTACTTGGTGCTCCTGTCAAACAGCTCACTACTTGGAAGACACAGAAAAAACAGTATAACATATTTCACACATTACCTGCTGACCTTGGCTTTGTTTGCTGTCCCTGTTTATATGTCCTCTGATGTTTGTAGTTGAACGTCCACAGAGGTGGAACTGCACATATCTGCGTACAAAGGGCCTGGCACAGTAGAAGAAGCCAATTCCACCTGCTGCACTACAGATAAAAAAATCATTTCAACATACCAAGCACAGACAGAAAACAATGTAAGGGAGGAAAACACAATGGATGTGCTGATATTGGTGACTATCATTCTGCACACATAAGGATATCCTGCAATGCTACTGTGACTGTTCTTTCTATTAATCCCACTGCAAGTTAGACAGGAAGAAAATCAGATCTTTTGACACACTTTTCTTCCATTTACTCCTCATTTGGCTCATGAGTATTGTGAGTATTTTGCTATTAAAGCTGTACTGTTTCACTTCTTAATGAATAGCCTTTCTGAGGCAAAGAGAGAATTGCATGGATCTTTTGGTATATGTGTCACTGCTTTTTCATTTTGTGCCTCAGGTGCTCAAATTGAATAAACATTACTGTCATCTGGAGATGTAGTGTTTACATTTTTGTTCATGATTTTACCTTTAAATTTCATTAAAGAGCCTCTTTCTGCAGTTTTTACTTACTGTAATTCTGTAGTGCTCTCCACAATTATTGCTGAAATGAAAGTCATCTGTGGCAACTCATTAGAGTGCTTAAGATTAATTCAAGACAGCTAATCAAGCTAAGGGCAGACCCCTACTTGGCGGACATGCACTGCTTTTGTTGTCAGTGGAGAATGATGTCAGTGCACTGCAGTCCTGCTCATGGTCTCCCAGGGAAATGGATGAGTAAGACATGTCCTACATCTGAAACCTAGCAGTAGCTGAAATTGGTGGAGTGCCAGATGGAGCAAGTGTCACAGGTAGCCTTGGGGTTTGCCTTATTTTCTTTTGTCCTGGGGTAAGCTTTTGTAGCTGGGTCACATATGTGTAATAGGCCACCAGCCAGGACATACGCTGTGGGGTGAATGTCTACGTAAATGTCTCATACAAGAGCCAGGATACGTCATGTCAGACTCTTGCAAAATACATTACTAGACTCCCTTGGAACTAAGGATCATATTAATTCAATACAGAAACTACAGACTATCACAGGAATCAAGTTTCAAACAAATTAAATGTTTTATCACTCAGTCGGCAGTACACCTGTGAAGCTCCTTCATGAAACAAGCTGTGGATACAAAACGTTTGCATTCCATCAGAGGAAGATGCAATTAATGTTTAGAAGACAGTAGGTTACTCAGCAAAACACATTAGGCTCAGGAAATCACCTCTAGAGAACACAGGTGAAAGATGGAAGAGTTCTGGGGACATGGCAGGGAGACACACTTGTATTGTTATGCTTTTCTGGACACCTGCTAGTAGCAAATGCTGGAGATGGGCCACTAGGCCAGATGTATCCTCCTTTTGAGACAGCACAGCCCTTTTTATATTGTCCTTTTATTAGGAAAAGCCTAACAGCATGAGGTAAAGGGACTGATGTGAAATAGGTGGATTACTGAAATTATAGATTATTTAAAATTACCATTGTTTTCACTTGACACTCAAATATTAATAAATTAATGAAAGCCCTGTCTCAAAGCATATAGCAAAAGTAGGATAGCAGTTCTGACATAACACCACATAATTTTTTTTTCCTATTTGATATGGTGAAAAGCATTTTTCATCAAATCACAATAACCTTAAATCAACCCCTGCTCCACAGTGCTTTCCATCTGCAGTCATTCTTAATAGTAATTTTATGGTATTTAGATCATTATTTGAAACCTATTGGTGAAGTTATGTGTCTTTTTTTAAAGAGAGCCACACCTGTCCTTTGATGAGGGAACACTACTAAATACAGGGCAGAGTGAAGGGGGTTTGTGATTACAATGTTTTGCTTTGCACTTGCTGAGAAGGAATACTGCTACAGTCAAATAAATTATAATCCTAGTTATACTTTTACTTGCTTTAAAGGGAGGGAAGGAAGGAAGGAAGGAAGGAAGGAAGGAAGGAAGGAAGGAAGGAAGGAAGGAAGGAAGGAAGGAAGGAAGGAAGGAAGGAAGGAAGGAAGGAAGGAAGGAAGGAAGGAAGGAAGGAAGGAAGGAAGGAAGGAAGGAAGGAAGGAAGGAAGGAAGGCAGGCAAGAGCATTCTGGTCTTGAAATACCATCATGGCCAAGACTGATTAATCTAACATGAGCTGTTTTATGGCTAAGCTGCACTTGCAGAGAAGGGAACAGTAGTCTGAGCAGGCAGGCAAATTCCCTGAAACGCCATTCCTCCTTTCACCACCTATCTCACCTGCTATTTCCTGCCCCCGCCAGTAGCTAGAATTGCAGCACCTGTGGTGTTTCAGATGGTGTGCACTGAGTTGCAACAAACTGTGCTCCTTAAGGCACTGTCTATAGTAGGAACATTATTCAGTCAGTTCCCACTGGTTCAGTTTTACTGTCATGTGATCTCAGTGTTCATCCCTCACTCCTCATATGACCTACTTGTGGTCAGTTATCAGGCAACAAAACCTCTGCCAACATGGATTCAGTGAGACTAACTGTTAGCTTTCAATTACTAGTTGCTCAAGGTTTATCGAGCATTGTGTTTTTAATTAGGGAACTAAGATGTAAACTACAGTGTCCTTAACTGAGTCAGTCCTGTGGGAATAATTTCAAGAGCCAATTGCTGTTGTCAGACAGTGATTTGAAACCCAAAGGGATTCACATATAAATAGTAAATTCAGGTGCACAGTAGTTGTAGGAATTTATACCTGGAACATCAGAGTTCTTAATGACCCCATAAGGTCATTTGTTATTTAAAGGATCAGGAGATACTGCGTTTTCTAAGGATACAAAACATGCACAAAGTTAAGTAGCACAAAGGTGAGACATTGGCAAGTGCTGCCAAGCAGAGTTAGCCTTCTGGGGCAGAACATCTCTTACTTCTTTTTAGTGACATGAGATGGCTTAAAATCCCAGGTGTTGACTGCTTAGAAAGAAAGAGTGATGCTAGGCAAGGTTATTTTGTATGTCGCATTTTTATGTGCCTGAGTTTCACAGGGCAGAGCTGGTAAGTGAGTAGTGGGTGGAATTTACGGCAAAGAGACTGAGGAAATTTGAGTGCTTTGGGTGTTCTTGCTGAAGAACTGGACAGGACAGAACTTTCTAAAATCAGTAGAACAGATTCACTTTTCTGCTGTAGAAACACTTAAGTCTGAGAACTCAGTTTTATGAATCACACTATAAAAGTTAATATAGAAGACTGGAATAATCACTGAAGACAGGTGAATATACTCCATGCACATAGTTTCAGATTACAGTTCACAACATTTTCAAATGCCTCATTTGAACACAAGACTTAGTAATGAGTTTCCTCACATCTCAGCTGAGCACTAACCACCATTTCCATTGTGGAAGCCATCTCCTTAAAAGCTAGGGTATTTCATCCTGAGATAAAGGAGGAAATGTGTTTGTGTTGCTTTAGTAAACTTCACTGGATCAGAACACCACTTCCCACTTGTCAATCTTAAGACACAGCTCAGTGTTAGCATCAAAACTCCAATCCAATCTTCCTTGACATCCAAATTCACATGCTAGACCATCTAGCACAGCCCAGGAAAAATGTAACTGAAAGAAATATCTCAGAAGCGTGAGTAAAAAACAATTGGCTACTTCATGACAAGGGCATCATAACTGACAAAATTAAAGAATGTCTGGGTTTCAGCAGTCATGTTCCCTACCCAGGAGTGTTGCGTTAGCCACAGCTCTGATGCCCAAGTGAAGTAGCCCACTTACACGTACCTAGGCTTTTGTCTGTGTTGGAAGTGGTTGAGCCATTTTTAAATGCTGTAAAATTAAAAGAAGAGCATGACACAATGTTCAAATCTTACATGGCGTTCTTGGAAACAAGAGAGTCAGTCTCGTCATAAGAAAGACTTGGAGAGTATGAAAATTTGGGGAAAGCAGACCTTAACCCTCCCAGCTTGCCTCCTCAATTATTTGTATAACAAGCTGTTCACATGGTTTCAGAGCACTCTTTAGTCTGCCAGTCTTCCCTGAGAGCAAGGGTAGTTAGCAGTGATTACAGGTTGCAGCTAGTTTTTCAATCCCAACATCTGGGAGACTGCATCTCCATCTCCCAGTCCTCTGAGGATAGCAGAACACCATTTCCATGTGAGATATATTGCTTTTAATCACCTGTGCTCAAGGTTAACCATGCTCTTCATCTGATTAAGTACAATTAATCATAGAATAGTTTGGGTTGGAAGGGATATCCAAAGATCCTGTAGTTCAATCCCCATGCTGTGATCAAGGGCATTCTTCACTAGATGAGGTTTCTCAGAGCCTTGTTCAGCCTGACTTTGAATATCCCTAGGGATGGGGCCCCAACCACCTCCCCAGGCAACCTGTTGCAGTGTTCCACTACCCTCATGGTAAAGAACTCGTCCCTGACATCCGATCTAAATCTACTGTTCTCTAATTTAAAAACACTGCCCCTCATCCCATCACTACAGGCCTTTGCAAACAGCCTGCTTTGTAGGCCTTCTTCAGGTACAGGAAGGTTGCTAGTAGGTCTCCCCAGAGCTTTCTCTTCTTCAGACTGAATAACCCCAGTTCCCTCAGGTTACTTGCATGACAACAGCTGATGGCCAGCTGGCCAAAACTGCAGAGGTTGAACTTATATTTTCCTCTGCTGTTAGTGGAGAAAACATTTGAGAATGTTTCCTACAGACAACTTTCAATTTTGCACAAGAGTTCTTTGCACTAATTTTTGAGAAATCTCCTGCTATCAAAATTTCTTGAGTCTATTCTCAAGGTACCAGAGTGTAAGTGACTGAAAAAGTGATGATTTAAGTTCCTACTCCTTCAGAAACCAGAGTTAATAATGTTCATTCCTCTGTTTTATGTTGAGTAAAATAGCTCAGTCAGCTTACTAGTAATTTTCAAAAGCATCATACTGTGAAGCTAGTCAGTATTTTGACTAGCTATGTATGGTAGCCAGTGTATATAAGTACAGCTGATGGTTTAAATAATGCTTTTTATCAATAAAGCACCAATTATTATGTTACTGAAGTGTACCATTAGTGATTTTGCAGCTGCAGTGAGATAGTCCTGGTAATTTATAGTATTTTTGTGACTAGGTCCCCTATGTCATGATGTTAATTTTTATGCTATACATTGCCAGACTCCTAAGGAGATAATCAGCTGATGCTGGCTACTTGTGCTAGTAACTTGTTGATTTCTTTGGCAGAGAAGAGGCAACTTAGATGGTTAAGGCTGGGTATGTGTGCAAGCTGCATATTTGGGTGCCTGTGCTCAAGAGTTCACTGTTCCTTTTAGCTGGTAAGATGTTTTCCTGGTCTCCCATTTTCCTGGTCTGCTGATTTCCAAAGAGTGCTTCCAAATGGCTTTAGTAATCATCCTGCAAATAAAATACGACAGCCATGCTGAACATACCATGTTTGACTCACTAATTATTAACTTTTAGCCAAGCCAACTACTCTTTTTGACACATAAAAGTCATTAACTATATATTTCTCCTGCAGTCGTAGAAAATAGTTTTTTTAAAACGACAAAAAGAAAAGAGAAAAGTGTTACACTGAACCTCCTTCTGGCAGCAGCAAGGCTACCTGCAGATGGCACTGCCAGAAGTGAAGGATAACGAGGTGGATTAGAGGAAGGAAGGCTTGCAGTAGTTGAGGTCAGCTGCAGAAAGCTTGCAGACACAACCTGGCTGCTCTGAGCTGTGGAAGAGGACACTCAAGATCTAGCTGAGCAATAAAATAAGTTGCAGTAACTTCATGTCTTCAGCTCTGAACCATGTAGCTTTATATTCTCTCCTCCATTCTTAGGAGGAGGCAGCAGTGGAAGATCATTTTTCTGTGCTGTTCCCTGTCCTTCAGGAAGAGTCCAAAGTGATCTTCTGATCTATACCTGAACCCAGGGTCCTGGGAATGATCACATTTGCCATCAGGATAACCACAGCTTATGCAGAGCTTTGTCCAGAAAAGTGAGAATTGTAAGCAGAATTCCAATCACTCCTGTAGGAGAAATAACATACCAGCCTGACCGTCCTCAGGAGACCTGGTAATGTATCCTTGGGCAAGCAGTCAACTTTAAGTTGCATTATCCAGTGCAATCAAGCCACAGCTCAGAGTTGGACCCTAGGTCTCTGGGCCTAGATCCTGAAGCTACATCACATTTTCTATCCATGTCTATGATTATAGAACTTGTGAATCTGAAAAACCTTTATTCATACAAAAATCGGTAATACTAATCACAAAAAAATTTCCTTTTAGTCCTACCTTTTCATCCCCAAATTATTCTTAACTTTGAGAAGTTAATTCTCAAAACTTAAACTCCACAAATAGAAAGACAGAAACCCTCATTGTTAATCAGGCTTCACCTTTGTATTTTCAAAATGCTTCTTCCTCAATGCTACAGCTGAAATGCTCCATTTGAATCTTTACAATGTTTTCATTTTTTAGATTTTCCCTCAAGCAGAGCAAATTTCATTATTTTCTAACAAGTGGTGGCAGGAAAAAAGAAATAGAAAAAGGAAACAAATCACCTCCGTTCCCAATACACCTGGACACTTTAAGTGAGGACTAGAATGATTGTACAGGATACATTAGGAAAACACAATGCATATTTCTGTGCCCTTCACTCTACTTGAGTCCAGCTGAATTCACAAGACAACTGGCATCAGTGCAAACACAGCCAAGTATTCATACTCTTGTCAAAATGAATAATTTCTACAGCTTCTGATCCAGCTTGGGGGAAAAAAAAAAAAAAAAAAAAAGAAACCCAACAGCCCTGAAAGAAATTATTCCACAGTCCCTAGCCTCATTGGAAAAACTGCAATATGATCACAGCAGTCACTACCTGTACTTCCATTCCTTCATGTTTCCTTCTCCGTATGTTCCTTTTTTCTCTGTCAAATACTTAGCAACCATTATTTAAAAAAACAAAGCAGAAGAGATAAAACTCAGGCACTTTTGGTGTGTGTGTCACTGCAATTCAACCAGTTCTTCGAGTATTCATGAAACACTTGTAGTCATAGCCAAAAAGTGGTATTACACAGTAACTTACCAGCAACAACAGCATTAATGTTCATACAATCCTTGATCGTTCCCATTATGCACTCTTTTTCTGGTTGCTATGATTTGAAAGCAAACATCAAAAGGGCAAGTAGCATATCCCTTAGGCATTTTGGTGAAGCATTAAAAAGCAGAGCAGCAGAGTATGATTCTTCTATGTCTTGAAGTGCAGACTACCAGAGCCTTCTTTCTTTTTCCTGTTTTCTGTTCCTTATAGGGTTACTTGTGATATTAGAGTTAAGCTGCTTGGCCTGAGAAAGATACAGAAGGCAATTACTTTGTCTGTGAAATTTCCTAAGCAGTAATGCAGCTGAGGACAAAAAAGGGGAAAAGGTGTTTTCATCCTTTTAATTAGGACGATACAGATTTTATACCCTGGTCAGTGCTGTTATCATTGGAGCTTTTAAACTCCAGTTACAGCTCAAACCAGCACAATATACTTTTCAGTGAATATGCTGACTAGAGGAGGCAGGAACAACAGAGGGAACCATAGCCAGAGAAGAGCCTTTCTGCCATAGAGGACAGAACCAATATAGGAAAAAAAATTAAAAAGCATTGACTTCTATTTTTTTATCATATTCAGTTACCTCAGAAACATTTTAAAGATCTTGCTAGCTCCTTGAGATTTCTAGGCAACCTATGAAGGATAAGAAAGTCACACCATATCAAAAGCTGGCAATCACAGTATCACAGTATCACTAAGGTGGAAAGAGACCTCAAAGATCATCAAGTCCAGTCTGTCACCAGAGACCCCATGACTAGACCATGGCACCAAGTGCCACATCCAATCCCCACTTGAACACCTCCAGGGACGGTGACTCCAATATTACAGGAAATATAAAATCATGAGCAATCTGCAAGGATAATAACAAAAAATCACTGTGTAAGGATACTTCACTGTCACAACATTTGTAGACAAAGTGGCCAGGCCTGTAAGACTGCTTATTCACCACTCTGATGACATGATTGTATAACAGGAGAGAAATGGGAGATGTTGTTCACAATGTTCGTACAATATACTTCTTTTATATAACATTTTGCAAACTAATCCTTCCTACATCGCTTCCAACAGATTGTTAATAGCAAGCAAAAAGATATGGACAGCAGAAATATTTATCTGATGAGGTAGGAGTGTTAAGGACACCAGCACTCTACTCAACACCAGCTATTTCATTAATAGTGAAATGATGCCATTTCCAACGTTGTCTTCTCAGTGAAGAAAAGACTTCAACTGATGATGCAAAAGAGCATCAGTCAGTCAGCTGACTTTTTACTTCAGGACTTTTGAAATTAATGGTCTAATCATCACGGTGTTTTATTATAAGAGTATAAATCAAGGAGAGCACATTCGCCATGAGCAGAGGATGTCATAGCACTTTTCATAGAATCATAGAATCAGTCAGGGTTGGAAGGGACCACAAGGATCATCTAGTTCCAACCCCTGCCATGGGCAGGGACACCCCACACTAGATCAGGCTGGCCAGAGCCTCAGCCAGCCTGGGCTTAAACACCTCCAGGGATGGGGCCTCAACCACCTCCCTGGATAACCCATTCCAGGGCTTCACCACTCTCGTGGTGAAGAACTTCTTCCTCACATCTAGCCTGAATCTCCCTATTTCCAGCTTCATTCTGTTCCCCCTAGTCCTATCACTACCTGAGATCCTGAGAAGTCCCTCCCCAGCCTTCCTGTAGGCCCCCTTCAGATACTGGAAGGCCACAATGAGGTCACCTCGGAGCCTTCTCTTCTCCAGACTGAATAGCCCCAACTCCTTCAGTCTGTCCTCATAGGAGAGGTGCTCCAGCCCTCTGATCATCCTCGTGGCCCTTCTCTGGACACGCTCCAGCATGTCCACATCCCTCCTGTAATAGGGGCTCCAGAACTGGACGCAGTACTCCAGGTGGGGTCTCATCAGAGCTGAGTAGAGGGGGAGAAGCACCTCCCTTGACCTGCTGGTCACACTTCTCCTGATGCAGCCCAGGATCTGATTGGCTTTCCGGGCTGCAAGTGCACATTGAGAGCTCCTGTTGAGCTTCTCCTCCACCAGCACCCCCAAGTCTCTCTCCTCAGGGCTGCTCTCCAGCCAGTCCCTGCCTAGCCTGGATTTGTGCCTGGGATTGCCTCGACCCAGATGCAGGACCCTGCACTTGGTCTTGTTGAAGCTCATGAGGTTGGCTTGTGCCCACCTCTCCAGCCTGTCCAGGTCCCTCTGGATGGCATCCCTTCCCTCCAGCGTGTCTGCTGCACCACACAGCTTGGTGTCATGAGGAAACTTGCTGAGGGTGCACTCAATGCCACTGTCCATGTCACCCACAAAGATGTTGAACAAGACAGGTCCCAGGACTGATCCCTGAGGGACTGCGCTTGTCACTGGCCTCCACTGGGACATGGACCCGTTGACAGCCACTCTTTGGGTGCGGCCATCAAGCCAGTTCCTTATCCATCTAGTGGTCCATCCATCAAACCCATGTGTCGCCAGCTTGGAGACCAGGAGGTGGTGTGGGACAGTGTCGAAGGCTTTGCTCAAGTCCAGGTAAACAACATCAGTTGCTCGCCCCTCATCTATTAATGCCGTCACCTGCCCATAGAAGGCCACCAGGTTTGTCAGGCAGGATTTGCCCTTGGCAAAGCCATGCTGACTGTTCCAAATCACCTCTTCACTTTTCCAGGATTTTCATTGTAATTCAACCTTCATTACCTGGATCATTACCGTAAAGGGCATTTTCAGACACTGTGGTGCCATTACCAGAAGTACTATAGCACTTTCTAAAGAAGATACTTTCAGAAGATGTATTAAGAATGCAAGGACTTGGCAGCTCGTGAACTGTGCATTCCTGCTAAGTCATACGAGACACACATGGGATACACTGTTGTATGCAGAGCACCAAACTTGATGGTGCAAACAAGTACCTTTACCTCTGAGAGTGTGGTTCAATACAAAGGTAATCTTGTGATCACCTATTATTGTTCATCATACTTGCTTTCACTACGCTTTCTTCACTGAACTTTCTTTTCACGGCAGCATTGTCTAAGGGTACAGAACTAAAGGATCCATGCAGAGCATACTGAAAAGAAAGGACGTGTAACTAGTCTGCTGCCTTGAGAGACTATCTGTGTGATCTTTTACTGTTAACTATACCTTTGAAGTGAAGTGTCCAGCAGTGCAAATGACTCGTTTTTTTTTTTTTTCTTCCAGTCCATCACTGAAGAATGCTCCACATGTATTCTTTTCATCAATCATGCATGCCTGGACTGGTCAGATCCACTACCTAGCCAGAATTTACTCAGGACAAGATCAACACGCTGGCTCATTTAAGGCACCTCTAGTTGCTCCATGTATGCACAAAGAATAAAATTTCTGTAAAACACGTTTTAAAAAGTTCCAGAACATGTTGGAAAGACCAACAATTTCTTACAAAGCTTAGTTTTCAATAAGGTCAAAGAAAATGTGACCCTCTGATAAGCAAAATTGACAAGCTGATAGCAACAGACAAAGAGAAGGCTATGGTACTCAACAACTTTCCAGCCTCAGTCTTGGCTGGTAACCTCTCTCCTCCCACCTCTGGAGTGGATGGACTGTGAGATTCAAAGTGGGGGGCAAAGTCCCTCCCACTGTAAGAAAAGATCAGATTCATGACCACCTAAATAACCTGAACCTAACCTGAAAAATATGTGGTGGAGTAGGAAGGTTCCCCCACACACACAAAAGAATTCCACAGCTAACTCAGCCGGAGAAGCAGATGAAAGCTGTATTTTACAAGCAGATATGGAATGCAATGAATATGTACAAAAATATACAATATTTACAATATATACAGAAATATACAGCAATGTATGCAATACAGGAAACCTTTCCCCAACCCCCCTGCGGCCAGGGGGGTTCGGCCTTTCCCCCCCCTTCTCCCTCCCTACCTCCCCCTTTTCCCAAAAGGGTTAGAGAGAGAGAGAAAGGAAGGTAATTAAAAGGGTGAAAACTTGTTAAAGCTCAAAGTGGATGCAAAAGTTAGTTTTCTCTTATCTGGTTAGCAAGAATCGTAGAGAGAAACGAGCCAGCTCACAGCACAGGGGGAAGAAGAAGATGACTACTGACTGACTCCCCGACTGAAAGACTAAACAAAAATTTACAGCCGGGTCCCACCAATGAAATTGAATTAGCATATCATTGTTTTCATTCTAATATCAAAACATTCGCCCAGAGTGTTCAGAAAGTGTCTCTTTCTTAAAGGCACAGCCTAAACCGGTCACAATCCACCCCTGCTAAACAATTTCATTGGCTGTTCATACTGTCCATCCAATCCAAAACAACATTCACAGTTTGTAAGTAAAGTTCATAGTCCATTCTGGCTATCCTCAGGTGTAGATGATTCAGAAGTCCAAGAAAGAAGAAAAATGGAAAACAGTTTGTCTCTTCGCAGACGAAGCGAAGAAAAGGGAAAAACAGGGAAACAGGGAAACAGCGACTCTCAGTTGACTCAGGGTTCTCAGGGTTCGTCCACCGTGGATTCCTCAGGGATTCTTCCTTTGGGCGCGATGTAGCTGTACAACACTCTGAAATTAAACTCTTTCAGCTAAAGTTAAATTTCTTTGTGGAATACACTGAATTTCACCATTCTCTTGCATTACCCAATAAGTGTGACCTGGACCTTCAGCTGAAACCACCCCTCGGACAGGTTTAGCCTCTCCTGAGGGAGAAAATACCCAAACAGTTTTACCTAACAGATTCTTTTCTTTAACAACAGGAACTCTATCACCTTCTACTTTCTGTAGCAGATCTGAGTGTGCAGGTCCAGCTCGGTTCACTGAACCTCTACTATTTACCAGCCAGGTTGCTTGTGCTAAATGCTTTTCCCAGTTTTTCAAAGATCCACCCCCCATGGGTTTAAGAGTGGTCTTCAACAAACCGTTGTAGCGTTCAATCTTCCCTGCAGCTGGTGTATAGTAGGGAATGTGGAATATCCACTCGATGCCATGCTCTTTGGCCCAACTCTTTACAAGGTTGTTTTTGAAGTGAGTTCCGTTGTCCGACTCAATCCTCTCTGGAGTTCCGTGTCTCCACAGGATTTGTCTCTCCAGACCGAGAATGGTGTTGCGTGCAGTTGCATGTGGTACTGGATAAGTTTCCAACCATCCAGTGTTCGCCTCTACCATAGTAAGCACATACTGCTTACCAGAACGAGAACGTGGTAGAGTGATGTAGTCAACTTGCCAAGCTTCACCATACTTGTACTTGGACCATCTGTCACCATACCATAAGGGCTTAAGTCGTTTTGCCTGCTTAATAGCAGCACAAATGTCACAGTCATGGATGACTTGTGTGATAGCATCCATGGAAATGTCTATGGATCTGTCACGTGCCCACTGGTAGGTTGCATCTCTGCCTTGATGTCCTGACGAATCGTGAGCCCACCGAGCTAAGAATATCTCACCTCGGTGTTTCCAGTCAAGATCAAGATCAGAGTCCATGTCTACTGGAGAAACTCTTGCAGCTAAATCTGCCTGATGGTTGTGTTGCTGTTCCTCAGTAGCTTTGCTCTTAGGAATGTGAGCATCAATGTGTCTCACCTTCACTGGAATTCTCTCGATTCGATCAGCAATGTCCTGCCATAGGTCAGCTGCCCAAATGGCCTTTCCTTTCCTCCTCCAACCGCTCTTTTTCCAGTTCTTTAGCCAACCCCACAGAGCATTGGCTACCATCCATGAGTCGGTGTAGAGATAAAGCTTTGGCCATCTCTCACGTTCAGCTACGTCGAGAGCTAGCTGGACAGCTTTTACCTCTGCGAACTGACTGGATTCTCCTTCTCCATCCTTCGCCTCTGCAACTCGGCGTGTTGGACTCCACACTGCAGACTTCCACCTTCGCTTGTTCCCGACAAGACGACAGGAACCGTCTGTGAACAAAGCATATTTCTTTTCGTCATCAGATAGGTCATTGTAAGGAGGAGCTTCCTCAGCACGAGTTACTCTCTCCTCTGGAGGTTTAGTACAGTTGGTACCTTCAGGCCAACACCTCCACCAGACCAGGTCTTTCAAGATTTCCCATTCGAGCTCTCTGTGTTATCAGAGCCATCCACTTAGACCAGGTGGAATCTGTTGCATGATGTGGTGTGGAACCTCTGCCTTTGAACATCCCATTCAAAACTGGTAATCTGGGAGCTAAGAGAAGTTGTGATTCAGTTCCAATTACTTCAGAAGCTGCTTTCACTCCTTCATAGGCAGCTAGAATTTCTTTCTCTGTTGGTGTGTAATTAGCCTCTGAACCTCTGTAACCTTGACTCCAGAAACCAAGAGGTCGTCCACGTGTCTCACCTGGAGCTCTTTGCCACAAGCACCAGGTTGGACCATTGTCACTTGCAGCCGTGTACAAAATGTTCTTAATGTCTGGACCATCTCGGACAGGTCCCAGACCCATTGCTTGAACTACCTCTTGCTTTATCTGGTCAAAGGCTGCTTGTTGTTCAGGTCCCCAGTGGAAATGGTTTCTCTTTCGAGTCACATCATACAGAGGTTTCACAATCTGACTGTATCCAGGAATGTGCAGTCTCCAAAATCCCACTATCCCCAAGAAACGTAGAGTTTCTTGCTTGTTCATGGGATTTGCCATGGTAGAGACTCTGTTTACCACATCCACTGGAATGTGTCGGCGTCCATCCTGCCACCGCACTCCCAGAAACTGGATCTCTCTGGTAGGTCCTTTCACCTTGTCTCGCTTGATGGCAAAACCTGCATTCAGAAGAATGTCAATGATTTTGTTACCTTTCTCGAAGACTTCCTCAGCAGTTTTACCCCAGACGATGATGTCATCGATGAACTGGATGTGTTCTGGAGCACCACCTTCCTCCAGAGCATCGTGGATCACTGCATGACAGATGCTGGAGCTGTGGATCCAGCCCATTGGCAATCTGTTGAAAGTGTACTGGATTCCTCTCCAGGTGAAAGCAAACTGAGGCCTGCATTCCTCTGCTATGGGAATAGAGAAGAAGGCATTAGCAATGTCTATGGTAGCATACCATTTGGCCTCTTTGGATTCCAGCTCATATTGCAGTTCCATCATGTCTGGTACTGCTGCACTCATAGGTGGAGTTACTTCATTCAGGGCTCGGTAGTCGACTGTCAGACGCCAGTCTCCATTCGGCTTTCGCACAGGCCACACTGGACTGTTGAAAGGTGAATGAGTTTTGCTGATGACTTTCTGACTCTCCAACTGACGAATCAGATTCTGAATGGGCAACAAAGAGTCACGGTTGGTTCTGTATTGTCTGTGATGCACAGTCTGAGAAGCAACCGGCAATTTAATGTCCTGAATCTTGTGTTGTCCCACAAGTGCAGGTTCATCAGAAAGCTCAGGTCTAACAGACAGCTTCAGTTTTTGTCCATCAATTTCTACAGATGCTACTCCAAAAGCCCATTTGTAACCTCTAGGGTCTTTGAAACGCCCTTCTCTCAGAAAATCAATTCCCAGAATACAAGGTGCGTCAGGTCCGGTCACAACTGTATGCTTCCTCCACTGTTTACCAGTTAAACTTATATCAACCTCCACCTTAGTTAACTCTTGAGATCCACCAGTGACTCCCAGAATAGTTATAGCTTCTGATCCCTGATAATTTGATGGCATTATGGTGCACTGAGCTCCTGTGTCAACCAAGGCCCTGTACTTCTGAAATTGTGAAGTGCCAGGCCACTGGATGTACACATCCCAATAGATTCTGTTATCTCTGTTACCCCTCTCCTCCCCTGGCGGGAGGCAGGGCACCCCTAGTTATGGGGAACATGCCCACATGTGCAATGAGCACAGTGTGCAGTGTTAGAACTGGATCCACTGTTGGAGCTATTAGAGTTGTCCTGGGGAACTGTGGAAGTAACAGCTACCCTTCTGGTATTGCTACCTTGGGTTCTGCCACTTTGCAGTTCCCTCAGTCTCCTGAAAAGATTGGCAGTTGGTTGACCATCCCATCTGTTCATGTTCTCACCAAACTGATCACGCAGAGTTATCCAAATACTCGCACGTGATTGCCTTGGTGGTCTGTTTTGGTTGGACCTGTTTTGGAATGACCTGTTTTGGAATGACATCCTTGGAGGACGTCTATTCCTCACAGAGGAAACCTGTATCCATCTGGAGGAAGAATTGGAATTATCTCTTTGTGCCAATTGGGAGATGGTATTTTTAATTTCATCCTTCAGCTCTTTCATGTAATTCTTCATTTCACCAAACAGAGTTTCAATGGCTGAGACCAAAGAAACACGTGTCATGCTATCCTCCAATTGTCTCATCTGATCAGTGAATTGGCCAACCGGAGGAGAAGCTCCACCATAATTTCTTGCCACAATTCTGCTTGCCAGAATATTTGCATAATTAGGAGGAGCAAGTTTGATGAGCTTTTTAGCAAGACCAGTTCCTACAGGAATTTCATCAGGATTCAGAGTCTCATGGCCACCATAGAGTACCTCTCTAACAGCAAATTCTCTCAGACGCTTGATTCCCTCATCTATGGTAGTCCAGGGTTTAGCATTCCATGGAAGATCATCTCGGGAAGGATACCTCATGAGAGTTGCCATTAAAAGGCGAATCCACAGAGTAACCTTACCGAGAGTCCTGCCTAGATGTCTATCTATTCCATTATCCTTTGAGAGAGTTCCTAGTTGGGCTGCTGACTTGTCTCCAACTACCAGAGCTGGAGCACCTGTATCATAGCATCTACCAAGCCAAGCTAGGATTGGCTCCTTATCTGCTCTGATGTAATCTTTACGCACATTCCTCAATTCTTCCCTGGGTGACGAACAGCTCTCAATGTCATCTGACTCCTCCTCTGCCTCATCTTCCTGAAGTTCTTGTCCCAATAATCTTACTGTCACTCTCCTAAGAATCTGCTTAAGGTCAGGAGTACCACCTTTAGTTGTTCTGCTATCAGCAATTTGCCCTGCATCTCCATCCAGTGATGATCTCAATAACTCAGCTATATCTTTAAGACAAACCTTTTCCTCCATCTCAGCAGGGTCTCTTTGAGCAGAAGTTCCCTCACCAGGATCCTGCTGCTCTCCCCCATCAGCATCTGGATCAGCTTTGCCCTTTTTTCCTCTCGTACTTAAAACAGCTACCTGCTTAACTGGAGCTGTGTTTGGATTTACAGCTGGCTTAATAGAAGCTGACAGGTTTTGAGACGAATCAGCTGCTGTGGAGGACACTTCCGGTCCTGCCGAAGAAGAAGGAGGAAATGGCTTTGCCCCATTAATGGCTGCCGAGGGCGTGGAAGCCATGTTAGGAGCTGCCGCTGCCGCTGGCTGATTGCCAGAGCCACCAACAGCACCGTTCAGAGCAGCTTTTCCGATGGACTTTTTAGCCTTGTCGTTAACTGATACAGATTCTGCATTTTCCTCATCACTAGACACTTCTGGGGTAGAGTTAGAGCTGTGCTTTCTGCGTTTCGATCTACGCTTAATTACAAAGCACGCCTTAGCCACTTTTTTCTTCTCCTGATACAGAGCATATAACAAGTACGCAATCACCATCACCAGCAGCAGGATTGCACACATCAAATAAATCACCTTTGGATCCCAGCCATCACTTAAAACAACCCTTTCGCCTACCGGGATCTTAAACTCCTTTATCTCTATGGGCAGAGTGCTAGAGGTCACATTCCCGTATCTGTTAAGCCAAAAGAATCCCAGGCACCGGTCGTAAAGAAGCTGAATCTTATACTTAAACCATAAATACAATCTATACATCAAGTATCTGCCTAAGCGATCGAAAATCATTCCCATGAAGTACTTGTAGACCAGTACCGAACAAACTGAAAAGACCAAACGTTCTAAAAGCCAAAACACTTTCATGTTTGCAACTCTGACTCGAGCAGGCAATAAATCAAGCAACCTTTTAGCCCAGCTTCTGGACAGCAATTATCCACAAGCCCCACGTTGGGCGCCAATTAAAAATATGTGGTGGAGTAGGAAGGTTCCCCCACACACACAAAAGAATTCCACAGCTAACTCAGCCGAAGAAGCAGATGAAAGCTGTATTTTACAAGCAGATATGGAATGCAATGAATATGTACAAAAATATACAATATTTACAATATATACAGAAATATACAGCAAAGTATGTAATACAGGAAACCTTTCCCCAACCCCCCCCTGCGGCCAGGGGGGTTCGGCCTTTTTCCCCCCTTCTCCCTCCCTACCTCCCCCTTTTCCCAAAAGGGTTAGAGAGAGAGAGAAAGGAAGGTAATTAAAAGGGTGAAAACTTGTTAAAGCTCAAAGCGGATGCAAAAGTTAGTTTTCTCTTATCTGGTTAGCAAGAATCGTAGAGAGAAACGAGCCAGCTCACAGCACAGGGGGAAGAAGAAGACGACTACTGACTGACTCCCCGACTGAAAGTCTTTGAGACCTGATGAGATGCATTGCAAAATCCTGAGTGAAATGGCTGATGGTGCTGTCCAGGGTTAGGGCTCAGCCATCTACTAAACAAGTGACATGCTCTCTACCAGCCTCTCTCCTTTCCCGAAGGGAAGAGAAAGGGAATAAGGGAGAGAGACTTATGATGTGGAAAAATAAAACTAGTTTAATGAAAATAATAACAATAAACATAAATACAGAAAAATATACATAGACACAATATTGAACAGAAATCCCCAATAGCAACTGGCTACCATCACCACTGATGCTGTGGCAGAATCCCCAGACTGGACTCACTGACAGACAGGAACCAGATTCAGGAGCTGGATTCTGAAAAGGAATTCAGGAACTCTTGGATCACAATTGAAGGCAGATTGGACAGAGTCCTCCTCAGACTCCAGCCATTAAAGAAGGGAGCAAAGTAGAATCAGTTGAGCCTTGTGATCCCTCAGCTTTATATCACATATACGGAATGGAATACCTCATTGGTCCGATTAGAATTGCCTGAATGTCCTGGTCCTCCCTGCAGGTACAGCCTTCTTTTCTGCACCCCCATGTAGTACACAAGACTGAGCAGTGACCTTGGTCTGCACAACAGTCCTTGGTACTATCTAGAAACATTGAGTGTTGTCACTGCTAGAAGCAGACACTGTCTGCAAAACTGTTGGTAACTTCAGAAAGCACAGTCACTTAGGAGAGACTGAGCTGAAAAGTAAAATCAATGAACAGAATTAGCTTTGTTCAATCTCAAACCCGGACAGGCACCAAGCCACTGTTCACAATGTTTGGAAAGTTGGGTGAGAAGTCTCTGGTGACTGCAAAAAGAAAAATACTGCACCCATTTTCAAAAAGGGTGGAAAGGAGGACCCCCTACACTTCTGACCATTCAGCACCATCTCTGTGCCTTGGAAGATCATGGAACAGATCCTCCTACAAGCTACACAAGGCATATGGAGGAAAACAGGATGATTTTTGACATAGCCAGCATGGTTTTACCAAGGGCAGGTCTTGCCTGACCAACCTAGTGGCCTTTTATGAGGCCATCTACATCAGAGGAGATGGAAAGAGTTATGGATGTCATCTATGGATGTTGGGGCTTCTGTTTGTCAGGACTTTGACAAAGCTCCCACAACATCCTTCTCTAAATTGGGCAGATATGTATTTGATGGTTGGACTATTTGGTAGATAAAGAATCCAGAGGATAGTGGAGATTGTGGGCAAGTGGTGTCTCTCAGAGATCTGTACTGAGACCAGTACCATTTAATATCTTCAGCAATGACATAGACAATGGGATCAACTATGCCTTCAGCAAGTCTGCAGATTATACCAGGATGAGTGGTGCAGTTAGCACACGTGAGGTGCAGAATGGGCAAAATGGAGAAGTGAGCTGGTGTGAACCTCATGAGGTTCTACAAGGCCAAGTACAAGGTCCTGCACCTGTATCAGAGTAATTTTGAGTATCAATACAGGCTGGGAGATGAAGGGAATAAAAGATGGACATCAGCTGGCAATGTGCACTTACAGCCCAGAAGCCAGCCTTATTCAGGGCTACATACAGCATGTTAAGAGAGGTGATTCTTCCTCTCTGCCCGACTCTGGTAAGACCTCATGTGGAGTACTGTGTACAGCTCTGTAGCCCTCTGGACAAGAAAGACATGAATCAGTTGGAGAGGGCAGAGAGAAGGGCCTCAAAAATTATCAGAGGGCTGGAGCACCTTTCCTATGCCAAAAAAGGCTGAGAGTTGGGCTTTGTTCAACTCAAAGAAGACTGTGGGGAGACCTTACCGTGTTCTTTTGGTACTTAAGGAGACTTGTAAGAAAGATGGAAACAATCATTTTAGCAGGGCCTGTTGCTACAGGACAAGGGGCAATGATTTTAACTTAAAGGAGGACAGATTCTGATGTCATATAGGGAAGAGGAGTTTTTATAATAATGTGGTGCAACACTGGAACAAGATCCTCAGAGAGGTGATAGGTGCCCCATCCTGGGGAGCATTCAAGGTCAGTTTGGATGGGACTGTGCACAACCTGACCTAGTTGAAAATGTCCCTCCTTACCCTGGAGGGTTGGACTAGATGGCTTTTAAATGTTCCTTCCAAACCAAAGCATTCATACAATTTTTCAATAACAGCAAAACTCTTTCTTTTAAAACACTGGCCAGCACTCATGAGCAACATGGTCACTGTAAAGATAAACCAAGTAAAATCTTTTTCTCAGAAAAACACTATCATGTACTCCCCAGGGGAAGGATTTATTTCTATATGCCTCAATATCTATCTCCCAGAGGGCAGAAGTCCACCAAGAAGGAATTTTCATTGATATTCCTGCTTAGTTATATCTCTGTGAGAGTTACCATGCACTCTAATTAGGAACCTGTTCTCTCTTCATTCACGAGGAAAATATTTCAATTACAGTAAAAAACCCAAATTATTAAAGCACTATCCTTTTCACTTTTTTTCCCCCTCAGATAATTAGAGAAAAATTTGCTTGAGTGTTCATTCATCTAGGACTCCAGTCAAGTTTTATATAATATAGTAACAAGGACAAATTGCATTCTCTGTTAAATTATGTAAATGCAGAGGTATATTAAGTGTATCAGTAAATCTGATATCCATCAGTTTCAGTACTGGGAACCTCTGATTGGTCCTTTTATACTCATAGACCTGTGGGGAAAGTGCTAGTCCTTCCTTTCCCAAAATACCAGCACAAATTTGCAAGGGAAAGAAGACATTTTTCAGAAACTGTTGTTTGTAGATAACACTGAATCCTGGAAGTGGCCTAGCTGTAGATATGCTAAGCGATGAGCAGCAGCTCTTGTGTACAAGGCAACATATTCTCCCTGTTTTACCAGCAGTTAACTCCCAATAAACAAATTAATGGATGCAGGTAGCTGATTGGGTTGAATAATTTCACTTAATGTGTGGAAAGTTTTATGGTTCTGGGTCTACCTAGTTTTTGTGTGGATAAAGACAAGAAGCCTGCAGGCTGAATTCCATTGCTTTCTGAATTCCATTGCCTTCTGAATTCCATTGCCTTCTGAATTCCATTGCCTTTAGTGTGGCTCTGGGTGGGGAAGTCCAAAATTACAATTATGGGATAAACTTTGGGCATTTATTTTATGTGTGGGGCTATATGTTGTTGTTTTAGATGAATAAGGCTTAGGAGAGCAGAGCAGGCTGGTGGGTTGTGTTCCCCTCTTTCCAGCATGTGCTCCTGACAAACACATACATTTCACGTACCTGGAGGCACACCCATCTATTCCCCAACAGGGCACATTGGTTCCACCCGATGCTAGGCAATAACAGTTTGCTAACACAAATGTCTGCTGAGCCGCTGCCTCTTCACGTTGACACTTACTTGTGCTCATGGAGGCGGCAAGCCCGAAGAGCTGCTCCCTCTACAGCCGACAGATGATGTAACAGTGCTACAAAATGCAGTCACCAGGTCTCCCGCTACGACACGTTGTCTGCACCAGGATTGGGCAGTGGGGCAGGTAAATGTACCCAGCGTACCAGCTCTTGACACAACACAAAGTATCAGTGCTTTCCCTTTGGCCACTGCTTACATGTACTGTTACCCCATGGATAGAGGGGAGAAGAGCAATTCAAGGTAAAAAAGGCAATCTGCAAAACCTGGGTTAGCTGCTGAGTGGTTCTAGTAGGAGTGTGATTTATTATTTTTGATCTCTCCTACCTTCTTCCACTGTCCCTAAACTAGGGCAAGACTGGGCCTATTGTTTAAATAGATTTGGTCAGAATGTAACATTATCTGTCTAACACCTGTTTGCATTTTCATAGAGACGAGTAAAGGAAGGAAATGTAATTCTAAGCAAGCACACACAGCGTCCTATCTCAGGTTTCATCCTTCCTGCGGGTAGGGAAGCACTCAGATATTTTTCATGTCCTTGTATTTTTTTCACAGTGTGGGTTACCCTGGCTTCCCAACCATTATTATCACCATCTCTTGGGGGGCCATAAGGGGAAGGCTGTCTTAAAGACATCATAATTAATATTTCTGTGCCAGAATATAGCAGATGCTATTATTGGTGTTAGAGGTAGCAACCCTTTGAGACTGGTGTTTGATTGTCTGTGACTGCATTCAGTAATATTTTAAGAGACATATTCTGGTATGAGGAACTTGCACTGTAGACAGACCTGAACAGGTAAATATTCTTTGGGAAACTGAGGTACAAAGCAGCACTTCCATGTGCTGTCACTACAGAAAACAAAACAAAACACCAAAACAAAAACAGATATGCAATTCTCACAACAGTAAAATACACCCCTTCAGTACTAATTTTGTGCTTAAGTTGATGCTACATTGAGGTAGATAGAGGCATCAAGTTTCAGTCAGTATGAATTTTTAGGACTGTAAAGGGACAACGCATCATATCACTGAAAGGCTGAGAGAGTATTAGGCTTCACTCCCAACTGAGGCTGTGGGAAAGGCAGTGTACATTTCCCCAGCCCCTGAGGACATCTAGGAGCAGTGTCCTGCTGGAGGAAGGAGCCAAGACACGGGGAACTGTGAATCCAGCAACACACCCTATTCAGAGCGAGGTGAAGATTGCGCCTTCCTGGACAAGATCTTCCCTGCTAAGACGGATGTAGGCAGCTGAACCCTCCGCAGCCAAGCAGGCAAAGGAGCTCTGAAGTAGAACAAGGAAATACTGCTGCAAACCAAAATCCCGTTACTCAGACAGAGAACAAGCAGTGATGCCGCTCAAAATAAGCCATAAGACTTAGCAGAATGGAAACTCTTTCTCATAAGAAAGCTGAATTTCATTCTCCTTCAGCACACACCCTTAATGAGATGGACAATAACTCTGCAAAGAAGAACCCTGCACTGAATACAGGGTGAACCACTTTGGGTGGAGCAGGCTCTGACCTGAACCTCTGCTCAAAATGTAAATTTTCTTGGTTTTCAAATGTTCTCTCTCTCTCTCTTTTCTCTCTCTTTCCCTCCCCCCAGCCTTGTCTGTGCACTGGAAAGATCAATCAAAAATCTCACTCATCTGAGATCTCAGAACTTGTTTCAGATCTGAGAAAGTATTAATAGGTTTGCATATGCGAGCCAAGTTGCCTTATCATAGAGCAGGGTTTTTGTATTTAACTGAAGGGATATGCAGCCATTACCTAGTGATGCAATGAAAAACAAAAATAAAATTTATCTGTGGCAGCAATAAATAGTGATCTGACTAAAAGTTTCCTAGCTGTTCTATCCATTGATAATGTACTAAAGATCTTTCATAGAACACAAATATGGAGGAACAGGAGAAGAGTCATCTAAACTGTATCCTGGTCGATGTAGCCATCTGTTAAATCTCATAAAACATGACATTGTCCCACATTATGTGCATTATGTTTTAAATCAGTAAAGGCTGCAAAGATGTCATTTAGATACAGAGATCCATTGCCTTCATCAATTAAACCAGAACAATAAATAGTAAATCATAGGGAAAATGTTGTTTGGTTTGGTTTTGGCTTTTTTTCATTATACAGACAAATTATTTTGAGTGCTAGAAAATGTCAGGGAGGCCATCTAATAATAAATAGGAAATTGAAAACACTCCTAGAAAAGTAAGCAAGGACTTTTTTTTTTTTTTTTTTTTGCCATAGGGAGCAGATGGTGCAATGCAATATCAGAGTAATATATTAATGTCTGAACAGGAGAATCCCATTATATTTTCAAAGCAGACAAAAAAGTAGATGATTGCCTAAAATGGGGAGAAAAAAACACAAAACAAACAAACAAAAACCCAACCACAAAACCAACCAAATAATAATAATTAAAAAAAACCCACTGAACCAAACCCAAAACAAAAAAAAAAAACACAAACAAACAAAACCCCACCATCCAGCACTAACCATACATAGATTGAAGTAGTACTGGTTTGGTATAGAATCAGTTGAAGTTGAGCAGCTGTGAATATGAAACATTTCTATTTGACCTGGAGATCAACTATATTAAAAATGAATGTTACGTTTACTAATAAATTGAAGGTGAACTATGAGTGGTACATTTTGTGTAGTTACACTGCTAGCAATACAAAGGGAATTGTTTCACAGAAGAAAATAAACTATGAACGTTCACACTGCTGTTAAGGGTTAGCAAAGGAAGATAAAGCAACAAGATGTGCAGTACACATCCATGTCAACTACTCATCAAGTTTCTGCTGTAATGACTTCTGAAATGCAACCCTGAGCTGGAGCATGCAGAAGTGGAACCTTCAGGTGCAGCCTTTTGGGGTCAAAGAGAGCAGAACTGGAGAGACAGAGGCACAGCTGGCTGGAGGTGGGGAGCCTTAGGCTATGGACTGCTGATGCAGCACAGAGGTGTACTCCAAATTGTCAGGAATCTTTTCTGATATGTACCTGAGAGAGATCTCTTCACTTTGGCAGTACTGTTTGTGGGGATTCAGGGAGCTGAGCTGGTTGCATTGGCTTCTAGTGAACCACGTGTTCCTGCCATGGCTGGAGACATTAGGTCGAACTTTTGGCAAAGACCTAATAGCCCATTGCATGGTAGAAACATGGCCTCAGGGAACATGAGGAGTTTGGGCAGGATTGCATTTATTACAGGACCAAAGGCTGTGGAATTGCAGATGGCACCAGCCTTTGCCTTTCTCTCTGCAGACATCCTTTGGGTTTTCCTGGAGTTTTTGGAATGGTGCAAGTTTCCAGATGTACTTTTCTTCTCCTGCTGCTTAGAAACTTTCTGGAGTGTTGCACAAGTGACTTTGAGACCCTGCAGTCCAAATGAATTTTTCAATACTCTCCTTACGTAAGGAAACCTCTAAGTAATACTGGCATAAACCACACTTTTTGGTAGTGACTTGTTCTACCCACAAAGGTTCTCTAGGACCCTTTGAGTCACAAAATTCATGATGCGAGGCTTCTAGTGGTGCCACACAGCTAGCAGGATGAGCAATTTATTCTCTGTTAACAACTTTTTTGGCACATCCAGTTGCAAAATAGAACCATAATTAGGCAGGGATAAAACTCACACGACTTTAAACTCAAACTACCCAGTCCCTGGACCTGGACAGCTTTCACTAGGGTGGTTGCAGTGCACAAGTCTTCATTGAGATTATGCAAATCACAGACAGTCCAAAATGCAGACCTGGCAAGATTATGGAACAGGTCATCGTCAGTGCAATCACACAGCACTTACAGGATGGCCAAGAGATCAGGCCCAGCCAGTATGGATTTAGGAAGGGCAGGTCCTGCCTGACCAACCTGATCTCCTTCTAGGATCAGGTGACCTGCCTGGTGGATGTGGGGAGGCCTGTGGATGCGGTCTACCTGGACCTCAGCAAGGCCTTTGACACTGTCCCCCACAGCAAACTCCTGGCCAAGCTGTCAGCTCGTGGCTTGGACAGGATCACACTGCGTTGGGTTAGGAACTGGCTGGAGGGCCGAGCCCAGAGAGTGGTGGTGAATGGTGCCACATCCAGCTGGCAGCCAGTCACTCGTGGTGTGCCCCAAGGATCAGTGCTGGGCCCCATGCTCTTCAACATCTTTATTGATGATCTGGATGAGGCAATTGAGTCCATCATCAGTAAATTTGCAGATGACACCAAGCTGGGGGCAGGAGTTGATCTGCTGGAGATCAACCTTGAGATGCTGTAGAGAGGCTTTGCAGAGGGACCTCGACAGGCTGGACAGATGGGCAGAGTCCAAGGGCATGAGACTGAACACATCCAAGTGCCGGGTTCTGCACATTGGCCACAGCAACCCCATGCAGTGCTACAGGCTGGGGTCAGAGTGGCTGGAGAGCAGCCAGGCAGAGAGGGACCTGGGGGTACTGGCTGATTGTAGGCTGAACATGAGCCTGCAGTGTGCCCAGGCAGCCAAGAAGGCCAATGGCATCCTGGCCTGCATCAGGAACAGTGTGGCCAGCAGAAGCTGGGAGGTCATTCTGCCCCTGTACACTGCACTGGTTAGGCCACACCTTGAGTCCTGTGTCCAGTTCTGGGCCCCTCAGTTTAGGAAGGATGTTGACTTGCTGGAACATGTCCAGAGAAGGGCAACAAAGCTGGTGAGGGGTTTGGAACACAAGCCCTATAAGGAAAGGCTGAGGGAGCTGGGGTTGCTCAGCCTGGAGAAGAGGAGACTGAGGGGTGACCTTCTTGCTCTCTCCAACTACCTGAAGGGAGGTTGTAGCCAGGCAGAGGTTGGTCTCTTCTCCCAGACAGCCAGCACCAGAACAAAAGGACACAGTCTCAGGCTGCACTAAGGGAGGTTTAGGCTGGATGTTAGGAAGAAGTTCTATACAGAGAGAGTGATTGCCTATTGGAATGGGCTGCCCGTGGAGGTGTTGGAGTCACCTTCATTAGAGGTGTTCAGGAGGAGACTTGATGGGGTGCTTGGTGCCATGGTTTAGTTGTTTAGGTTGGTTGGATTTGTTGAGGTGTTGGACTTGATGATCTTGAAGGTCTCTTCCAACCTGGTTCATTCTATTGTATTCTATTGTATTGCTTTATGCTGCAATATTGTACAACGTGGGCAAAAGTAATAATTGCCATAAGTGATGGGAAATACCTCCAGAATTGTCTTAATGCATTATGGGCAGATGGAGATGCCTGCCACGCTTTTTCACTGCTTCACTGGAATTTGTTTAGTATATATTAATTAGTTTTATCCTTTTCTTGCATAGCAACATCTCCTTTCCCAGCCCTTGTTTGGACAGGCCAAAGAGCCAATTACATTTGGCCACAGTCGTGGTAGGGTCTTCTGCAAAAAGGTGTCTTCAACTTCATACGTGAAATGTATTGTTCCTAGGGGCTTCAAAAACAGTATTCAGACATCTGGTCTTGGAGTTAAGGGAGATCAAGGAGTAATCCATAGAAATTAATGAATTGGTAATACCAGCCAGCCAATTTAGTTCTTGATAATGAAATTAACACATAGAATCATAGAATTGTTTTGGATGGAAAAGACCTTTAAAATCATTGAGTCTAACTGTCACTGCTGCACTACCATGCCCACCAAAACATGCCCTAAAGTGCCATGTCTATACATTTGTTTTAACACTTCCAGGGTGGGTGACTCTAGTGCTTCACTGGGCAGCCTCATCCAGTGCTCAACCACTCTTTTTTCCTAATATCTGATCTAAGTCTCCCCTAGCACAACTGGAGGCTGTTTCCTGTCAAAATATCACTTCTTACTAATGATAGAGAAGAGACCAACACTCACATCACTACAAACTCGTTTCAGGCAGTTGTAGAGGCCAGTGAGGTCTCTTCCTAATCTCCTCATCTTCAGACCAAAACACATCAGGTCCCTCAGCTGCTTCTCCTAAGACTTGCTCTGTAGACCCTTCACCAGCTTTTTTGTGTTTCTCTGGACCTGCTCCAGTATGCTTTAGCAACACATAATAAGTAATGTATTTCTAGGTAAAGCCAAAACAGTTGAGAGTAAGGCAAATGTGGACCTGGGCACCCAGCAAACACTGGCTTGCTGTGCTTGCAGAAAGTATCAAGCTGTAGCTTCCAAGCACTTTTGGTACAGTTCTCTGTTTCACCCTAAAGATCCATCTGAGCTCAAAGGATAAACATAGGTTGATGCTCCTTTGAAAGGCTGAGTATCAATAATCAACCGTGGCATTTACACAGTGCTTCTCTCTTTGGTGTTTTACAGGCATTAATCAACCAAATCTCATGTCTCTCCAGGGAAGGAGGAACTAAAACATCCCTTCCAGGAATGAGGAAACTGAGAAAGAGGAACTAAACAGCTTTGCATGGCTTACAGAGGTTCAGATTCATCAGAGGCTGTTGAATTCAAGAGGCTTCATTGCCCCCGCTGCTAGCCCACACCTTCTCCTCTCAGTGCAACTGCAGTATGAATTCTTCCTCCTCTGTGAGTGTTTGCTAAGAATTGGGGCATCATCATCATACTCTCAAGTGCATTGGTGAATGTGGTTATGCCACTGCCAAAGTAATTTATAATAGGTACAAAAGCTTGTTCTTAGAGTGTTGGTAAGATATATGGACATAGTAAAGGCTTATTAAAGACCAAGCCACACTAATAAAATGCAAAGGTTGTCATTTGTAATGGAAAAATCCTATGATTTAAAGGCAGTGGCCAAATATTGGATCATCTTACATACTGTTAATAAATCAGAACAAGCAAGGCACAGACTATCTGGTGTAAAAGTTAAAGCTCTGATCTAAGTCCCCTAGGTGGGGACCTTGGGCTTTCTGTGCTACGTATACACAGATGCCTGTGCAAGAAACACTTCAGTGTGTACTGGTGGCTTCATGTACACCCTGGCAATGATGATTAGGCTCAAGAATGACATTTTGTGAAGAAGGTCATACTGCCATGCTGGTTTTGTGTCTGTTTGTTCAGGTGTTTGCAGTGAAGTGCAAAGTGACTCTGCAAACAAGACATGCACAACTTTACAATAGAATAGAATTAACCAGGTTGGAAAAGAACTTCGAGATCATCAAGTCCAACCTATCATCCAACATCATCCAATCAACTAAACCATGGCACCAAGTGCCACATCCAATTCCCCCTTGAACACCTCCAGGGACAGTGACTCCACCACCTCCGTGGGCACCACATTCCAATGGCCAAAAAATCTTTCTGAGAAGAACTTCTCCCTAACATCCAGCCTAAACCTCCCTCTGCACAGCTTGAAACTGTGTCCTCTCCTTCTGCTGGTGGTTGCCTGGGAGAAGAGACCATCCCCCACCTGGCTACAATCTCCCTTCAGGTAGTTGTACAGAGCAATGAGGTCTGCCCCGAGCCTCCTCTTCTCCAGGCTAAACAACCCCATCTCTCTCAGCCTCTCCTCACAGGGCTTGTGTTCCAAATCCCTCACCAGCTTCGTTGCCCTTCTCTGGACACGTTCCAACAAGTCAACATCTTTCCAAAAATGAGGGGCCCAGAACAGGACACAGGACTCAAGGTGTGGCCTAACCAATGCAGAGTACAGGGGCACAATGACCTCCCTGCTTCTGCTGGCCGCACAGCTCCTCATACAGGTCAGGATGCCATTGGCCTTCTTGGCTGCCTGGGCACACTGCAGGCTCATGTTCAGCCTACAATCAGCCAGTACCCCCAGGTCCCTCTCTGCCTGACTGCTCTCCAGCCACTCTGACCCCAGCCTGTAGCACTGCATGGGGTTGTTGTGGCCAATGTGCAGAACCCGGCACTTGGATGTGTTCAATCTCATGCCATTGGACTCTGCCCATCTGTCCAGCCTGTCAAGGTCCCTCTGCAGAGCTCTGTTATCCTCTAACAGATCAATACCTGCCCCCAGCTTGGTGTCATCTGCAAATTTACTGATGATGGACTCAATTGCCTCATCCAGATCATCAATAAAGATGTTGAAGAGCATGGGGCCCAGCACTGATCCTTGGGGCACACCACTAGTGACTGGCCGCCAGCTGGATGTGGCACCATTCACCACCACTCTCTGGGCTCGGCCCTCCAGCCAGTTCCTAACCCAGCACAGAGTACTGCTGTCCAAGCCATGGGCTGATAACTTGGACAGGAGTTTGCTGTGGGAAATGGTATCAAAGGCCTTGATGAAGTCCAGGCAGACTACATCCACAGCCTGCCCCACATCCACCAGGCAGGTCACCTGATCCTAGAAGGAGATCAGGTTGGAGAGGCAGGACCTGCCCTTCCTAAATCCATGCTGGCTGGGCCTGATCCCTTGGCCATCCTGTAAGTGCTGTGTGATTGCACTCAAGATGACCTGTTCCAAAGTCTTGCCTGGCACTGAGGTCAGGCTGACAGGTCTGGAATTCCCTGGCTCCTCCTTCCAGTTCTTCTTGTGGATGGGCATCATGTTGGCCAGCTTCCAGTCATCTGGGACCTCTCCAGTGAGCCAGGACTATTGAAAAATGATGGAGAGCGGCTTGGCCAGTTCATCTGCCAGCTCTCTCAGCACCCTAGGACAGATCTCATCTGGTCCCATGGACTTGTGGGGATCCAAGTGGCTCAGCAGGTCTCTAAGTACTTCTTCCTGGATCACAGGGGAACTATACTGCTCCCTGGTTGCATCTGCCAGCTCAGGAGGCCAGTTGTCTGGAAGACAACCTGTCCTGCTATTCAAATTTGAGGCAAAGAAGGTGTTAAGTACCTCTGCCTTTTCCTCATCTTTTGTTAAAATATTCCCCTCCATGTCCACTAAGGAGTGGAGGTTGTCCTTGCCCCTCCTCTTGCCATTAATATATTTGTAGAAGGATTTTTTGTTGTCCTTCACAGCAGAGGCCAGTCTAAGCTCTAAATGGCTTTTGCCTGTCTAATTTTTTCCTAGATGGCCTAGCAACATCCTTAAACATTTCATGGGTAACCTCTCCTTCCTTCCAAAGATGATACACCCTCTTTTTTCCCCTTCATTCACTCAGAAGCTCATTGCCCATCCAGGCTGGCCGTCTGCCCCGGCGGCTCATCTTCCGGCACACTGGCACAACCTGTTCCTGCACCTTCAAGAGTTCTTTCTTGAAGCAGGTCCAGCTCTCCTGGACCCCTTTTTTTTTCAGGGCTGTTTTCCAAGGTACCTTCTAAGTTAGTTCCTTAAGTAACCTGAAGTCTGCCCTCCAGATGTCCAGAGTGGAGGTTTTGTTGCTGCCCCTCTTAGCTTGACTGCAAATTGAAAACTCAGTTATTTCATGGTCACTGGACCCCAGACAGCCTCCAACCACCACATCTCCCAACAGCCCTTCTCTATTGGTATAAAGAAGGTCAAGCAAAGACTCACCCCTGGTAAGCTCACACAGCAGCTGGGATAAGAATCTGTCCTCCATACACTCTAAGAACCTCCTAGACTGCCTCCTCTGTGCTGTGTTGAGTTCCCAGCAGATATTAGGCAGGTTAAAATCTCCCATAAGAACAAGGTCTGGTGATCTTGAGACAGCATCTAGCTGCCTATAAAATAATTCATCAACCTCTTCATCCTGGTTGAGTGGTCTATAACAGACTCCAACCAGGATGTCAGTCTTGTTGGCCTTCCCTCTAATTCTAACCCACGGGCACTCAACTTGATCCTCAATCTCTAGTTCCATGGTGTCTAGAGCTTCCTTGATGTACAGGGCCATCCCTCCACCCCTTCTCCCTCACCCGTCTCTCCTGAAGAGCCTGCAAGTATTTGCTGATGCACACACCCAAAAGATAGCTACCTTTTTATGAGCTGTAAGAGATATATTCCTCACATCTCATAGAGCATCCAAGAAGCCTGCATTGGGCCAGTGGACAAGAGCTGGAAGAAAGCTCCCACTAAACCCAGCATCTTCCACCAGCACCATCCATACCAAGGGTGCCAAAAAATCCCCATGACAAGATCAGTATTTCTTTATATTAGAAATTTACCTCTCCTCATGTCAGTATCTTTCCTCTCAAATTCTTGAGCTACCTTGGTCCTCTGCCTGTAGTTTCAGCTTTGTTAACCTTATTTCTTATTTTCAACATACATTTGCACTGTTTTTGTCACTGGTTAGCACTGGGGTTATACATCCAGGTGGGAGCAGCTGAAACTCAAATTCCTGAAGCATAAGCAGCCAAGTCCTGAAGAGTGGAGATGTAACAGAATGGGAAATGCAGCGCCTCTGTAGCACTATCCCACTTAGCAATCTGTTCTGTACCTTGTTGAAAAACATTTAGCCTCAGACACTTGCCACTCTTAAATACATTATCTTGGTCTATGCACTGATTCAATCCCATACAATCCAGATGAAATCTGGTGATGAGAGAGGGTAAAGAGCAGAAAACTGAATAGAAACTTAGAGCACCCAAGGAAATTAATGAAGTGTCACTGTACAGGCAGTAGTCCCCTGCAGACTCAAGGGAGGGAGGAAGTAAGAATAGAATTTATGTTCTAAGAACACAGGGCACATGTTTCCAAGCTTCCCAATGCCTTTTCTGCATAGTAAGACCGAATTACTGTGTCACTGTTCATTAGAGCAAATTATGACTTACGAGATTGCAACTATTTCACCCCATCACAGTTTGGTTCCTGATGCATTGCCACTTAAACTATGATCTCATATTACATCATGTGAAACCCTGTCATGCACACCTCCAACTAGGTGCATCCTTTGGCTCTGGATAGCTAGGATACACAGGTGACTATGACAATGATCTCCAACAGAGATTTGTAAGACATCTATTACCCTGGGAATGGTGTGCCTTGTGTCTGATCATTCTTTTAGCCCTAACAATATTCAAGTTTTGCAAATAGGAGAACACTTAAAAGCTGTAGATTCACAATAACTGAAGAAACTTAGTAAAAGATCAAATAGCCAATGCACTGTTAAGATTACATTTAATGAGGAAGATTTTCCTTGGCTACTGCAGTGCTGCCATTGCCTATGATTCTGACTAATCAGTCCCTGTAGTGTCCTTTAAGGCTAGCATGTCCTGGAGAGTTTTAGATCTGTGTCTTTTACTACTTTTGTGGCTAATGATGACTACAGGAGCCACCTCTGACAATTGCTCAGGGCAATTTTGTTTTGTTTTGTTTTTCCCTCTTTGTAAGCAGAAATTTCTCCTCCTTATCTCCTTTCATATTCTGGTTTAACAGCACCTTACCTCCAAAAGCAAGTTGTGGGAGTGTTAAATGCTAGAAAGGAGTTTCTGTCATATTTTTATCCTGCTTCCATTAAGGTCTCTTAATTAATATTTCTATTTCTACATACTTGAATTAGAGTGTTCATGCTTAAGTATTTTCAATTTACCAAGTCTCACCATGATTTCTTGATCTAAATAAATAATTTTAAAAAGTTAATTATCTTGATTAGTCAAAACTTCTTTACCACCCTGTAGCATCAGATCCCCACAGAAGCATAATTACTCCACTCCAACCAAATATGCCTTAATTTAAATACCCTACTATTAGTTTTTGCCCATTTCCAACTGAAGTTCAGCTGCCTGCATGACCTGACATGTTCCTCCAAAGCAGCATTTCAACAGCCCTTACAGAAGCTGGTACATACCCTGGAGCTCCCATTTAATGCCTTCAAAATACAGGCTAAGATGTTCAAGTTTTCTAGTTTAAACTTTGTTTTAGTAAGTTACAAAACACCCTGATGCCCCACAGCTGGTTCATAAATGAAAGAACATGCTTGTTTCCTTTCAGCCAAATTAAGCCAGGAAGGTTATACAGTAGTACAACCAAAGCGTACAGCACAAGCACACAATAAACAGTAAGACACACAGTACAGGAAGCACTAATTATTTTACATCCATGAGTTCTCAGTAGGTTCGTTGATTTTTTTTCATCCATTGCATTGGTTATGTCTTATGAATTTATCATAAAATCATAGAATCAATAAGGTTGGAAAAGACCTCAAAGGTCATCAAGTCCAACCTGTCACTACAGACCTCATGACTACTAAACCATGGCACCAAGTGCCACATCCAATTCCCTCTTGAACACCTCCAGGGACCTCTCCAGTGAGCCAGGACTGGAGGAAAACGATGGAGAGTGGCTTGGGCAGCTCATCTGCCAGCTCTCTCAGCACCCTAGGATGGATCCCATCCAGTCCCATGGACTTGTGAGTATCCAAGTGGCTCAGCAAGTCCCAAAGCGGCTCAGCAAGTCCCCAGTGACTGCGTGTGAGTGACAAAGCAAGCCAAACTGAGATAAAGAACTAGGTAGGAGGTTTGCTATTACAACATGGCAAGCAAGAACAATGTTTCAAAAGACAAGGACTGCTGAATATTAGGACCAACTCCTGTTGTGTGACACTCTTTTGTCTCTCAGGATCTCAAAGTGCTTCAGCAAAGTGAACATAATTATTTCCACTTCTAGCAGAGTACCTTGGGACAGAGACATCATACTTTGTCTCTGGTGAACTGGAATTACACCCTGGAGCACAAGCCTTCCTCTCTTGTCAAAGTTATTGTTTCATCAAGCTAAAAATCTCACAACAAAAGGCTTTGTTTTTCACTCACTTGTCTGACTTGCTCTTCTTCCAAGGAACAAGCCTCATTTCAGAAACAGACATTTTACAAATTTCATTTGGTGTGCTTTCACACAAGCTTAAGACTCCATCCCCTCTAGTAGCTGGACCATGTCAAGAGGTGTGCAAGTGGTTCTGAGCAAACGGAGGTGTTCTGCAAGGCTTCTGGTACAAGTGCCAATGCTAGGTGGCAAAAGGTAAGGAGAAGTAGACAATGTGAAGGCCATAGCAGACTTTTTCAGCCTCTAGAAGGTGAAAATCCAGACCTAATGTTGGATGGAAAGACAGGAACATGACTGAGAGAAGTAAGTCCGTCAGAACAGCACAGCAATAAGGAGAAGTGTTGCTTTGAACAGGCTGTGGGGTATTAGACATTTACAGTATGTTCAGGTACGTACTTTTAGAACTGCCACTTAGACAAATGATGCAGGAAACAATGTGTGAGAGCCTCAGTGTGTGAGACTTTTCACAGTATCACAGTATCGCCAAGGTTGGAAGAGATCTCAAAGATCATCGAGTCCAACCTGTCACCACAGACCTCATGACTAGACCATGGCACCAAGTGCCACGTCCAGTCCCCTCTTGAACCCTTCCAGGGACAGTGACTCCATCACCTCCCTGGGCAGCACATGCCAATGATGAATGACTCTCTCAGTGAAGAACTTCCTCCTCACCTCCAGCCTAAACTTCCCCTGGTGCAGTTTGAGACTGTATCCTCTTGTTCTGGTGCTGGTTGCTAGAGAGAAGAGACCAACCCCTTCCTGGTTACAACCACCTTTCAGGTAGTTGTAGAGAGCAATGAGGTCTCCCCTGAGACTCCTCTTCTCCAGGCTAAACAATCCCAGCTCCCTCAGCCTCTCCTCACAGGGCTTGTGCTCAAGGCCTCTCACCAGCCTCGTTGCCCTTCTCTGGACACGTTCAAGTGTCTCGATGTCCTTCTTAAACTGAGGGGCCCAGAACTGGACACAGGACTCAAGGTGTGGCCTAACCAATGCAGAGTACAGGGGCACAATGACTTCTCTGATCCTGCTGGCCACACTATTCTTCATACAGGCCAGGATGCCATTGGCCTTCTTGGCCACCTGGGCACATTGCTGGCTCATGTTCAGGCGGCTGTCAATCAGCACCCCCAGGTCCCTCTCTGTTTGGCAGCCCTCCAGCCACTCCGACCCCAGCCTGTAGCTCTGCATGGGGTTGTTGTGGCCAAAGTGCAGCACCCGGCACTTGGACTTGTTGAATGCCATCCCGTTGGACTCCGCCCATCTGTCCAGTCAGTCGAGGTCCCTCTGCAGAGCCCTTCTGCCTTCTAACAGATCAAAATCTGCTCCCAACTTGGTGTCATCTGCAAATTTGCTGATGACTGTCTCAGTCCCCTCACCCAGATCATCAATGAAGATATTAAAGAGGATGGGGCCCAGCACTGATCCCTGGGGGATGCCACTGGTGACTGGCCTCCAGCTGGATGTGGCACCATTCACCACCACTCTCTGAGCTTGGCCCTCCAGCCAGTTCCTAACCTAACACAGAGTGTTGCGAGCCAAACCACGAGCTTTTCAAATATAAAATAACTAGTCTGCATGTTTGACAATTTTTAGGAGTTACAGAACAATACAACTCCATTTTTACTGAAAATAAGGACTCTTTCAGCTCCTGCCACTACAGCTATCTGCTCTTTTATAAAGAAAGCTCATCTCTTCCAGGAGGTTGTTTATCTCCTGTGGAGAGCTGCCTCTGTCAGATGATCAGTCTATAGCTCTGGCAGAGATCTGTAAGCACAGAAACTCATAACAGAAGTCTTTGGATGACACAGACTGGCAAGGTGGCAAATGACTGTGAAGACTGAGAGGGTATAGGAACAGAAACAAAATATTTAACACATAGGATCTATAAAATATATAAACTGGTACTATGTACGTATATTTTTACTCTGCTCTGATGAGACCTCATTAACTTGCTTAGGCTTTCTTACCAGAAAATATATTTTTAAATAGTGTATTTGTGCCAGTTTACTACATATCTTGAAGTTATCCAAACTTCTTAAGAGTTCCACCTGTATTTCTGGTAGAATCAGGATGTTGATACGCTCTTGATATTTTACTGTTTAAGGAGGAGCATACCTTGTTTAAAGCAGGAGATGACAGGGACTACTCAATTTATTTCTCTGCTACAGGGTGGACCTGATCTGGAGCCGGAGTGCAGAGTATCAACAAGTTGCAATGATGATCTTAGCACCTCTCCGTGACCTGATTCTTCTCTTTCCATAGAGTTAGACAGCCAAAGTACCTTGGCCAAAATGGTTATCAGAGAGTCAGCATCACAACAGTGAAAAACATTAAAAATAAGGAGAGCATTAGAGAACATACCATTTTCTTTAAAAGAAAGCTAACAGAAATTGTAATGTCAAATATGGCCAGTGGTGGTCAGTATATTGGTTTTTAGGCCATCTGCAAGATCCCAAGTTTTGACTTTGCAAGTTTAAACCTGTTGTTAACTCACCTCACTGCTGGGCCTGAATGTCAAAACTAGCCAGCTTGCCACTGGGAAAAATTCTGCAGAAGGCAAAAAAAATATAAACTGTCTGCCCAAATTATAATCATGCTGGTTTGTGATGGGAAAAAAAGAAAAAAAAGGAACAACCTATCGGCGACGGAGACTGAAGAATCAATACGGACAATTAATATGATCTAGTATTGTTCCTTTATTTTTCCAATATTGTACAGCTATAGTGCAAGCATAGTGAGTATAGCACAGTAAAGTGAAGTGAATGGAAAGGAAAGGAAAAAGAAGTGTGTATTAAGGGAACTTCTACAACTTATATAAACTCGGGGAACATCGTTGGCATAGCTTCATTGGTTCCCCATGAGTGACCACACATCACACTATTATAGAGTATTGGTCAAGCTACTACTAACATGTGAGATTGTTGATGCAGGTGCATGTCCTGCTATTCCCAGATAACTTACTGTGTTTATAGCTACCAATGTGCTGCTTTAGTTACATGGTGCAGGCACAGCACTGTTTTGCTACACTGCTAGCAACTCTTGCACTTGTGCTGAGCATGGCCTACCACCATGTCAGGCTCTAAGCCTACACTGCCAGATTGCTCACACTGCTCGTGCTGGCGTTGCCACAACAACCAAAACCAAACCACTGAATTTTCAATAATCTACACATTACAAATGAACAAATGGGGAATTAAGGCACTTCTTCATTTCTTTAACTTCACAAATCTAAGATTAAAGAACTTTATTTCATTTGACCATCTCCATTCCTTATGCTGAGGCCAATGTAAAACAGTGTATTTTGTGTGTAAGCTACCTTCTAGGAAGGCATCTTGTGGGTGAAGAACCCATCACTTGCTTTGATAGTTGATCATTTTCTTCAGTAGATGAAAATCATAAAAATATCTGAGTCTTCTTTCTCATTTTAACATTTCTGACTTTATCCTTTAGTCAGCCACTGGTTTTTGCTGTGTCATGCTCTGATGAACTAAATGGTTTTTGAATGCCCAGCGTTTAATGTTCATGGAAGCCTGACCTCAGTGCCAGACAAGATTATGGAACAGGTCATCTTGAGTGCAATCACACAGCACTTACAGGATGGCCAAGGGATCAGGCCCAGCCAGCATGGATTTAGGAAGGGCAGGTCCTGCCTCACCAACCTGATCTCCTTCTAGGATCAGGTGACCTGCCTGGTGGATGTGGGGCAGGCTGTGGATGTAGTCTACCTGGACTTCATCAAGGCCTTTGATACCATTTCCCACAGCAAACTCCTGTCCAAGTTATCAGCCCATGGCTTGGACAGCAGTACTCTGTGCTGGGTTAGGAACTGGCTGGAGGGCCGAGCCCAGAGAGTGGTGGTGAATGGTGCCACATCCAGCTGGCGGCCAGTCACTAGTGGTGTGCCCCAAGGATCAGTGCTGGGCCCCATGCTCTTCAACATCTTTATTGATGATCTGGATGAGGCAATTGAGTCCATCATCAGTAAAATTGCAGATGACACCAAGCTGGGGGCAGGAGTTGATCTGCTGGAGGGTAGAGAGGCTTTGCAGAGGGACCTCGACAGGCTGGACAGATGGGCAGAGTCCAAGGGCATGAGATTGAACACATCCAAGTGCCGGGTTCTGCACATTGGCCACAACAACCCCAGGCAGTGCTACAGGCTGGGGTCAGAGTGGCTGGAGAGTGGCCAGGCAGAGAGGGACCTGTGGGTACTGGTCAATGGGAGGCTGAACATGAGCCTGCAGTGTGCCCAGGCAGCCAAGAAGGCCAATGGCATCCTGGCTTGCATCAGGAACAGTGTGGCCAGCAGGAGCTGGGAGGTCATTCTGCCCCTGTACACTGCACTGGTTAGGCCGCACCTCGAGTACTGTGTCCAGTTCTGGGCCCCTCAGACTAGGAAGGATGTTGTCTTGCTGGAGCGTGTCCAGAGGAGGGCAACAAAGTTGGTGAGGGGTTTGGAACACAAGCCCTATGAGGAAAGGCTGAGAGAGCTGGGGTTGCTTAACCTGGAGACGAGGAGACTGAGGGGTGACCTTATTGCTCTCTACAACTACCTGAAGGGAGGTTGTAGCCAGGCAGAGGTTGGTCTCTTCTCCCAGGCAGCCAGCACCAGAACAAGAGGACACAGTCTCAGGCTGCGCCAGGGCAGGTTTAGGCTGGATGTTAGGAAGAAGTTCTACACGGAGAGAGTGATTGCCCATTGGAATCGGCTGCCCGTGGAGGTGTTGGAGTCACCTTCATTGGAGGTGTTCAGGAGAAGACTTGATGGGGTGCTTGGCTGTATGGTCTAGTTGTTGGGTGGGTTGGATTGGTTGATGGGTTGGACGCAATGATCTTGAAGGTCTCTTCCAACCTGGTGTGTTGTATTGTATTGTATTGCTTTATTTTTACACTTTTATTTTTATATCTCAATTTTTGTTTTTCTCAATATCTAAAAAATATTGAAGGTTTTAAGGAGGCTTACCTAAATCCTTGCTGTAAGACAGTTACTCCACACAAACAGATCACTTAATGGCTTTATTCCATGCCCTCTCCATATCTGATGTTTTTGTGTGTGTGCATATCTGAGTACTCAGTGACTGAACTTCGAAAAATGTGCTGATGACCAGTGTCCAGGTCATCAATGACACACCCAGAAGGAAAATCTTACTTTCAGCTTCTACCAATTTTTCTTCTTTATTTACCCAAGAAATGTAATAATCTATTTTGCCTTTGCATGGACAGATGAACTCCTGCTGAGCTGAGTCTCCTGTTTTTCATGTTGCCATCCACACTCCAGCCCACTGGCATGACTTGCAGCCCCTCCTTTTGTGGCCATGACCATGTACTAAATGGTCACCTTAAGGCATTTTTTGCTCTCTTCCCAAATATTCAGGTGGCATAAACAAATATGCATTTGTGTGTGTACACACATAAACCTCATATCATAGAATCATAGAATCATAGAATCGTAGAATCATAGAATGGTCTGGGTTGGAAGGGACCTTCAAAGGCCATCTAGTCTAAACCCTTCTGCAGTCAGCAGGGGCTCTACAGGTTCAGCTTCACTTTGAATATCTCCAAGGATGAGGCCCCAAACACCTCCCTGGGCAATCTGTCCTACTTGAACTGGGGAGTCCAGAACTGGACACAGTACTCTAGATAAGGCCTCATTGGTACATTTACCTGCTTCCATACTACTCTTGATGCATCCCTGGATGCCATTGGTCTTCCTAACCAGAAGGGTACTTTGTTGGCTCATGGCCATCCTGTTGTCCCCCAGCACTCCCAGGTATTTTTCCACAGAGCTGCTTTCTAGCTCTCAAGTTGTACTGATAGACTAGGTGCTGCAAACTAGGTGTTGTGCTCTACACTTGCCCTTGTTGAGTTTCATAATGTTACTCTCAGCCCAGTTCTGCAGCCTGGATGGCAGCACAGCCCTCTGGTGTGTCAGCCACCCCTCTCAGTTTTATGTCATCAGCAAATTTGCAGAGGGCACACTCATCCAGGTCGTTGATGAATAGACTAAACAGGATTGGATCCAGTACTGACCCCTGGAGAAACACTGCTTGTTACAGACCTCCAACTAGACTCTGTACCACTGACCACAACCCTCTGACCTCTATAATTCAGCCAGTTCTCAATCCCCTTCTCTGTCCACTCACTTAACTCACACTTCCTAAACTTGACTATGAGGATGGTGTAAGAAGCAGTGGCAAAAGCCTTTCTGAAGTTGTCGTGGTTTGGGAGAGCAATTCTCCCTCCACGGGCAAAAATAATGGCTCAGACAAATGGATTGCAAAAGTGATGGAAAGTTTAAATAGAAAAACAAATAAAACAACAATGACATTTTTTTACAGAGAACCACAAGTACCGTCACGAAAGAGAGAGATCCCAGAACATACCCAAGAATATCCCATCCCCACCTGGGGGTACACCCAACCCACCCCCAGGGCTCTTTCTTCCCTCCCCCAACCCAGCCTTGGGCCTGGGCAGGCCCAAGGGAGGCAACTCACACCATTTTACCTAGGCAGCGGTGGGGGAGGAAAGAGCAAGTGAAGACCCTGCATGGATGTTTTATAGAGGAGCAGAGGATTGTGGGTGAAATACCTGGTTTGCTGTGACCACCCAGTGGGCTGGACCCTTTTGGGACCTCCCAGATGTGGTCTGTGCAGTGGCATCTGGGCCAGCACCCAGCCTAAACCACCACAGAAGTCAAGGTAGACAATGTCCACTGCCATTGCCTCATCTATCCATCCAGTCATGCCCCCATAGAAGAAACAGGCATAAAGAAATAGATCAGATCTTGGCTTGGCCCAAGGTGCCCCTGCATGGCAGTGGGTTACTGGTGACCTGGCCATCTCTCTGTTTTCTTCCCAGTCTGAAGGGCTGCAATACATGACATGTACATTCCCAAAGCAGTTGCAGATCTGAAGCTAATCTAAACAACTTTAAAGCTTGACATGGAAAGCCAGTTTCAGGGTTACTCAGAAAGAGTAGTGTAGTAGTTTCAGGCTGTGCCTGCAAAATTTTCCACAGATCTCGAACAGAAAGTAGTAGAATGTATATAAACCAGCATTGGATGTAAAAAGGAAAATAATGATAAGTTCTAAATAATCCCCTTGATCAGATAATAAACATAAGATAGTTGTGTACACTAACTTTCTCTCTTTTTGCTTCCTCCACACTGGCTGATGCTTCTGCTGTTTTTTGCTGAGCTTGGCTGCATTGCTTTGTTGTGGCTAAATACTAACAAACAACTCTCTGCTCTTCTCTCTCCTCCGGCGGCAGGAAAGGGAGTAGGGAAGAGGAAGTTCTTATTAGCTCCCTGGTTTTAGGGGGGGTTCTTATGCTGCTTATAAATTGTAAATACCTATAAATACTCACAAATATTGTGTATTTTGTACATACACATTGCATTTCCTAATAGATTGTAATTTTTCTTGTAAATGCAGTTTCATTTGCTTCCAGCCGTGTGGGTCTGGCAATTTTATGTTAGGGGGAATTTTCAACCCACCTCAAGTAGGAAAACAGCATGGGTGAAGAATCAAACTGTCTTGGTATGACAATATATTAGAGGTTGGAAGGGACGTCAAGACATCACTGGGTCCAACCCCCCCTGCCAAAGGAGGATCACTTAGGGTAGTCCACACAGGAACGCATCCAGATGGGTTTTGAAAATCCCCGGAGAGGGAGACTCCACAACCTCCCTGGACAGCCTGTTCCAGTGCTCTGTCACCCTCACTGTAAAGAAATTCCTCCTCATATTGTGAAATCTTCTATGTTCAAGTCTGAACCTGTTCTTCCTTGTCCTCTTACTGTGCACCCCCAAAAAGATCTTGGCCCCATCCACTCGACATCCACCCCTCTCAGTCTTCTCTTCTCTATACTAAACAGCCCCAGGTCTCTCAGTCTCCCTTCAGGGGTTGATGCTCAAGTCCCTAATCATCCTCATGGCTCTCTGTTGGATTCTCTCTAGCAGTTCCCTTTCTTGAACTGAAGAGCCCAAAACTTAACACAGTATTCCAGGTGTGGTCTCACCAAGTCAGAGTAGAGAGGCAGAAGAACTTCCCTAGACCTGCTGGACACATCCTTCTTGATGGATCCCAGGATGCCATTGGCTCTCTTGGCCACCAGGGCACATTGTTGTTCCATGGAGAACCTGCTGTCCACCAGCACTCCAAGGTTTTGATCTGTGGAGCTACTTTCCAGAAGGGCAGCCCCTAACCTGTACTGGTGCATGCTGTTATTTCTCTTCAGATGTAGGACCCTGCACTTGTCCTTACTGAACTTCATGAGGTTTGCCTGCACCCAGCTCTCCAACCTGTCCAGGTCTTCTGGGATGGGAGCCCAGCCCAAAGGGGTGTCAGCCAACCCATCCCATTTTGTATCATCATTGAACTTGCCAAGGGTACTCTCAATCACCTGATCCAGATCGTTGATAAAGATATTGAACAAAACTGGACCAAATACTGATCCCTGGGGAACACCTCTGGCCACAGGCCTCCAAGTTGACTCTACCACTGATGACGACTCTCTGAACTCTGCTGTCGAGCTAGTTTTCAATCCACCTCACTGACCAGCTGTCTGTGACACATCTCCTGAGCTTTTTGATCAGAATGTTATGGGAGACTGTTATGATCATAAGGAGGTTATTAATATTCAATAGGCAGAACGATTAATAAAATATTTATAATTTTATTAATAAAAAACTCCCATAAAACCTATTCAGTGGTTCAAAATATTCAGTTGTGGAACAGATACCTCACCAGCAGGAACATGTAACAATTTAAACAGTATGATCAGAAGTCCAGAAACAACAAACAGCAATTTAGACTGTAAAGAAAAAAGAGAACGTTGGCAACATGCTGGAGATTGCCCACATAGGTGGGGGTTGAACTCCAGAATTCTCTAGGGCAACAGGCCTTTAACAGATGCTTAAGAAGAATCAGATTTCGTAGTTACTCACTGATCGTGGTACCACGAGGCGCCGACCAGGTGAGAGCTGCAGGAACACAGTTTCACTTTCTGTTGGCTTCTGCAGCTTGTTGCTGTAGCACATACAGGGCTTATCTCTGACAGCTTTGTAGCTGAAAGCTCTGTAGAAAAGAGGTTGCTGCCAAGGCTTGCAGGGCTTGTTGGCTTTGTAGCTTTGCCTATTTGGAGAGGTTCTTCAGCTGCACTCTTCGCAGCGATGCTCGTTGCTTCTTCCGATAAAGCGAAACTGTCCTGGGCTCTCAGCTCCTCCTGGGGTTTGCCTCTTGGCCCGGCAAGACACTCTGTCTGCTCCTGAGCTTTACAACGTTTACAGGGAGGGGTCTTGCAGTCTGTCTGGGTAAACTGAAGCGCAGCTCAGATTCCAAGCAAGGCTTGTGACATCTCTCAGATTTTGGACAATTGCAAGGCAAGGCACTGGTGCTTTGGGCTGGTATATGATGGCAAATGATAACAAAGATTAAGAGATAAAACCCTGATGCTTCAACCTTTAGAATGAGTTTTCTCCAAACGTGGGCAAAGGCACACACACCTGGCCCTCTTGGACTCCAGGGCATGATCTGACAAGCCTGGGCAATATGGGCAATTCCCGGAAAAACCAGACCTGCTGGCTCCTGCCCCATTGTCTGATTCAGAGCATTTTTGAGGCTTTTTGTCCCTTCAGGACAGAGATAGTATCAAAAGCCTTACTGAAGTCAAGATATATAACATCCACTGCACTTCCCTCATCTACCCATTTGGCCATGGTTTCATAGAAGGCTATCAGATTGGTCAAGCAGGATCTCCCCTTGGTAAATCCATGTTAGCTACTCCTGATAACCTTCTTGGCTTCCCTGTTAGAGATGACCTCCAGCGTGAGCTGCTCCATCATCTTTCCAGCCAGGGATTGAGGTGAGGCAGACTGGTCTGTAGTTGCCTGGGTCCTCCTTCTTGCCATTTTGGAAGACTGGAGTGACATTTGCTTTCCTGCAGTCATCAGGCACCTCTCCTGTTTTCCATGACTTTCCAAAGATGAGGGAGAGAGGTTCAGCAACAGTATTAGCAGCTCTCTCAGCACTTGTGGATGAACCCATTTGGGCCCATGGACTTGTTTGTCTTTAGTTGGTATAAGAGATCTTTAACACGGTCCTGACTGATCAGTGCAGTGTTCACATCTCTCTAGTTCTGCTCCCTTGCTTCTATTGACTGAGATTCCTGAGGGCTGGTCTTAGGAGTAAAGACTGAGGCAAAGAAGGCATTTGGCAACTCTGCCCTCTCTGCATCATCAGTTGCCATATTTCCCATATCAGTCAGTAGTAGGCGTACTTTTTCCTGCTCTTCATTTTATCATTGATGTATCTGAAAAAGCTCTTCTTGTTCTCTTCCACCCCCTGGCGAGATTCAGCTCCAGGAGGGCCTTGTCCTTCCTTGTTGCATATCTTCGTTCTCTAGCTATATCTCTATAATCCTCCCAACTGACTAGTCCTTTATTCCACGTATTTTAAACTGCCTTTTTACTTTTGAGGTTTACTAAGAGGTCTGTGCTTATACATGGGGGTCTTCTGCCTCCCTTGCTTGATTTTTTTTTCTCAAGGGAATACATTTCTCTTGAGCTTGGGGGAATATTAACCAGAATTCTTGAGCCTTTTTCTTTTTTCTAACTTACCAATATAAGTTTATTTACATCTCTGATTCACCCAAGAGGGATATGCAAGAGTTTTTACATTTCAATGGCCAACCTTGTGACAAAAGCAAGATAATGAGATAGAGATATTGAGCCAGATTGTTTCAAGAGAGACAGAGAAATTCCTGTGTTCAAACGGTGTACTTTTTGAATGGAGAACTGAAAAGGAGGGAGCTAAAAGGCCACAGTGTGAAGGCTCATATGCTTGAAAGGATCTTGTTCAAATTAATTGTGAGGAGGGTAATCTTCTGGGAGGAGGGTAATGGTAGGGATTATGCCAGTGAACAATTTCTAAATATGATGATAAACATAAAGATACTGTAAAAATAGCAACCTGCTCAGAGACAAGTGGGATTATCTGGCTCATTCCTGACTCACCCTTTCTTTTTTTAAATACTTCTCCTGTCCTCCTGATATTCTCTGCTGTGGTCTGGTGAGATGTTGTATCAGTCCAGAGAGGGAAAGAGACCCAGTTCTTTTGAATATTCCCATGTTAGGAAATTAGAGGCACAAACGAGGCCAAAATATCAACAGCAAGGCTCTTGATTAACAGAATAAAGTGGACTGATCAGAAAGAGACAGGGAGAGAGAGAGAGAGTGAAAATAGAGAGAAAGGGAGAGAAGAGGGAGAGAGAAGATGAAAGCAATTATATTACCATACCTCACTCCCCAATACAGTTTGGGTCTGTGGAGGAAGAGTGCTGCATTGTTGGCTGTGCTGTCCTTCACTGGAGGAGGGCAGGGAGAGATCCCAAAGTCCAAGTCCTTCTCTGAGCAGCCTCTTCAGCTACATGAGTTGCAGCAGGCAGAACTTAGGACACAGAGAGATGATTCCTCCTGATCTGCTTCTTTCAGGCTACATGGTAATGTCTCTGTCCTTTTCTTGCCTGGTATTTTCTGTGTTTTTCTTCAGAGTGGCATTGTCCAGGTCTTTTCCTTCTTCTGAGCCAGTACTGCTCTGGTATTTTATACAGTTTTTTAGGTATGTGTCCAGGTGGTGAAACCATTGTCCTTTTCACCATCCTCCCTTTCCGGGGTAGCTGATGTGTAGAGATGATCTTGTCTATGCACATTCCAGAGAGTGATTATCTAGTGGCATCTGCCCAATACACATCAGCTATTGTCTGGGCAAGCAGCAAATGTGATTTTATCTTTGTTGGTTCACACCAAGAGAGACTAGATATAGTCTCTTACAGATGTACCCTGGAGTACCGTGTCCAGCCTGGGAGCCCTCAACACAAGAAGGACGTGAACCAGATGGAGCAGGTTCAGAGGAGGGCCACAAAAATGATCAGAGGACTGGAGCACCTCTCCTACAAAGACAGGTTGAGGAAGCTGGGGTTGTTCAACCTGGAGAAGAGAAGGCTGCTGGAAGACCTTATATCAGTCTTCTGGTACCTGAAGATGGACTGCAAGAAAGCTGGGGAGGGGCTGATTATGAAGGAATGGACACCACACATTTTGTTTTCCACCATTCTAAATATTAGACATTAGAATAAACTCCCAAGAGAAGTGGTGGATTCCCCTACATTAGAGATCTTGACAGGGTGCTGGGCCATCTTGTTTAAACTATGTTCTTACGCTGAAAGGTTGGACTGGATGACCCTTGAGATTCCTTCCAACCTGATATTCTATGAATCTATGAATATAGCAATAGGACAAGGGGCAATGGTTTTAAACTAGAGAAGAGTAGATTTAAACTGGGTATTAGGAAGAAGTTCTTTACTATGAGTGTGGTGAAATGCTGGAACAAGTTGTCCAGAGAGGTAGTTGAGACCTTGTCCCTGGAGACGTTCAGGGTCAGGCTTGATGGTGATCTGAGCAACCTGCTCTAGCTGGGGATCTCCCTGCTTAGTGCAGAGTACAACCACTAAATTACTTTTAAAGGGCCTTTCCAACCCACTATGTTCTATGATTCTATATTATGTATAAAACTAACCCTTTGGTGCTGTTTGTGAACATCTCCTTTAGGCAGGTGGAAGTTTAAATTTTACATCATTATCAGTGAAGTTTATACCACACTTTGATGTACTTCATCAGACATATGGGAGCCTGTAAATGCTGAGAGGTGAAAAACCTGTCTGTCCAGTGCTTGGCAGGATATGACAGGCATGTCCAGCCATTTTAAGTAGCTAGAGAAGATGCTCTGCACTGTCATACACTTGTTTTCCTTCGCTCCCAAAGATCTCAAGAGTTTCCCCAGACTGACCTGGGTAGAAGAATGGAGAAATCACAGAGCTATTTTTCAAACAAGATATCCAGGATAATGAGACAGGCTTGGTACTTTTAAGCTCAGTGGGCAGAGACAGGGGAAAGAGTATTGCAACTATCTCAAAGTACTGGAAACCTCAACTGCCTCAATGTGGTCCAGAGATACATCTGATATACTGTGATTACTGGACTTTAGAGGCTTCCTTTTCAGACCATGACATTTTTCACTCTTTTCAGAAACAGTGTTATATTACAGGTGTTATAACTTTTCTTCAGAATCAGACTGACCAGGGAACTGTAAATCAAAATTATGACTGCCCTCAGGAAACCTGTCAGCCTGTAAACACAATGAAATGAGTGAGATGAAAGCATCTGAGTGAGAAAATTAATTTTAGGCATTCCACTGAAGTCTATTTAGTTTTTACAGTCTGGCCTGGTATCTAGAAGCAACAGCTGGGGAGGACATACTAATTCACAGTGACTAATGCTGGGAAAATTACCTTAAGCTTGAAATCTTTGCAAAGGGGTCCGAGAGGGAAAGAAAGTTTATTCCCTTGGTGTTTCTCATGGCTTTTTCCATGCTGCAAAGGCACAGAATGCTACCTTAAGCAAATCCTTTCCCACTTCAGAAAGATTATTTGATCAAGCTGATGAAGTTTGCAGTGAGGAATTTATGTTCAAAGGTAGCTGAAATTGTAGGTTGACCACAAAAGTAACCCTTCAGGGGATTGCTTGTTTTGCAGTGTATTTCCTTCCTTGGCATGTTTGTCCGCTTTCAGAGAGCTTTCCCATTATTTAAGGGTCCCTTTCTTAAAGGGACTTCTCCTCACAGGTCTAGCCTAGAAGGTGCAAGTGAACACAGGCCAAAAATGCGGTAAGAATTCAAGATCATTTTTTTGGTGTGTTCCTCCATCTTAAGCTGAGTAAAGGCTCCTTTTCAGATACAAAAACCTTTCTAAGATACAAAATGCTGTCATTTATTAATATCTTTACTCCTACTTTTGCCTCATCATTTTTTTTTATTTTCACACACTGCTGAGAGTCATTTGTGCATAACAAAAATGTCAAAACACTGCAAGAACATTTACTGTCCAGACTGTAACAGAGCATGCGTTTCTTGCTAGCTCATTCTCACAAGATTTCCAGAGCACTTGCAGAGATTTTTGAGAGTGAAAGAGAATCCAAGAAACACCCATTGACACCTATGCCAAATGTTCTTGGTAGTCTAGTGAAGTGTTACCTAGATTTCTCCAACATCTTTCAGACAATATTCATATCACTGATACTTTTCCCCCTTATGCTTCCTATAGTCCGTAAGACCCTCCTGGATACTCTCCAGGCACTATTTCTTTCCAAATCTCTCATAAAGCTGCCTGTGAAGAAGACTATGGGTTTGGGAAAATAAGGATATAACGGGACACTAAAAAAGGAGAGGATGAGAGGGTAATGACTACACCACTGTAATTCCTTATCCTCAGATACCAGGACCAACTCATGATTAACATTCCCACTTAAATTTTATACAGTTGCCTTCAGTTAAACCAAATTTCTACTCTCCATCAGAAATGAAACTAATAAATTGTCCATTATCTCATTCTCTCTTCCATAACAGGAAGGAGCTTCTTCATATAGCTCTGTCAGGCTCGTTTTGTCAGAAAGATGCTCAAGCAGCATTAATAGCTGCCATAGGCCTGAATGTGATGAAGAAATGCAGAGTAGTCACCATCTTTGAAATCAGACTTGCCAAGTATAGGGCCAGATTTTGCTTTCTGTATGCTGTTGTAAACAGTCTCTCTCCATCCTTCTTGTAGGCCACCTACAGGCACTGGAAAGCTTGCTATTAGGTCTCCCCAGAACCTCCTCTTTTCCAGGATGAACAACCTCAGCTCCCTCAGCCTGTCTTTGTAGCAGAGGTGTTCCAACCCCCTGATCATTTCCATGGCTTTCCTCTGGACCATCTCCATCAGGTCCATGTCCTTCCTGTATTGAGGGCTCCAGATCTGGACACAGTACTCCAGGTGAAGTCTCACCAGGGCAGAGTAAAGTGGCAGAATCACCTCTCTGGATCTGCTGGCAACATATCTTTTGATGCAGCCCAGGATGTGATTGGCCTTCAGGTCTGCAAATACACACTGTCAGCTCATGTCCAGCTTCTTGTCGACCTCCCTCATTTTGTATTTGTTCTAGTCTTGACACTGCTGTAGAAATTAATCCCTTTCTGAACATCTGGCAACGTACGGAGTTTGGTATACCCAGCTGTCTCTTGAATAATGAACTCCTTGTGTCAGGGGAGATAAAAGGCTCCGGGGCCTTTCTTACAAGGTCAACTGGCAGCGGGTATAAACAGGGAAAATGTCCAAAGGATCTTTCGGCTTTCACTCCTGTTGGATGCTGGTTTCACTTTTTCTGAACAGAGAGGCTAGAATTCAGATAACTTTTTATTTCATTTTTTTCCCCCTCAGGTGTAGAAGTATGTTTACTGTGCAGCCGAAAAATCTGACTTGGTGCCCAACATTCACTAACATTGAGATTTTGTCCTCAAAGCAACAACTACTTCTGATTAAATAATTCTAAGAAAATAAATAATTTATGTCTCTTAGAGTCATGCAGTCTCTGACATTTATAAGACAATTAAATACCTGAAGATGTTTTATGTACACACGCAGACATGCAAATACACACAGCTTAAAAATATTCGGTGTGTTTATAAATTTATGATGTTGGGTTTCAGTGCACATCTAAAAATCCACATATAGGTATATTACATGCAGTAATAATAACTTTATATATAAAACATGCTACAGGAAAAAAAATTATAACAAAGTGTTCATCTTAGAAGTGTGTTACAGAGCATCAAGGGCAACTCTGCCAGCCTATCCCATACTGAGAAGTCACAATATTCCCTCGTGAGAGACAAATCTGATTACTTCAAAACAGATACGTCTTGTGATTGCATTATAAATTATTATGATTAAGCTGTTAAAAGTTTATGGGAAATGTATTTCAAGAAATTGCTGTCTGAAGCACAACATGCTTTTATAAAAGTCTGCCTACTTCAAGAATATTTTTGATGCTAACAGATCTAAAACAGCTTTTGAATATGCTAGAGAAGGATTTTACATTGTTTTACATCTGTGCAGACACATTACATTTGAAAACTTCCAGATTCTAAATTATATTTTCTGAGTTCCCAGCAAATTTTTAAAGTCATATCAAGATAGACTGAAAATAACATGACAAAGCCACTTCTGTTTCTGGATCCAAATCTCATTCGGCCCTGCAATGGTAAACAAGATTGCAGCTTTCTTAAGGCAGACCCAGATCCTCAACTCTATTTCAGCACTTCCCTCATATGTAGCACCAAGAATTTTGCAGCTTTGCCTTGTTTCCTTCCAGGCAGCACAATTCAGGCAACATACACTGTATTTATCAGATCAGATAGACTCTTGGATACAAGACTGAGCACAAAGCACTACAATTACACAGATACAGGGATGAGCTTATTCAGTCTTCCACTGTTTTAGAGATATCTATGATTCGTATGGCATTTTATATCATCATAGTAGCCTAAAGGACAAGCCTTCTAAATTCATCTTCAGATAAAACTACTAAAAGAAAGTTAATAACATCATCAGTTCATATCTTTGGCAAATATTCAGCTTGATATTTATGGCTGTTCCCCGTGAAAAAGAAACACTTTGAATGTAAAGAAAGCCAAAATATGTCCCAAATCAGCTTGTCATAGGGTTCTAAGTAAATCTGGGTTTATTAATTTGGAGTTGTGTCTCACTTGGGTCTCTCCCACAGCTGGAAGGTTTCGTTTTCTGTTCTTTGTTGCATGTCTCTGACTTCTAGATAATTGAAACAGGAGAAGCAGGGGGTACATGGGAGTGATACCTTCTAGGCGGTTACTGGATCAAATGCTTCATAAGAGATTTGCCATTCTGAACTTTTCTAGAATGTGCAGCAAGCTGTTGGACTGACAGCAAACTGAGTGCAGACAGAAAAGATTAAAACAAACAAACCCCTGCAAAATAAAAACCACAAATCTACTCCATATATACAAAAGGGATAGCTTTTTGATTTTATTCACTACTTCACTAGTTCCACATTCCCAGGAAACAGACAGGAAAGTGTCAAAGTGACGTCAGAGAAGCTCCAGAGTAAAGAAACTTGCTACTCTCTCCCATACGTTGAAGAAAGTATGTCCTTGAAGTCTGCAGTTTATGCATTCACATTTAATTATCTGCAAAGCTATTCAGGAGAATAAGGTTGACCTCTGAGCCACACAGAGAGCTCTACTTCTTGTCCTTGGGCAAGTGACAGAACTTGATGACTTTTTTTTCCCCCCATCCTATGTGATGAAACCCCCAAACAAAAAAAAACACAAATCATATGCCTGACTTCAAGCAGTTCCTGAAAATTAACTTATTGTGATGTTTGCTTGTTTAGTAGTTGCATCATAACCATGCTGAAGCTACCAATCAGGCTGAGACCCAGGTTCAAGAGTTGATGCAAGCTGTGTTTCTGCAGAAGGTGATCCATGCTTGCACAGCAAATTGTGAAGTACAGAAAGCAAAACTAGTAAGCTTGCCTTTGTTTGAAGAAGCAAATTAGAAGCATTAAAATGCTGAGTTTTAATTGAATATTCAAATCTGATTTATGTGGATCAGGTGCAAGTATCACTGAATTTCTTTTTTAGTCATATTAATTCTTCTAGACAGCAAAGAAAAGGGAGGTGAACATTAATGCCTGCATCAAAATATTCAAACCTTTGAAAGCCTGAGAAACTGCCAAATTTAAATGTAGATTGGGGGATTGGATCTTTTGCTGTTCTTTTCAAATTAATGTGTATGTTTCTATCTAAGATGTAAGAAACAGGGTTTTTTGTACAAACACGATGTATTCAGAAAGCAGGGTGTTTGTGAAGGTAAAAGTACATGTATCTTTCAAACACTAGATCTGGTTTTCAAATAGTTTATATCTATATATATATATATAAAAAATACATACATATATATGTATTCAAAATACATACATACATATATATACACACACACACATATGTATAATGCCTATCACCGTATTGATAAACTTACTTTGGAACCACTTTCAGGTTTATGCTTCACACATGCTATTAAAGAGTCACAGAATTATAGAGCTGTTGAGGTTGGAAGAGCCCTTTGAGATCAACAAGTCCAAGCAAGCAAGCTCACAGTCCCACCACTACTGCTAAGCCACTACCACTAAACCATGTCCCTCAGCACCCCATCCATGTATATATTAAATTCTTCCAGGGATGGTGATTCCATCACTTCCCTGGACAGCCTGTTCCAATGCATAATAACCCTTTCTGTAAAGAAACTTTTGCGAATATCCAACCTGAACCTTTCCTGACACAATGTGAGCCTGGTTCCTCTTGTCCTCTCACTTGCTGCATCTGAGAAGAGACTGACCACTACCTTGCTCCTATCTCCTTTGAGGTAGTTGTAAAGGGTGATGAAGTCCCGTAGCCTCCTTTTCTGAAGGCTAAACAGCCCTAGTTTCCTCAGCTGGTCCTTATAAGACTTGTGTTCAAGGCTTTTGCTTTGGCAACACTAACATGCTTTTGAAGAAACAGTTCAACTTGCAAACCCACTAATTAATATCAGAAGGTCTTCCCACAAAAAGACTCCATGTTGTTTAATGTAGCCCGCACGTATTCCAGCTTTGCTGAATATTCTGTCCAAAATGTTCCCCACTCCCTGATGATGCTGGACGTGGTTTCCTAGACACACAATAAGAATAACTTATGATGACAATAAGAATAACTTATGATGCCAAATTGTCATAATGTAGGGGCAGGGAACAACAAGAAATAGCAGAGCACAGTGCCCTGAGATAGGCGCCTAGGTCAGTGCATGGATGGAGGACCATTTCCACGCGGCCCTGGCAGGCCAATATTCCCTGGAGCCACAAGATGGCAATGCACACTGCGCTACCGTCCCTGCCTCCCACCCTCAGCCGCCGCTGAGCCTGCTTGGGAAAGGATGCTTTATTTTTTCGCTGCAAATATTTGCTGCCTCATTAACTGCACATATACGTGCTGCACAGCTGGGTGTCATAGCAGCACCTCCGTGGTTAAAGACAGGAGGCTGGGGTTCAGCCTATTTTTCTGCCTAAGACCAGTAAGATACAGGATGTTGCTGCAAGTAAAGCATATAGAATATTTTTATTGTATCAGCTTTAACTTTTTTTCAGTGAGATTATGTCAGCAGATACAAGTTTGCTAGCAATAGGCTTGCTTCTTGTACCCCTGCAGTCCTCAGAGAAATTGTCCATGGACTCCTACCATAAATTATGCATCATAACCTGAAAATCACCGAGACAGAAGGCAGCAAAGGGACTTTGTGTGAACAAGTGCATTCTTCTACACAGAAACTATCCTATCATTTTTCCATACCATTAGCAAAAGAGAATGAGTCTCTAATTCTCCTTTCCTCTCTACAGGTGTAAAGTGGGGTTAATTCTGATGATGTCACTGTGATTATGTTAGTGTAAACTTAGAGCAAAATTGAGCTCCAAATAATCTGGTTTGTTGTTATTGTTGCTGTTGTTGTTTGGTTGGGGTTTTTTGGTTTGTTTGTTTGTGGTTTGGGGGGCATGGAGAGAGTCATAAAATGATTCATAGCACATTGATAAGCTCAGGTAAAACAATAAGTGACCTCACTTTGGAAGTGCAGTGATTGCTGAATGTAAAGAATAACAAAAAATAGGGCCTGATTTTGCTCCATTGCAATGACTTTTCTGTTACATAAAGAAAAAATGCTTGAAAGATCACACTTTCTAGTGGGGCATTTGAGTTATCTCTATCAGAGCTAGATGAGACCACATTGCCCACTTTCAGCTGTAAAAATGCAGGTAAAATCAATTTAAAAGAGAACAACCTCATAGTGGAAAAATTAAGCTCCCAAATATTACATATATACATTAATTTCTGTGAGGTTTTGAAAGTTACCTCTTCATTAAGTGCTGCACCAAACCTGCTTAGCTTCCTGATGGCCAGTCATCTTAGCACAACAAACCTGGTTTTGGATGGCAGCATTATTCATTGCAAATACTTAAGTGTGCACTGTAATGATTTCTTTCCATCTTTGCTTGGAAATTACTACTAAAGTAATCTTACATGCAATTAGTACCTTTCTTTACTGAAATACTCCTTTTATGGCCAAATGGAGAATGTTTAACAGAAAGCAGAAACAGAAAGCTCCTACCAGAGCAGGAGGCAGCTGGGGCACCATGCTGCAGCAACAGCTTTGCTTGTCAGTCCAGGTCGCTTGGACTTCCAGCTTCTAGACCTGATCAGCATTACATCATTGCTGCTGCCACCATGTTGTAATGTGCAACAGAGACGTGGACTCAGTTTCTTGGCAGTTTTGATTACCTTACTTTCAAGTAGGCTTCTAGGAAGGTACCTTGTTTCAGCAGGTAGATCAATAACATGTTCTCATTTTTGTCAAGATGAAGGAGAAGAGAAGCATGTGAAAATTCACCCTCTAACCTGGTTTACACCCTAGGGCAGACACAATACAATACAATACAATACAATACAATACAATACAATACACCAGGTTGGAAGAGACCTTCAAGATCATCGCGTCCAACCCATCAACCAATCCAACCCACCTAAACAACTAAACCATGCAACCAAGCACCCCATCAAGTCTCCTCCTGAACACCTCCAATGAAGGTGACTCCACCACCTACCCGGGCAGCTGATTCCAATGGGCAATCTCTCCCTCTGTATAGAACTTCTTCCTAACATCCAGCCTAAACTCAGCTAGTCAGAGCAGGATGACACCATTAGCTCATATAATCTAGTGAGGTGAAGTAACTACATCTACTAGAAAACTACTGCTCAAGTATACAATGTCTGTGTAAACATAGCTTCTGTCAATATAGTATTTTTCTGGCTCCACTGTAACTGCAAAGATTCTTCAGTGTGTAAGGAGCCACTACTGACTTAGATAAAAGCAAAGGAAATATTTATTTTCTAAATAATTTTCTGTCCAGTGGTACAGTCATCTGTCAAAACAGCTGGTGTTTGGGGAAGTGCATCTTGTGTAAGATAGTGCAACACTGACTTATTGACAGTGTTTACCTAAATAAAAACAATCCTTACTTGGGTTGAGGTTGCTGATGGTCCTGGCCACAACTTAATTCAATTACATGCCCCTCATTAAGTTGTTCACATTACTATTAAAATTAGTGCATGCTTTTGCCCTGAACTTCTTGATGGATATTTAACTGAACTAAGTTTTCATTCTCTTGATTTTTCCTTTGTCTCTTTCTGTCTCCTGTTGTTGTCTGCCCGGTTTACGCAGATGTGATCGAGGACCCAGGGCACTGAAAACTCAATCTACTGCAAGCCACTCTCTGTAAAACAATGTGGTGCTGGGATTAAGGAGCAGCCCTGCACATGGAAGAATAAGTCAGAATAAGTCTTACAAACCCCTCAAGAGGTCTTTCCTCCCCACTGGCCACAGTGCCTTCCCCCCAGGAACAGAACAATAGCATCTGTGCTGTTCCTCTGATAGAAATTGTAATTAGCTACCTTCCATCAGAAACTGTCATTAGCAATCCACAGCCTGGCTGTGAGATTAAAGGATATAGTAACTGCTATACAGCACAGACTGGTGAGACCTTAATCTATGATCATAGGGATTAATTAAAAAAAAGAGACTGTGTTACCTGAGAGCTGCTTAAAATGTTGCTGTATCCTGTAAAAGGTGATTCTGCCCTTGCTGCATGTCTTTAAAGCCCAATAGGTGAACATAAAAGAGTAAGCTGCCTGTCATGGGCCAGTCAGAACATCAGCCTAACATTGTAGTCTGTCTCTGGGAGTATCCAATGGCAGATGTTTAAGAAACAGTGTAAGAGCAAGGCATGAACATAATCTGATAACATTTTCACAGTTTGTAAGCATTAGAACACTCTGCCGTCCTGACCCCAGACTTTGTCTTTTCGTTCCATTCCAGCCCTCCCTTAGTGTTGTTTCCTATTAATTTGTTCAATCACATTCCAAAACCACATGTGCTGTTAGTTTCCACATGTTTTACTCTAAGAAGATTTACTTCTAAGAGTGTTCTGGTTTATACTTTTTCTTCTGATATTCAGGAGTACACAGGGCAGCTGATGAGGAGACACATGGCATCCATTTGGGTGAAGGGTTAGAGAGGGCCTCATAGCCCTGCTCTGTAGGATGCACAATCACTTGCTGAGCACCACTGTAGAACACGAATAAAAGGCTATTGCCTTTTCCACGCAGTGTGTGGGCCAACTGATATGCAGGGTTTTTCACCATAGTCTCAATTTGCATCATTTCCACTGAGTCACCCAGCTCTTGCCCTGCACAGAGGAATCAGCAGATGTTTGCAGATCATGCACCAGAGCACTTTGTATGGCACATTTCCCACAATTCTGAGATACAATCTCTCAGCTGTGCTCAGACCTTCTGCAGCAGTAGGGACTAGGCTTGTCTTTGATGAAGCTTTATATAATGTACTGCACATAATTTGCAAGAAGATGTATCTTTCAAGGTTTTTTCTTTTCTGGCTAATTTGTGGCTATTTTTTCATTTTGTAGCATGTGCTTCCAGGGCATTGCCCTTTCAAATAGTTCCCAATGCAGTTGAGTCCACGAGCATGAAACAGAATTAACACCAATATTAGCTACACGGTTGCTTTCACTAGGGATAGTTTTGAATATCAATGTTACCTGACCTGTAAACAGCTGTTACCAGTAAATGTAAATCAAACCCAGGAAAGCTGAGTTATTTTATACAATAGAAGCAAATCTTCTTCTGTTTTCAGTATAGAAAACATTTTCCTCTCTCTGAAGTAGTTCAGTCATATTATTATTATGCATGTATGCCCACACTTCTCACTTTCCTGTTCCTTACTTCTTTCTATTTTTCTTAGTGGTTCTGCTTTATAGGCCAGACACTTTTATTCCTGCAACTAAGTTTTTTAGGCTATTGATAACAATGACATAGTAAAGAAGCTAAGCTGTGCTGAAATAGATGAGATCTGTTACACTCACTCCAATTTATCTGACTCCTTTGCTGATTTGCCAGCTTGAAATTTTTGGCACAGTTTCAGACTATGTCTCTGGCAGAGCTGGGATTTTTTGTGTGTGTGTGTGTGTCAAAAGTGTTGGAAATTCTTGCTCCATTTTTGTTGTGGATGGTGTGGTTCAGACTGAAAGTGCCACAAAGCAAAACATGTGTCTTAAATCCAACACTTGAACTTGAGGGCACAAGTTAGTTTGCATCAGACTTGCACAGACACACTCTTATCACCTGTTCCTATACATAAGGATGCAACAGTATTTTGTGTTACATCCTTTGCTGAAATCGCTGCTGTAATTGCAGTCACACAGCTGTACTGAGATGTCTTGAAGCTTTTTACACCAGTCGGTCCTAGGCAACCAGCCTGGGGCAATGCAGGCAGGTATGCTGAGCCAGTGACCCAGTGGTCTCTCTCTGTTGTGTGTGGGTAGGTATCATGCAGGTTCACAAGCTCCTTCAACTGAAAAGGAGCTTTGTCCATCCGATCAATGGTTTGATCTGCTGACATACCTTTCTTCTCCCTTTCTTGTGCTAACCAGGGAAGTACCTTTTTTACATACTGAATTTAGCATGTGGTGATGAATTCCATTGCAAAGTATCCTCAGGAGGAGGAAAAAGAGGGTGTATTTTTAAACCAACTGGTGTTCTGGGAGTACAGAATGAAAGGAAGCTGGATGTACAAATATTTCACGTATGAGCCATTCCTAAGGCTACTCATTTTTTTTCACAGGCATCACGTACTTTTGGGAGCCATCTGTCCAGTGTGGGGCTCTGGACTTGGTAGCAACTGAAATATGTAATGTTAATAGAAAAGAATATTATTCTTTTGTATTCATAAACCAGCACAGAGATAATCTGCATTGATCTTGAGGTGTTACTGTTGCTACTTCAATTTGATAATTTTCTACATTGATTTAAAAAAAAAAAAAAAAAAGACAAGTTCAATACAAACTACTAGTGAAAAAAAAAAAACACAGTAATAATAAATCCACATTAATAGTATTCAGAAGCAATACAGTGTGCACCAAAGGTATCACAGAATCACAGAATGTGAAGGGCTGGAAGGGACCTCAAGAGATCTAGTCCAACTCCCCTGTCAGAGCAGGATCACCTATACCAGATTACGCAGGAACGCATCCGGGCAGGTTTTGAATATCTTCATAGAGGGAGACTCCACAAACCCTTGGGCAGCCTGTTCCATTGTTCCATCACCCTCAGTGAAAAAAAATTTCTACATGTGGCCTCATCAGTGCCCAGTGCCAAGTACAGAGGGACAATCACTTCTCTACTTCTGCTGATCCCACTATTTCTGATACAAGCCGGGAGGCCATTGGCTTTCTTTGCCACCTGGGCACACTTGCTGGCTCATATTCAGCCACTTGTTGATTAGAACTCTCAAGTCCCTTTCTGCCCGACAACTTTCCAGCCACACTTCTCCAAATATGCAGCATTGCATGGAGCTGTTATGTCCCAGTTGCAGGACTCAGCGCTTGACCTTGTTGAAGCACATGCCATTGCCCTTGCCCTACTGATCCAGTCTGCTGAAGTCTCTCAGTAGGGCCTCCCTAATCTCAAGCAGGCCAACACTAACTTGGTGTCATCTGTGATATCAAGACAATGTCAAACAGAAATTATTCATAAGATATTCTCCTTAAAAGAAGAAAGACCAAATGACAATGAAATTATTACTGATACAAATCTATAATTGCATATCCTGAGCAATGACATACTATGCTAACAAATGGCTCAGCACAACTCTGTTTCCATGCAGGAGAAATATTCCCTTACCAAATTTATTTGAGCTGGTAACATTTTTCTGAGTGATTCTTATAAAAGCACTTAAAGCATGAGAAAGACTCACAATGCAGAGGCTTTGGCCTACTAAAGAAATCAAATTAAACTACAGCTTAACCACATGGATAAAGATCAGAGAGATGCCAGACCCTGTTCAAGCAAGATCTTCAACCCAATATTGATTTCTGAAAGGAATTCGGAGTTCTTGAGCCACATAGACTCAAATAACACTTGAGGCTTGCCTGAGAAATTTACATTCCTTCTTTCTGCATTTTCAGTGGGAAAATCACCTGTATTATTTGGCAGTGCTTGGATGATTCATTTGATTCATTCAAATGATTCATGATTCATTTTGAGGGTTCATTAGGACAGGGAGAGGATAGGGACTTTTCTTTAGGGAAAAAAAAAATAAACAGCACTTAATAACTGAACAACTTTTTGATCTTTAGCAAGTGTAATTGATGGCTACAGGCCCTTCAGGAGAGACAGGCAAGGGAGAAAGAGTTGAGGGGCGGCCCTGTACATCAAGGGGGCTCTAGATACCATGAAACCAGAGATCAAGGGTGATCAGGTTGAGAGCCCATGGGTTAGAATTAGAGGGAAGGACAACAAGGCTGACATCCTGGTTGGAGTCTGTTATAGACCACTCAACCAGGATGAAGAGGTCGATGAATTATTTTATAGGCAGCTAGATGCTGTCTCAAGATCACCAGACCCTGTTCTTACGGGAGATTTTAACCTGCCTGATATCTGCTGGGAACTCAACACAGCACAGAGGAGGCAGTCTAGGAGGTTCTTAGAGTGTATGGAGGACAGATTCTTATCCCAGCTGCTGTGTGAGCTTACCAGGGGTGAGTCTTTGCTTGACCTTCTTTTTACCAATAGAGCAGGGCTGTTGGGAGATGTGGTGGTTGGAGGCTGTCTGGGGTCCAGTGACCATGAAATAACTGAGTTTTCAATTTGCAGTCAAGCTAAGAGGGGCAGCAACAAAACCTCCACTCTGGACATTTGGAGGGTGGACTTCAGGTTACTTAAGGAACTAACTCAGAAGGTACCTTGGAAAACAGCCCTGAAAAAAAAAAAGGGGTCCAGGAGAGCTGGAACTGCTTCAAGAAAGAACTCTTGAAGGTGCAGGAAGAGGCTGTGCCAGTGTGCTGGAAGATGAGCCGCCGGGGCAGACGGCCAGCCTGGATGGGCAAAGAACTACGAACTTCTAGGTTAACTAAGGGAAAAAAAGAGGGTGTATCATCTTTGGAAGGAAGGAGAGGTTACCCATGGAATGTTTAAGGATGTTGCTAGGTCATGTAGGCAAAAAATTAGACAGGCAAAAGCCATTTAGAGCTTAGACTGGCCTCTGCTGTGAAGGACAACAAAAAATCCTTCTACAAATATATTAATGGCAAGAGGAGGGGCAAGGACAACCTCCACTCCTTAGTGGACATGGAGGGGAATATTTTAACAAAAGATGAGGAAAAGGCAGAGGTACTTAACACCTTCTTTGCCTCAAATTTGAATAGCAGGACAGGTTGTCTTCCAGACAACTGGCCTCCTGAGCTGGCAGATGCAACCAGGGAGCAGTATAGTTCCCCTGTGATCCAGGAGGAAGTACTTAGAGACCTGCTGAGCCACTTGGATCCCCACAAGTCCATGGGACCAGATGAGATCCGTCCTAGGGTGCTGAGAGAGCTGGCAGATGAACTGGCCAAGCCGCTCTCCATCCTTTTTCAGCAGTCCTGGATTACTGGAGAGGTCCCAGATGGCTGGAAGCTGGCCATCGTGGTGCCCATCCACAAGAAGGGCGGGAAGGATGAACCAGGGAATTCCAGACCCATCAGCCTGACCTCAGTGACAGGAAAAAAACTGTCAGCTCACGGCTTGGACAGCAGCACTCTGCGCTGAGTTAGGAACTGGCTGGAGGATTGAGCCCAGAGAGTGGTGGTGAACGGGGCCACATCCAGCTGGCAGCCAGTCACTAGTGGTGTCCTTCAGGGATCAGTGCTGGGCCCCATCCTGTTTAATATCTGTATTGATGTTCTGGATAAGGTGACTGAGTCAATCATCAGTAAATTTGTAGATGACACCAAGGTGGGGGCAGGATTTGCTCTCTTAGAGGGTAGGAGAGCTCTGATGAGGGACCTTGACAGGCTGGACAGATGGGCAGAGTCCAAGGGCATGGGATTGAACACATCTAAGTGCTGGGTTCTACATGTTGGCCACAACAACCCCATGCAGTGCTACAGGCTGGGGTCAGAGCGGCTGGAGAGTGACCAGGCAGAGAGGGACCTGGGGGTACTGGTTGATAGATGGCTGAACATGAGCCAGCAGTGTGCCCATGTGCCCAGGTATCCAAGAAGGCCAATGACATCCTGGCCTTTATCCGGAACAGTGTGGCCAGCAGGAGGCAGGGAAGTCATTGTGCCCCTGTACTGTGCACTGGTTAGGCCACACCTCGAGTACTGTGTCCAGTTCTGGTCTCCTCAGTATAGGAAAGATGCTGAGTTGCTGGAATGTGTCCAGAGAAGGGCAACAAAGCTGGTGAGGGGTTTGGAGCACAAGCCCTATGAGGAGAGGCTGAGGGAGCTGGGGTTGCTTAACCTGGAGAAGAGGAGGCTCAGGGGTGACGTTATTGCTCCCTACAACTATCTGAAGGGAGGTTGTCACCAGGTGGGGGTTGGTCTCTTGTCCCAGGCAACCAGCACCACAACAAGAGGACACAGTCTCAAGCTGCACCAGGGGAGGTTTAGGCTGGATGTTAGGAAGAAATTCTTCACAGAAATAGTGATTGTCCATTGAAATGGGCTGCCCAGGGAGGTAGTGGAGTAACCATCACTGGAGGTGTTTAGGAAGAGACTGGATGAGGCACTTGGTGCCATGGTTTAGTTGATTAGATAGTGGTGGATGATAGGTTGAGCTTGATGATCTTGAAGGTGTTTTCTAGCCTGGTTAATTCTGTTCTACTCCTATTCTATTCTATTCTATTCTATTCTATTCTATTCTATTCTATTCTATTCTATTCTATTCTATTCTATTCTACTCTATTCTATTCTATTCTATTCTATTCTATCCTATCCTATTCTATTCTATTCTATTCTATTCTATTCTATTCTATTCTATTCTATTCTATTCTATTCTACAGTATTGCCAAGGTTGGAAGAGACCTCGAAGATCATTGAGTCCAACCTGTCACCACAAACCTCACAACTAGACCATGGCACCAAGTGCCACATCCAGTCCCCTCTTGAACGCCTCCAGGGATGGAGACTCAGCCACCTCCCGGGCAGCACACTCCAATGGCGAACGACTCTCTCAGTGAAGAACTTTCTCCTCACCTCCAGCCTAAACTTCCCCTGCTGCAGCTTGAGACTGTGTCCTCTTGTTCTGGTGCTGGCTGCCAGGGAGAAGAGGCCAACCCCTTCCTGGCTACAACCACCCTTCAGGTAGTTGTAGACAGCAATGAGGTTGCCCCTGAGCCTCCTCTTCTCCAGGCTAAACAGCCCCAGCTCCCTCAGCTTCTCCTCATAGGGCTTGTGCTCAAGGCCTCTCACCAGCCTTGTTGCCCTTCTCTGGACACGTTCAAGTGTCTCAATGTCCTTCTTAAACTGAGGGGCTCAGAAATGGACACAGGACTCAAGGTGCGGCCTAACCAAAGCAGAGTACAGGGGCACAATGACCTCCCTGCTCCTGCTGGCCACACCATTCCTAATGCAGGCCAGGATGCGGTTGGTCCTCTTGGCCACCTGGGCACACTGCAGGCTCATGTTCAGCCTCCCATCAACCAGTACCCCCAGGTCCCTTTCTGCCTGGCTGTTCTCCAGCCACTCTGACCCCAGCCTGTAGCACTGCATGGGGTTGCTGTGGCCAATGTGCAGAACCCGGCACTTGGATGTGTTAAATCTCATGCCATTGGACTCTGCCCATCTGTCCAGCCTGTCGAGGTCCCTCTGCAAAGCCTCTCTGCCCTCCAGCAGATCAACTCCTGCCCCCAGCTTGGTGTCATCTGCAAATTTACTGATGATGGACTCAATGCCCTCATCCAGATCATCAATAAAGATGTTGAAGAGCATGGGGCCCAGCACTGATCCTTGGGGCACACCACTAGTGACTGGCCGCCAGCTGGATGTGGCACCATTCACCACCACTCTCTGGGCTCGGCCCTCCAGCCAGTTCCTAACCCAACGCAGTGTGATCCTGTCCAAGCCATGGGCTGATAGCTTGGCCAGGAGTTTGCTGTGGGGGACTGTGTCAAAGGCCTTGCTGAGGTCCAGGTAGACCACATCCACAGGCCTCCCCACATCCACCAGGCGGGTCACCTGATCCTAGAAGGAGATCAGGTTGGTCAGGCAGGACCTGCCCCTCCTAAATCCATGCTGGCTTGGCCTGATCTCTTGGCCATCCTGTAAGTGCTGAGTGAAGTGCTCTATTCTATTCTATTCTATTCTATTCTATTCTATTCTATTCTATTCTACTCTATTCTATTCTTCTAAGAACTTGTTACACTATACAAAAGCTACAGGGTGGAAGAAAATATACTTATCAAAAAATGTTTGGAATTACACATGTAATAAAGAGCAGAGGCCTCATGTCAAATTGAGATTAATCCCTTCTGCTCCCAAAGAGATTTTAAGCAGTACTGTATTCTGAACCTATTCCTCTGAACTGACATTGTATCCATCACCTAATTCTCAGATACCTGACAGCTGTAGGCATGAGTGAAGTTTGTTTACTGTGAACAGTGAGTTTTTTCTTTCTTTTAGTGCTGTTTCCTCTCCCCACACATTTAGTGATTACTGAAATCTGAGTATTTCAATCTGAGCCTGCTTATACATCTTGCTTTTTTTTTTTTTTTTTTTTTTTCATTCACATGAATAAGTATAAACAGACATTTCTTTCATGTGTTGTACAGCTGTAATGCATACATTACCTATGAAACTGACAATAAAAATTAATTAACAGAAATTATCTGGGACCAGAATGATTAATTTTTGAGAGATTCTTGACAGAAACTACTGATTATTTGGCCCAAATTCAGCCAAGTACCTGAAAACACATTTTGTCAGGGCAACTTCTGCTCTTGTAGTTAATTGGGACTACAGTGTGTCTCTAACTAAAGCAGAATGATTAAAACCAGGAAAGGAATCTTAAACCATTTGACATATCTCCTTTGAGATATGTCATAAATACTTCCTCAGGACACTCAAGACTGAAAAACAGCTCTTCAGTACAATCATCATGTGTGCTTCATGGGGAAAAAATTACCAATGGTTTGTGAGCCCAGATAAAACCACCAGATGCAGAGGGCGGTTGCTCAACTAGAGTACTGCTTGTCAGGAAAGTGGCCTATGAAAGTCAAACAAGAAATATTTGTTTCCCAAAGTTGATGTAAGAGTTGTGAAGGTAGAATCATCTCGTTTATAAACTGCTGTGGCCTAGAACTGACCTTATCACTAAGTCCCTTCCCTGCAGGGAGAATACATTTTTCCTATGTTGTAGAAATGATACAAGGCAACACTATTACTTTAAACATATCAAATCCTTCATTTGGTCATGGACACATAAATTTTCACTTTCTGGAAGCTAGAGGTAGCAGATCCAGAGTTGGGAGCCATGAACAAGTCAGCACTGGTGGGCAAAACCATGGCCATCTGAGGACACATTTTATTCCAGAGGCAGTGGGGGAACTTGACAGATCATGGGTTTATGTACTAATTAGTGAAATTTCTCTGGCTACAAGAAGATTGACTTCAAATCCTTCTTTGTGTAATTTTGGAGTGGAGCAGGGTATGAAGTAGCTTCTTAGCTAGTTGACACTATTGAGGGCACTGCTGGAAGCAGACTATTACATAAACAGGGAATTTGGCATGTCTGAGGGAGGGAGGAAATGTTGGTGTTAGAGGTGTCTGAGCGGCAGAATCCCTGTTATTTCGTGGGACTGATACTATATCCTGTTGTATATCCAGACCAGATGTCCCTGTGTACCTTATTTCTGTATGCCAGTTTTCTTCCTCTGGAGACACCACTGTCCCTACGCTGTCCTCCAAACTGTAGCAGCCATTGTTCCCTGTAGAACCACTGGCATCAATATCCTGCCTGAGACTTAATCTGTGGACTTTGCTTTTGAAGTTTGTGACTGAAGATAGGTTAATCCATTTCCTTGGATGGGAGGGGAGCAGACAAGATTCTTCATTTCTGTTCAAAAACTCGGTGCTGTGAGTAGAAATGAGTGGTGGGAGAGCCTGAAAGTATGTGAAACATTGAAGATGCCTAACCTCACCCCTGTCTCTTTGTCCCTCATTGCTGTGGGACTAGACATCTAACTAGGTCCTATTATGCCTTTGATATTTATATAAAAATATAAACATTGTAGATAGATAGATAGATAGATAGATAGATAGATAGATAGATAGATAGATAGATAGATAGATAGATGGATAGATAGATAGATAGATAGATAGATAGATAGATAGATAGATAGATAGATAGATAGATAGATAGATAGATAGATAGATAGATAGATAGAAAAGTTGTTCCTCTCTGGCAGGAGGGACACAAGAGATGCACATTAACATTGGGGATCCAAAGTGCATTGAGACATGGACAGCTTACCCAGGAAGTACAGATGACAATAACAGGGATTCAAAAGAACGCAAGTGAGAAAAGACAGGGACATAAGGGAGAGGAGGCAAGAGATCAGACAGCAGGGACTCCAGGCTGAAAGCAGTCTTCACACTTAGTTAACAGTATCTGCTTCAGCGGCAACAGAAAGGGTCACTTCCACTATCCCAGCCCTTAGCAACTGCAACATCAGAGGCTCCAGTCCAACTGTAAAATCTGATGTTTTAAACATTTGCCATTAAAAAAAAAAAAAAAAAAAAAAAAAAAAAAAAAAAAATTAAACAGCTTTCTGAAAATGGCACCTCGTGCAAGTCAAGAGAGATGTCTCTGTCCAGAGACCAGATCTTCGTCTGGTGTTTCTGCACCATAGTGCAGCCAGGAATTACTTGTAAGAAGGCTTTTTAATGACAGGTATTTTACTCCTTAGGAGAAGCAGCTCTGAATCTCTGAGAGCCTAGCACAGTAAATAGTCCTTTTTCCAGGCCTCTGAGTCAGAGTCGCAATGCAGTGTATCCATTTCAAATGGAGACTTTATTTTATAGGTGGTTTTGATACTTTCTCAGAGTTCACTTGGAACACAGCTTTTCTGATGTTATTCACAACATTTTTTAGGTGAAAACATCTAAAAAGCATGCAAGGAAGATAGGGGAAAGATAAGTAAAATACTGTCTACTGAGTATAAATTGCTTGTAAAAAACCCACCGACTACAATGTTTTGGGTTGTATGTTTGTTTCTTAGGAAGGATTTTGTTTATTTGCTTTTTTTAATTCAGGACACTGCCCTGTGAAACAAATCCCAAAATGTTATGCATGAGACACCATGTCAGACACATCACATCATTATTGCAGCAGTCATTGTTAGCAAATTGCAATCACGTATCACTTTTCAGTTTAAGAAAGGGAAGTATCAAGAGAACAGCCAGAAACAAAACTTATCCCAGAGAGTCATTATTCTGAACTAAATATTCTGAATTTAATAAAACCAGGTGATTAGTTTCCAAAGGGAGGGGTTCACACTGTAAAAAAAAAAAAAAATCAGATGCTTTTTAGTTGCTTCAATGACATAAAATGCCTGTAAAGACTGAATAGAGGAGCCTACTACAACGAACTTGATCTGCTTGGGTTTTTTTTTCTGGGTATGTATCCCATCTTAGTGCAGCTGCATTTGCAGAAATGTCAGGTTTATTGGTTTTGTGACATCTTGTTGCTTTTATCATGCAGGATATTCATGGATCTGTAGACCACTTGTGTTCAACAGCAGTTACTACAGCCAGATGGTGGAAAGCTTTATGAGTAGCATTTTGAACAGGACTATCATGTCTGTTTTTCAGGGCAGAGCCTGAGCAGATGGTACCCCTTACATTATCCCATACATCCCCCCATTTGAAAGGGCCTTTTTATAACATTACTTAGAAGGGTAATTTCACAATTAACTTTGTGTAAATTGATTCACTCTGAAAAAGCACATACATGTGTATTGCATCTTGTACAGCATATTAGAGACACTAGTAGAGGTAAGGATACAGTAATATGCAACACGTGTTTTCTCCAGTAGTTTAGAAACAAGAGCTTTTGAAACTACCACTAATTCTGTTACCTAATAAAGACACATCAGGCCAGCTTTTTATGAGCTCAGCCGCATCATTTATTTCAGGCCCACAAAGGTTCATACTGTCATCATTTAGTTGTGGTGCAGCACAGATTTTGGGTATGGGAACGAAAAGGCTTAGAATGAGATAGTGGCTAGGAAGTAGCAAGGAGGTACAGGAAGCTGCATAATCTCAAGCCCTCCAAATGTCCTCATCTTTGCCAGCAGGGCTTTGCATTTGCAAATTACAGTTACAGATGCCTTAGCTGTCTTTTAATCACAGTCAAGTGATTAGAACAGTGACATTTCTAGCAGCTGTGATTTGACTGTAGGCACTGATTTAGCTCTACCAGGCTTTGAGCAAAGAGATTCATCTTTTGGATAAAACCAAGGGTACAAAACAACAACAGCAAAAATAAGATACAGCAGCTGATACAGCAGCAGCAAAATGTATTACAGTTCAGCAATAGCAAAAGGCAAAATAATAATAATAATCTAGTATCATAAACCTGTAAATTCTGGCTGATGGTTGCAGACCTGAGAGGAGCAAGTACCTGCTGCTCTTGTTTCTGATAGAGTTGTTGTAGTTTAAAGCCAGTCAGCAACTAAACACCAGGTTCACTCCTCTCCCCTCCCAATGGGATGCAGAGAATAACTGGGGAGGGGGAAGGAAGAAAAGGTAAAGGTGATCGTTTAAGCTAAGAAAAAGTTAATAACTAAAATTAAACTAAAATGTAGTAGAAATATTAATAATGAACTATGATAATAGAAATTAAGAAAAGGAGCATTATTAAAAGAGTCTGAGGGATAAAACCCAAGAAAAAGACAAGTGAAGCACAATGCAATTACCTACCACCTACTAACTGATGACCAAGCAGCAATTCACTCCCCTGGCCAGCTTCCCCCAGTTTATATACTGAGCCTGACGTTCTGCAGTATGGAATATCCCTCATGCTAGTTTGCGTCAGCTGTTCTGGCTATGCTCCTCACCAGCTTCTTGTGCTCCTGCACACTAGCAAAACTTAGGAAGCTGGAAAGTCCTTGATTCCTTAGTCACAGCCAAAAACATCTGTATATTATCAGCATTCATCTCACCCTGAATTCAAAACACAACACTGTTCTATGGACTAAGAAGTGAGCTGCTAACAAGAAAAGAAAAATATCTCTATCCCAGTCAAAACCAGGACAAGAGTAAATAGCTTTGCAAGCATCACCGGCATCTCCATTGTTATGTCATGTTGTTGAAATCTCTAGATCTTTGCAATTAAGAGGGCGATTTTGTGTGCAGTTCAAAAATCTGGCTTTGATGGCGAGATGATGCAAGAGGCACAGGGAAATCTCAGGATCACAGGATGTTAGGGGTTGGAAGGGACCTCAAGAGATCATGGAGTCTAATCCCTGTGTTGGAGTAGGACCATAGAATCGATCACAGGTTGCACAGGTTTGAATCCAGATGGGTCTTGAAAGTCTCCAGAGGAGACTCCACAGACTCTCTGGGGATCTGTGATGAAGAGGCTATTAATTTACAAATTTGTTAAAATATTAAGTGTTAAAATAATTTTTATTAACATTAAAATTATTATTACCCAAATAATCACTGTTTTATATAAAGATTCTAGTGCACAATAGTGAGATATATCCCATAATTGGTCTCATAGATACAATTTTGAACCCAGTTAGAGTATTCATAGAATTTTGATTAAAGAACAAAGCTGAAATTCTGCGGTTTGTCCACCAGGTGATGACTTGAATAGGGGCCTGCAGCTTTAACCATATACAGGAAAAGTTAAAATGTCAGAAGCAATCCAAGCAAAGTCTTAAACTAGAAATATTACACAGCTAGGCATGGGAGGCTTTAAACTGAACCTTAGCTGGTGGAAAACATGTGAAAGGATGCACTGTGTCTGCCTGATTGCTGCCTGCCTGGTTTGCTTCAGGGCTGGCTCCAGGCTGGTCTGTTCCAGGGAGGGCCTCCTGGGGCTAAAGCTGCAGCCAAAGCTGCTGATGGGCCCATGGTGGGAGGGGCTTCCCTCTGGCCAGCATGGTCTTTCCTTCTCCCTCCCATGGAGGTGAGGTGGAGGGGTGGTGAGGCAGAGGCTCATGGCTTGCAGGGCCAGCACAGGCTCCCTGGACAGGATCAGGCCAGTAGGCCGGTGGAGTGGTCCTGTGGAGTTGGCCCTCTCTGCGAGGCAGTCCCAGTGGAGCAGCCCTGTAGGACCAGGTGGCTGTTCCCTGTGGATGGGCTCGGATGTCTCCAATCTGGTGGTGCAGTGGGTGGAGCCAAGGGATTGGCCCTCAAGGCTGCAGGCTTGGGTGGCAGGGTCTGGCCCTTCCAGGGTCAACCCATGCTGTGAGGTGCTCAGAGCCAGTGGAGCAGCCCATGGGCAGGGTGCAGCTGCATGGAGCAGTGGCAGCTTCCTCTTAATTGGCTCAAAGTGAGCTGGCAGGTGGTCCTGGCTTTGAGTTACCCTGGAGTTTACAGGGCAAGCAGAGTGGTGAAGGTGGCAGTTCCCTTTTCTCTCCCATGAATGGCGGGGTCCTTCTCCATGGCTGCGCGCAGGGCTCTATGAACTGGCGCACAGGCTCTGTGGTTAACTGTCTGCTGCTTTATAGCTATGGACTGCCAAGATTCCAACTAGTCCACTCCCTGACTGGACTAAAGCTTACCCTCTGGGGTCAGCTCCTTTCAAGATGCAGTGGGACTGGCAAATACGATGCTGGGCTGGGGTTGCAGCAAAGTGAAGGACTCCTTTTGGACTCTCGGGTTGCTGGTTTCTCTCCATGCAGAGGTGTATAGTTTGCTTGAGTGTGGAATGAGAAGGCTAACTAGCAATAGCTATGGAGCTTAGGCCTGGAGCTCGGTAGCAAAAACAAAGCAAAGAACTTAATGGCAAAGGGGCAGCAACTTGTTTACCTTTGGCATCTTACGTATAAGTTTCTGGAGGCTGAGTTTGACCAATGGGCAATCTTGTAAACAAACAGCTTTAGCCTATAGAAAGCATGAGGCTAGAATTATGCCCTTACTTGGCAGTAATACAGGCCTAGCCTGCACTTCCCATGCGGTGGGTACATGTTGTTGTCTACCCTTTAGAAGGCAGACTGGGTTGTTTATGCTGTCTGAATGAGCCTGAGGTCTTTGTCCTCCTCAGCTCTACACTGGGCACCCACTCCAGAAAGGAGGGTGGAGGGGGGAATGTGGCAAAACATGTTGGGATAGGTCTTACAGTATTTGGGGCATAATTCTGGGCCTATGGTGCCTTCACCACAAGAACCTGTTCCAGTGCTCTGTGACCCTCACAGTGAAGAAGTTCCTCCTCATGTTGAGGTGGAATCTCTTGTGGTGGTTTTAAGCTGTGCCTAGAAAATTTTCCACAGATTGAAGAGAAAGTGGTAGAATGTAAATAAATTAGATTGGCTGTAGAAAAGAAAATAATGATAAGGTCTAAATAATCCCATTGGAGAAACTACTAACAAAGTTAGCTTGCATAAATTAACTTTCTCTCTTTTTGCTTCCTCCACTCTGGCAGATGTTAGCTTCTGGATTTCTGCTGGCTTTGCTGACCTTGAATGCATTCTTGTTGTGGCTAAGTACTAACAGACTGCTCTCTGCTCTTTATTCTCTTGTCCCATGTACAGGAGTGAAGGAAGGGAGCAGGGAGGGGGAAGCTGCTGGTTGTCCCCTGGTTTTGTCCAGAAGGGTTCTTGTGTTGATTATAAATTGTAAATATATGTCAATATTGTATATTTTGTACATGTTCATTGTATTTCATGTTTCTCATAAGGTTCAACAACACCAAGCACAGGGTCCTGCATCTGGGTCAGGACAATCCCAAGCACTGATATAGGCTAGGCAGTCTCTGGCTTGAGAGCAGCCCTGAAGAAAAGGACTTGGGGTGCTGATGGATGAGAATCTCAACATGAGCCACCAGTATGCACTTGCAGCCCAGAAAGCCAATCACATCCTGGGCTGCATCAAGAGAAGCATAGCCAGCAGGTTAAGGGAGGTGATTCTCCCCCTTTGCTCTGCTCTGGTGAGACCCCACCTGGAGTACTGTGTTCAGTTCTGGAGCCCCTGTTACAGGAAGGATCTGGAGGTGTCCGGAGAAGGGCCATCAGTATGATCAGAGGACTGGAGCACCTTTCCTATGAGCACAGGCTGAGGGAGTTGGGACTATTCAGTCTGGAGAAGAGAAGGCTCCAAGGAGATCTAATTGTGGCCTTCCAGTATCTAAAGAGAGCCTATGAGAAAGCTGGGGAAGGACTTTTTAGGGTGTCAGGGAGTGATAGGACTAGGGTGAATAGAACAAAACTAGAAATGGGTAGATTCATACTGGATGTTAGGAAGAAGTTCTTCACCATGAGGGCGGTGAGACACTGGAAGAGGTTGCCCCATTGAGGTGGTGGAAGCCCTGGAGGTTTTTAAGGCCAGGCTGGATGTGGCTCTGAGCAACCTGATGTAGAGTGAGAGGTCCCTGCCCACAGCAGGGGGCTTGGAACTAGATGGTGCTTGAGGTCCCTTCCAACCCCAACAATTCTATGATTCTAGATTGTAGTTTTGCTTGTAAATACAGCTTCATTTACTTTCTACTGAGCTGGTCTGGAAATTATATGTTGGGGGGAATTTTCAACCTACCACACCTCCTGTGCTGTAGTTTACATCCATTACCCTTTATCCTATCACAAGGTGCAACCAAGAAGAACCTGTGCCCTCCCTCTTGACACTCAGCTGTCAGATATTTACAAGCATTTATTAAATTCCCTCTCAGTCTTCTCTCCAGACTAAATAGCCCCAGGTCTCTCTGCCTTTCCTCATAAGGCACGTGCACCAGTCCCTTAGTCATCCTTGTAGCCCTCCACTGGACTCTCTTGAGTAGATCCTTGTCCCTCCTGAACTGGGCAGTCAAGAACTGGATGCAATATTCCAGGTGTGGCCTCACCAGGGCAGAGTCGAGGGGGAGGAGAACCTCCCTTGGTCTGCTGGACACACTCCTCTTAATGCACCCCAGGATACCATTGGCCCACTTGGCAACAAGGGCACATTGCTGAACAGTGGGTAACTTGTTGTCCACCAGGACTTCCAGGTCCTTCTCCATGGGGTTGCTCTCTAGCAGATCACCTCCTAACCTGTGGGCCCACGCCTTCTCTATTCTTCCTTTTACTACTAACATATTTGAAGGATTCTTCTTCTTATTACTGATGTATTTGAAGAAGCCCTTCTTGTTCTCTTAAACTTCCTTTGCCAGTAGCAGTGGAGCTGGCACACTACCTCACAAGCGTCCCAGGCTTGCTCCCAGCAAGCATGTTTTTCCCCTTCTCCCCTCTGAATGTAGTTTAAAGCTTGATTAATAAGCTGAGCTATATAAACCTTTTCCCCCTTTGAGAGGGATGCTATATAAATCCTGCTATATAAACCTTTTCCCCCTTTGAGAGAGATGCTATATAAATCCTGCTATATAAACCTTTTCCCCCTTTGAGAGAGATACACCCCATCTACTGCCAGCAGATCTGGCATCATGTGAGGTGACACAAGGTCAAAAACCCCAAAGTCCTGTTGGAGGCATCAGGTTGAAAGCCAAGAACTGATCTGGTGAGTCCTTCTGGGTTGGTCCCTGCAACTGGGATAGAAGAGAACACTACCTGTGTGCCCACTCCCTTGGCCAGTTGACCCAAGGCCCCAAAGTTTCTTTTGATAGCCCTCAGCTTCCTTTTTCAAGGTTGTCATTACCTATCTGGAAGGTTAATAATGGGTAGTAATCTGTGGGCTGTACCAGGGTAGAAAGCCTTCTTACCACATCCTTAACCTGGGCCCCAGGGAGACAGCGAACTTCCCTTTGAAGTGGGTCAGGTGTGCATACTGGGGGTTCTGTTCCCATCAGAAGGGAGTCACCTGTAACAATGACTCCTCTCTTTTTTTTTTTTTTTTTGGTTTTTTTTTTTTTTTTTTTTTTTGATAGAAGATGTTTGTATACTAGGCCTTGGCTTCCTTAGTCTTGGGAACACTTCCAAGCCAGGTGGGTCATCTTTCCCATTGTCTGGCTGCACTTGCAGGACATGTTACCTGTTCTGCAAGGGCATCTGGGGGACTGTGGTGGAGTGGCGCCCACGTTGGGAGCCAATTAAAAATATGTGGTGGAGTAGGAAGGTTCCCACACACACACAAAAGAATTCCACAGCTAACTCAGCCGGAGAAGCAGATGAAAGCTGTATTTTACAAGCAGATATGGAATGCAATGAATATGTACAAAAACATACAATATTTACAATATATACAGAAATATACAGCAATGTATGTAATACAGGAGACCTTTCCCCAACCCCCCTGTGGCCAGGGGGTTCGGCCTGTCCCTCCCTTCTCCCTCCCTACCTCCCCTTTTTCCCAAAAGGGTTAGAGAGAAAGAGAAAGGAAGGTAATTAAAAGGGTGAAAACTTTGTTAAGTACAAAAGCGTTAGTTTTCTTATCTGGTTAGCAAGAATCGTTCCTGCATAGCAAGCTGTTGCTTCAGAGAGAAAAGCAGGCCAGCCCACAGTACAGGGGGAAGAAGAAGACTGACTGCCCCCCCGACCAAAAGACTAAGCCAGAACTTACAGCCGGGTTCTACCAACCAGAAATTGGTTTAGCATATCCTTGTTTTCATTTGAATACCAAAACATTCAGCCAGAGTGTTCAGAAAGTGTCCTTTCCTTAAAGGCACAGCCTAAACCAGTCACAGGGACTGGGGGAATAACTGAAGCAACACTGTTGCCATGTAACACAGAAACTTGTTGCCACTCCCCACTGTTGAGGGGGTGGGAGGAGGAGGGCAAGGCAGGAGTTTGTTTGCTGCCTTGACCATGGACTTGCCTCCACTCCCTCCTTTCCTTTAGGTTACTGCCTTCAGTCTGGTGGGGAATGGCTGCAGGGGCATTTGCCCTTCAGTACTTTTTAATAGGTGTTCCTGACTCTTCTTCAGGGCAGTCAGAGCCTGGCTCCACCAGTCAATCTCCTCCTCAGCTTCCATAATACTCTTAAGCCTATGACCTTCATCTTTCAAGCTCGCTTTGCAGCTGTGCTGCACAGCTGAGTAGAAGTTCCACCTGCTTGTAGCATGCACAGCTCCCAGCTACCAAGGAGAGACTGAGGCATTCACTACAGCCAGCAACCTGTATCACTGCATCCTCCTGGGGAGCTCTGTCTGGGTACCCACCTTCATTTTGGCTGGCATCAGGAGCATGATCTTCTTCTGCCCGGTAGAGACCATTATATTTTGACTGAGATGGTGAAAAGTAATTTTATTTTTTTTTAATGCCACCTGACTGCTGTCTGTGTTTTACCCAGGCTACAGCCAAGGCTTCTGCACTCTGTCACTTGACCTATAACACACTGCTCACCGCATTCCAGTGAGAGAGCTCTCTTGCCAAACATTGGCCTCATGGTTTTTCCTGTTTTCCCTGCTTTTAAATTTCCTGCGGCTTCCCCTAGCTACATCACCCTCCTGAGCACACATGCAAGAGGGTGACTCTGCTGGTCCTCACTGTCTGTGTCCACAGCCCCGAGAAAGTTCCAAAAATGTTTTTTCTTTGTTATTCCTGATATCAAGCCGAATGGTCTGTTGGTGTTTTCCCAGTGATAAAGATACTAGTCCATTGAGGGTTATTATGGTCATTTCATGGTTTTGGAGTTAGGGCACAAATATAAAGTAATTTTTTCAAGGTGTTCCAGAAAGATTGAAACATAGCAAGACCTTAAACATAACAGGTTCGCAGCTAAGAGATTGTGAGATACATCTTCTGGTTAGCTGTTCAGCAATAGATAACTCTAGTTCTTCATCCTTTGATGAAACCTTCAGAATAAAGACTGCTGGGATGGGATTCCTGTGATTACATGAGAAACCGGGTACAGCCGTGAATGAGAATGTAGTTTATATACCCATAACAGCCTAGGAAGCACCATTGTGTTTATAGTCACTTGAACAGCCTCCTGAGAACACTTCTGATTACATACTTCACTCTGTTTACTTATTTGATGTTTGGAGCAAGAGCTTTGATAAAAGTATTTGTTTTGTTTAGCACCTGCAATGAAACATTAATAATGCTGCTCTGAAGTGTTCCACATGTTTCTCTTATCTCAAAGCAGTTAAGCAAGAGCATTCACACACTTCCTTAATCCCAAGTATCATAAATCCTTTACAAGACTCCTGCTATATTGTTCTTCTCTCAGGGGCTTAGCAAAGCACTTGATGTGTGCAATTCTTCTCTTCCAGAGCCCACATGGCTTACAATAAACCACATCATTGTCTTGTTCTGGAGGGTTTAATAGTGCTGCTGATGAGAAAGTCAGGGAGAAGCGGTAGAAAGGAGTTGAGTACTCTTCCAAAAGAACTCATGTTGGAGTACATAGAGAAGTGGCTTTCTGTTTTTGAAGACTGGAACTCAGCTGCAGCAGTAGAAAATACTGTCACAGAAGGTGTTTTAATTAGTTTCACATCAACAGCTAACAATTAAACAGTATTTCTCTAATGACAAAAAAAAATCTGGGCAAAGTCCTTTATTTCTTAATTGTGCAGGCTTTCAGGTGTGTCTGTATGCATTTAGGGAGAGTCCTACCAGGTTGCCATGTCAGCAGCCCTCTTCCAATTGGATTTCAACAGTGAAATATGCCAGTAGAAAAATTCAGCAGTAAAAGCAGGTAGTCGTAAAGACTTCTCTTCATAGTTTGCATTTACATGTAAGTAAATACTTTTGGAAGGAACTCCACCAGAAGGATGATTATTCTGCCATTATCTCACTATGCTGATCCAGAAAGCAGTTTCCAGAGTGTCTCCCTCCACCATAAATGCCTGTAATAGTATTTAGATACTTTTACACATTTATGGTCACATAACTTTTAAGCCAGAGACACATAACCAGGTCTAGGAAAAAATGCCCTTGATTTTCTTTTTCATAAAGATATGCATGTTAGTGACACTTCTACATCATTAGAAGGTATAGGATTCATCAGGATTTCCCAAACATTACCATTACTTTTCTTTCTCGATCTGGTAAAACCTTTAGACCAAAAACCTGTGGACAATTTGTAAGCCTTGATGAAGTCAGTGGAACTTGTTCTAGCAGTTACTGAGAGGCTTAAATTTTCAGTGGTTCAGTGTGAAAAAGATATCCCACTTAAACTTGTTTCCCATTCAGTGTTCTTCTACAAAAATGGTGATAGATCAGACTGCTCTGAATGCCTAAAAATTCTTCCAGTAATCCACCAGAAAACACAAAGTAATATAATTAGGAATTAAAAAATGAAACTTTATTTTCAGGCAGGAGAGACTTTTACTTGTAAATAACACAGTTCTAAAATAAAGCAAGGAGCTTTATAGAGCCACTGAACCTAAAAACATAAACAGATAAAATAATTCAGGAAAATTGAAATGAAGAAATGAAGAAAATTATCTGATTTGGCTAGTGAAATCTATTGAAAGAACAATTGCTTGTATGGAGAGAATTACCAGTCAATCAAGGTACCATATTTCTGATCATATAGATATAGATGTATATTTAAGAGCAATAGGACTAGCATCCTTTCTGAAAGGAGGCATTACATATAAACGTTCCTTGAGGGATGGGCAGATGCTGGTTTATGTCAGACAGGACTACCCTTAAAGCAGCGTGACTCTGTCAAAGAGACAGTTTAAGTTTCTGATTAGGAATTTTATGCATATGATGAGAAAATGCTCCATTGCATTTTCTTTATGGTTCATTTTCTTTTGAAAATCCGTGTGACACTTCTCTCCACTGGTTTAAGGGGAGGGGCTTAGCTCTTCTGGATGGTGGGGCCAACGTATTCCCACGCTTTCTGCAATAATGCACCCAAATTAGGTTAACACTACCCATAGAGTTGTGACTGGGAGACACAGGGCAAATACCTTCCATCTAGACACCTATATTGTGTGCATTTTTGCTGAAGATTTAATGGGATAAAATTCCTGGAGGAGTATTTTATTTTCATGAGTGAACCAAAATACCAAAATTCAGAGTCTTAAAGAGAAACCATTTTCTATGTGTTGAAGAGGATAACTTCACTGAGAAGTTTTCTGCACTCTTTTCTAGTATTCATTAAAAGGATAGACTGGGAATAAATACTAAGAGTTGGGATGTTAACTTACATAAGAGCTCAGGAATAACCATGGAAAATTCAGGCTTTATAAGCAAAAGTTAAAAATGTTCTTCACACAGCGCAGATTAATATTTGCCTTCTCATATCTAAATTCAGTCTTAAAATTCTGAAAATGTCTTTTACAGAATTTTGCTATTGGCTTGAATAGATTTATGAAGTAAAGACATGTTAGACATTACAGCTTTGCAAGGCTTCTGGATCAGCCAGTGCTATCTAGGCTGCCAGGTCTGTGCTGAAGGCTATTCAGTTCAAGTATCAGGAAGTGCAGGTATGTTCTATTGGTCTCCTTGTCTTAGGAACAGCAATATTTGTCTTATAGTGAGCTTTATGAGGTCAAGTAAAAGTGGATATCTTTGGAACAGGCAGAAGTGAAGTCTTGTAGTAACACTCAAGCAACAGTTACTCTGGTACCTTACAATGAGGTGGAGAAAATGCTTGGTCCAAGCATAGCAGATTCTACAGAAATAATGCAGCACAATATATCATGGAATCCAAGGGGCTTCACACAGTAATTATTTTTTTCTCCAAATTCCCACTTAAATCACCCCAGTATATAGCCATTCCCACTATGCAAATGTTTATCCAGTGTCCATCTATGCCATCTGATTCTTTTGGTTACAGCTATGCCTTCATTGTACCCATAGCTGATGCAGGAGAACTCAGAGAGAAGAGAATTTGTGAATGTCCCTTCCATGTGGATTTTCTCTCCTATTCTGTATTTTTGGAGGTGAGGAAATTCAACAGATGGAATCACTTAATTAAGGATTAAGTTAATCTGCTTGTTACTTTATTCTTTCTCTATGAGTGGGTTTGTCTATTAACAGTTGACATCACTCATCCCTGTGCCTATGTTACTGGGAAAGCATTTACTTATTGGCATATAAATAACACAGTGTTATTCTCTCATCTTTCTTTTTATTCTGCCATTGACAGTGGAGAGCTGACAGATAACCCAGAACAATAATTTGCTTAAAGTAGCTCTTCGGATAATGGTATAGGGGTGAAGGGTGGGACACACCTTCAGTTTTTCCCCATTTATTGTCGTATTGTTAAAAATAACCAGCAGTTGCAATGCAAGCCAGGAGATTAAATGGTATTTGTCATAATAAACACAGATGTGGAAGGGATTTTTTTACCCTTATGTTGTGCCTGCAGGAACTTGCATAGGGTTTGCATGTGATGGAGGTTCTTTCTTTCTTTTAAACTTCAAAATAGAGGTAAATACTCCTGTGTCATTTGGCCTGTTCAACTGTTTCAGAGATTTGCTACATGTTGAAGGTGTGGAAGACAAATTTCTTCCATTTATTCTGCATGTCAGTAAATCACAGGAAATATGTAAGAAAGAAACTTTTTGGTCCAAGAGCCTGCTGTTAGATTTTGGTGCTTTTTAAAGCATGATCTCAGTATTCAGACTGTGCCAGCAACAATGATATTTAAAGCAGTCTTTCCTAGCTGATCAATACTGAAAGTTTGCATTTCCTAATAACCATTGGCTTCCAGAAGGTTTTCTTCTAATTCTTGTCCAGTTGGATTTGAAAGTTTTTGCATCATAGGTTTATAAAATATGGGGAGTGTCTGAGTTTTTAAGAACCACTTGTTCTCCACTTTAACTAACAGCTTCTGCTTCTCCCTCTGGCCTTCTTCCAGTAATTTCTCTGAGAATCTTGTTTTTCTGAACTGCAGCTGTTTTCATGGTTTCAGTATGGACATTCTGATCCCAGAACCAGCTCCACAGAAGTTGTAATTTTCTCATAATGATAGAAAGACATGCAGGCAAAATGAGAACAAGATAGTGATAACTGTGATGTGTAAGAGTATTTCCTTCTGGTTCTTGGGAGTAGTCTAAATCTCAAAATTTTGCAGCCATGGTTGCTAATGCTATTGCAATGTGTATTATTTTGCTCATGAAGTCATCCAACCTATTTTTAAAAGCTGCCTTCTCAATTTCATGGAACAGTGAACTTCACAGGTTGATAGTCTGCTATGTACAATACCATTTCTGCCTTCTCTGCGTCTCATCTTACTATCCATCCACTTCACCAGGTGCTATCCTCTGGAATAAGGCAAGAAGAACATAATGCTTTTGTTTCTGCAAAACTAGAATTCTGCTACTGAAATATTCTTCAGGTGCTTGCTCTCTTGCAGCTTCAGCATTTAAAACATGATACACGTTCCTTTTGTTGTCCTTTCTTCTTCATTGTTGTTAGCTGGAGAGTGGCAGCCAGTGGTAATACATCAGAAGATTACTGAATTAACAACTAAAAACATATATTCATATAAATAGATTCTAATGTCAGCTTCAAGTATATAGTGGTATTTGTTGTGAAGAATAAAGAGGGTTTATTTTGTAAATATCAAACTGTTGGGCCTTAATTTTCCAGTCCTTTTGTACTGGAAAATTAAGTACTGTCATGGAGAGAAACCAACCTGGATTACTCCAGTCTGAACTCGGATCACGTAGGACTGTTAATTAGTGAACAAACAAACCCTTATTAGCAGCAACACCATTAGCATGTCCTGATCCAACATCAAGGTCGTAAACCCCCTTGTCAGTATGGGCTCTTGGAGGGGATTGCGCTGTTGTGTCTGGGGTAGCTCGGTCCATTGCTCAGTTGTAATGGGTCTGGTAACTGTTAGTATGCTGAGAGGTTGCTCTTGGTTAAGAGATGAGGTCTTATTTCTGGAAGGTTTGTTTTTCTCCAGGGCCACTGCAGCCAAAAGATACGGGCCAGCATGTGAAAGAGGGTGGTGGGCCTAGTAGGCTTGGAAGTTAGGTGTGCTGTGGCCATTGGAGAGGAGAGGAGAGGAGAGGAGAGGAGAGGAGAGGAGAGGAGAGGAGAGGAGAGGAGAGGAGAGGAGAGGAGAGGAGAGGGAGAGGAGAGGAGAGGAGAGGAGAGGAGAGGAGAGGAGAGGAGAGGAGAGGAGAGGAGAGGAGAGGAGAGGAGAGGAGAGGAGAGGAGAGGAGAGGAGAGGAGAGGAGAGGGAGAGGGGAGAGGAGAGGAGAGGAGAGGGAGGGAGGGGGAGGGGAGAGGAGAGGTGGAGGGGGAGGGAGGAGAGGAGAGGAGAGGAGAGGGTGGAGGGAGAGGAGAGGAGAGGAGGAGAGAGGAGAGAGGAGAGGAGAGGAGAGGAGAGGGAGAGGAGAGGAGAGGAGAGGAGAGGAGAGGAGAGAGGAGAGGAGAGGAGAGGAGAGGAGAGGAGAGGGAGAGAGGAGAGGGAGAGAGGAGAGGAGAGGAGAGGAGAGGAGAGGAGAGAGGAGAGGAGAGGAGAGGAGAGGAGAGGAGAGGAGAGGAGAGGAGAGGAGAGGAGAGAGGAGAGGAGAGGAGAGGAGAGGAGAGGAGAGGAGAGGAGAGGAGAGGAGAGGAGAGGAGAGGAGAGGAGAGGGAGAGGAGAGGAGAGGAGAGGAGAGGAGAGGAGAGGAGAGGAGAGGAGAGGAGAGGAGAGGAGAGGAGAGGAGAGGAGAGGAGAGGAGAGGAATAACCAGGTTGGCAAAGACCTTTGAGATCATCAAGTCTAACCTATCATCCAGCACCATCTAATCAACTAAACAATGGCACCAACCACCCTATCCAGTCTCTTCCTAAACACCTCCAGTGATGGCGACTCCACCACCTCCCCGGGCAGCCCATTCCAATGGACAATCACTCTTTCTGAGAAGAAGTTCTTCCTAACATCCAGCCTAAACCTCCCCTGGTGCAGCATGAGACTGTGTCCTCTTGTACTCATGCTGGGTGCCTGGGAGAGGAGACCAACCCCCACCTGGTGACAACCTCCCTTCAGATAGCTGTAGAGAGTAATAAGGTCTCCCCTGAGTCTCCTCTTCTCCAGGCTAAACAACCCCAGCTCCCTCAGCCTCTCCTCATAGGGCTTGTGTTCCAAACCCCTCACCAATTTTGTTGCCCTTCTCTGGACACGTTCCAGCAACTCAACATCTTTCCAAAAATGAGGGGCCCAGAACTGGACACAGGACTCAAGGTGTGGCCTAACCAGTGCAGAGTACAGGGGCACAATGACTTCCCTGATCCTGCTGGCCACACTATTCCTGATACAGGCCTGGATGCCATTGGCCTTCTTGGCCACCTGGGCACACTGCTGGCTCATGTTCAGCCTCCCATCAACCAGTACCCCCAGGTCCCTTTCTGTTTGGCTGCTCTCCAGCCACTCTGACTCCAGCCTGTAGCACTGCATGGGGTTGTTGTGGCCAATGTGTAGAACCCGGCACTTAGATGTGTTAAATCTCATGCCCTTGGACTCTGCCCATCTGTCCAACCTATCAAGGTCCCTCATCAGAGCTCTCCTACCCTCCAGCAGATCAACTCCTGCCCCCAGCTTGGTGTCATCCGCAAATTTACTGATGAAGGACTCAATGCCCTCATCCAGATCATCAATAAAGATGTTGAAGAGCATGGGGCCCAGCACTGATCCTTGGGGCACACCACTAGTGACTGGCTGCCAGCTGGATGTGGCACAATTCACCACCATTCTCTGGGCTCGGCCCTCCAGCCAGTTCCTAGCCCAGCTCAGAATGCTGCTGTCTTGAGTACCTCTGCATTTTCATCATCTTTACTTACAATATTCCCCTCCATGTCCACTGAGGAATGGAGGTTGTCCTTGCTCCTCCTTCCATTAATATATTGCTAGAAACTACCACATTAATGGCGAGCCAGCCAAGATGATGGCTGCTGTGGGCACACTGCAGATCAGATTGGAAAAGATGGAGAGTTTAAAGTTAGATCTGGGTATTGTTGGTTTTGGTACTTGGGAATCAAGTTTTCTTCCCTCAGCAAAGTGGAGGAGGGGCAGCAGCAAGCACACTGGAGTCAGGCCCATTGTCACTGCGCGGGAGGGCCAGCGGGTGAGCGATGGCTCCAGAAACCTGAGAAGGCAAGCAGGAACTTCAGCTGGAAAGCCATTCTCAAAGGTTCTGGGAACGTGTTCATGGCTTTGGCTGGAAAAGCCGTTTGAATGCCCAAAGGGGTGGAGGTAATTTTGCTTCTGTACCACGTCGATAGAGATGGCGGGAGCCCTGATGTGTACTGAGAGGCAGCGGCGGCTCTGCCTGTGCCATACCGTGTTCAGGCGGTGGTGGCAGCTGTAAATCTCTTCCCTGGTTTTTGGACGTGTTCCGAAAATGGCACCTAGCACCTGGCTCCGCCTCTCTTCTCAGTGGGTTGTGGTGCATCTGATCCCACTTCCCGGGGAGGGCTGTGCAGCCAGATGCTGTCATGCCTTGGTACGCAAACACGCAGTGGGGGGCAGTGTACCTGTGATGTGCATTTGTATAGCCTCAGGCTGCGGCTGGAAGCGGTCAGCACTGGGCTTGGGATAGGCCTGTGCATGTTTATGGGAGGCTCAGCATGCAGTTCCCTGAAGGGATGGAAAAAAAGCTGTTAGAGCCTGATTATTCTGACTTGCTTGCCCCAGGGGTGGAAATATACCCCTGAGTAAATGTAGATGCAAATAAAGGTTCAGCTGAGAAGTTGTGAGGTTCTTCCAGGTGACCAGGATGTCCAACGAGTCCATGAAGAATTCACACCGCAGAAGAATGATTCTGTGTCGCAGGGGGGTTCCATCAGATGAGGAAGAAAAACTGGAGTGGACCAACACTTGAGCCTGAATGAGAGACTGTGTGGAAGGATGCCCAGATGAAGACATGGACTTTGCTAGACATGTCTCAGAAGAGTTCTAATTTGATGATATGTTTTGGGTGCAGGATTTATGGTATGAAATAAGGGGTGGCATGTTGTGGTTAAGGCTGGATGCCCCACCCCCGATGCCACTGCACAAGACACACCTGTGATGTCCCAAAAGGGTCCAGCCCAGTGGTTGGGCACAGGAAGCCAGGTATTTCATCCCATAATGCCCTGCTCCCTTATAAGACATCAGCGAAGGGCCCTGCACTTTCTCTTTCTTCCCTCACCACTGCCTGGTAATGGGGTGAGCTGCCTCACAGCCTCTCTTGGGCCTGGCTAGGCTTAAGGCCAGGGAGAGAAAGAGCCCTGGGGGCTTTGGGTGTACCCTCAGGTGGGGATGGGATGCTTTTGGGTATGCTTTGGGATCTCTCTTTTGTCACTGTGCTTGTGGTTCTCTGTAAAATTTTCACTGCTTTTAATTTAAACTTTCCACCACTTTTGCAATCCGTTTGTCTGAGTCTCATTTTTGCTCATGGTGGGAGAATCACCCTTTTCAACCTACCACAGATGTCCTTCACAGCAATGGCCTGTCTAAGCTCCAAATGGGCTTTGGGCTTTTGCCTGTCTATTTTTTTCCCTACATGACCTAGCAACATCCTTAAACATTTTGTGGGTAACCTCTCCTTCCTTCCAAAGATGATACACCCTCTTTTTCCCCTTCATTCACTCAGAAGTTCGTAGTTCTTTGCCCGTCCAGCCTGGCCGTCTGCCCTGGCAGCTCATCTTCCAGCACAGTGGCACAGCCTGTTCCTGTCCCTTCAAGAATTCTTTGTTGAAGCAGGGCTGCCCTCCTGGACCCCTTTGTTTTTAAGGGCTGTTTCCCAAGGTACCTTCTGAGTAGTTCCTTGAGTAACCTGAAGTCCCCCCTCTGGAAGTCCAGAGTGGAGGTTTTGTTGCTGCCCCTCTTAGCTTGACTGCAAATTGAAAATTCAATTATCTCATGGTCACTGGACCCCAGACAGCCTCCAACCACCACATCTCCCAACAGCCCTTCTCTATTGGTATAAAGAAGGTCAAGCAAAGCCTCACCCCTAGTAGGATCACACAGCAGCTGGGATAAGAATCTATCCTCCATACACTCTAAGAACCTTCTAGACTGACTCCTCTCAGCTGTGCTGAGTTCCCAGCAGATATCAGGCAGGTTAAAGTCACTCATGAGAACAAGGTCTGGTGATCTTGAGACAGCCTCTAGCTGCCTATAAAATAATTCATCAACATCTTCCTCCTGGTTGGGTGGTCTATAACAGACTCCAACCAGGATGTCAGCCTTGTTGGCCTTCCTTCTAATTCTCACCCACAGGCACTCAACCTGATCACCCTTGATCTCTAGTTCCATGGTATCTAGAGCCCCCCTTGATGTACAGGGCTCTCTAGCAAAATGCCAACCGCAAGGCTCCCTGGCACGTTTTAATTTCATGTGGCTGACATCACCATCTTGAGCAGGTACATGAGAGATGACCCTGCCGCTCCTCGCTGACTGCTGAGGTCCTCCCACCCTGAAAAGCCTGAACAGGAAACTAAAATGGAGACCACAGGGTCTTCTTGTCGTATGTCTTTATCCTTGCTTTTGCACAGGGGGATCAGTTTCACTGACTGTCTGTAGGAGACAATTAGGACCTCGTTTAGCTATTCATATGAGTCTTGATTTATGGGACAATCTATTATGCTACTTTTGCACAGTTAGGATACCATGGCCATTGATAGTGGTGTCAGTGGTCAGGCATCACCTTCAATACCTGGTGGGCTGAAGGCTATGTTTTTGGTATACTGTCAGGCCCTGGGTTTGCCTAGTTCCTTCTAGAGATTTAAATCTTTTGCAGTTGGGCATTCCTGGGTTGGCTTAACAGGATGTGTGGGAATGAGATGTCTTGTAGGAGTATGGGGTATCTGTTGTTCTGGATAATAATGTAGTGATGTAAGCTTGCACCTGGAAGGGAAAGTACCCTAGTTACTTATTTCAGCATTGATTCTCCTATTGCAATAGGTTGGCCTGTTGGGGTGTAGGTGTTCACATTGTTTCAATATTTTTATGGTAAGAGCTTTGACACACTCTTTGTTGGTAGGTGCTTGAAGTCAAACAGTTTGGGTTTAAATTGGTAGTGGTTATCTGCTGGGGGAGGTTGTATTCTTTTTAAAGGGGCTATACCGCCTTTAAATTACTCCTGAGTCACTATATGGTCGTCATGGTTGGAGGTTCAGCATGAGGAGATAGTCAGGTGAGAACTTAGATTCATTTCACAGGCAACGAGCTATCACCCAGCTTGGTCAGCTTTTCACCCACACTCTTTTGCAACAGAGATGGGTTTGCTCATGTGCAGCTGCTTGTAAGTAGCTTGCTTGGGTTTTGGAGGCTCTGTAGAGCCTCCCTACCCTCCCATCCACACAACTTGGTGTCATCTGCAAACTAACTAATGACACACTATATGTTTCCATCAAGGTCATCATTAAAGATGTTAAACAGAAGTGGTCCACCACTTGTGACCAGCCAGCTGCTGGATTTAACTCCACTGACCACCACTCTTTGGGCCTGTTCACCAAGCCAGTGTTTTATCCAGCAGAGTGTGTGCTCATCCAAGCCACAAGCAGCCAGTTCTGTGGGAAATGGTGTCAAAGGCATGTGAAAGTCTGGGCAGAAAATATCCACAACGTTTTCCTCATCCAATAGTTGGGTCATCCTGTTACAAAAGGAGATCAGGTTGGTCGGGCAGGACCTGCCCTTCATAAACCCATGCTGATTGTGTCTGATCCCCTAGTTCTTCTCTGTATGTTCTGTAGTGGTGCCCAAGGTGATCTGCTCCATGACTGTCCCTGGTACTGAGGTCAGACTGACAGGTCTATACTTTCCCAGATCCTCCTTTCTTCCCTTCTTGTAGATGGGCATTGCATTTTATAATCTCCTGTCATAGAATCATAGAATTGCTAGGGTTGAAAGGGACCTCAAGGATCATCTAGTTCCAAGCCCCCTACTGTGGGCAGGGACCCCTCACACTACATCAGGTTGCTCATCCAGCCAGGCCTTAAAAACCCCCAGGGATGGGCTTCCACTACCTTCTACTACTTCTACTACTACTACTACTTCTACTACTAAGAAGGGCCAGTTGGATGAGCCAGGGAATTATAGGCCTGTCAGCCTGACCTCAGTGCCAGGCAAGATTATGGAACAGGTCATCCTGAGTGCGATCACACAGCACTTACAGGATGGCCAAGGGATCAGGCCTAGCCAGCATGGATTTAGGAGGGGCAGGTCCTGCCTCACCAACCTGATCTCCTTCTAGGATCAGGTGACCTGCCTGGTGGATGTGGGGAGGCCTGTGGATGTGGTCTACCTGGACTTCTGCAAGGCCTTTGACACTGTCCCCCACAGCAAACTCCTGGCCAAGCTATCAGCCCATGGCTTGGACAGGATCACACTGCGTTGGGTTAGGAACTGGCTGGAGGGCCGAGCCCAGAGAGTGGTGGTGAATGGTGCCACATCCAGCTGGCGGCCAGTCACTAGTGGTGTGCCCCAAGGATCAGTGCTGGGCCCCATGCTCTTCAACATCTTTATTGATGATCTGGATGAGGCAATTGAGTCCATCATCAGGAAATTTGCAGATGACACCAAGCTGGGGGCAGGAGTTGATCTGCTGGAGGGCAGAGAGGCTTTGCAGAGGGACCTTGACAGGCTGGACAGATGGGCAGAGTCCAAGGGCATGAGACTGAACACATCCAAGTGCCGGGTTCTGCACATTGGCCACAGCAACCCCATGCAGTGCTGCAGGCTGGGGTCAGAGTGGCTGGAGAGTGATCAGGCAGAGAGGGATGTGGGGGTGCTGGTTGATGGTAGGGTGAACATGAGCCTGCAGTGTGCCCAGGCAGCCAAGAAGGCCAATGGCATCCTGGCCTGCATCAGGAACAGTGCGGCCAGCAGGAACAGGGAGGTCATTCTGCCCCTGTACACTGCACTGGTTAGGCCACACCTTGAGTACTATGTCCAGCTCTGGGCCCCTCAGTTTAAGAAGGATGTTGACTTGCTGGAATGTGTCCAGAGAAGGGCAACAAGGCTGGTGAGGGGTTTGGAACACAAGCCCTATGAGGAGAGACTGAGGGAGCTGGCGTTGCTTAGCCTGGAGAAGAGGAGACTCAGGGGTGACCTTATTGATCTCTACAACTACTTGAAGGGAGGTTGTAGCCAGGCAGAGGTTGGTCTCTTCTCCCAGGCAACCAACACTAGAACAAGAGGACACAGTCTCAAGCTGCACCAGGGGAGGTCTAGACTGGATGATAGAAAGGATTTCTATACAGAGAGAGTGATTGCCCATTAGAATGATCTGCCCAGGGAGGTGGTGGAGTCACCATCATTGGAGGTGTTCAGGAGGAGACTTGATGGGGTACTTGGTACCATGGTCTAGTTGTTTGGGTGGGTTGGATTGGTTGATAGGTTGGATGCGTTGATCTTGAAGGTCTCTTCCAACCTGGTTTATTGTATTATTTTATTGTATTGTACCTCCCTGGGCAACCTCTTCCAGTGTCTCACCACCCTCATGGTGAAAAAGTTCTTCCTAACATCCACTATAAATCTACCCATTTCTAATTTTGTTCCATTCCCCCTAGTCCTATCACTCCCTGACACCCTAAAAGTCCCTCCCAGCTTTCTTGTAGGCCCCCTTTAGATACTGGAAGACCGCAATTAGATCCCCTTGAAGCCTTCTCTTCTGCAGATTGAACAGCCCCAACTCCCTCAGCCTGTCCTCATAGGAAAGGTGCTCCAGTCCTCTGATCATCCTCATGGCCCTTCTCTGGACATGTTCCAGCATCTCCAAATCCTTCCTGTAATAAAGGCTCCAGAACTGAACACAGTACTCCAGGTGGCATCTCACCAGAGCTGAGTAGAGGGGGAGAATCACCTCCCTCAGCCTGCTGGTTATGTTTCTCTTGATGCAGCCCAGGATGTGATTGGCTTTCTGGGCTGGAGGTGCAGACTGGTGGCTGTCGTTGAGTTTCTCATCCACCAGCATCTCAAAGTCCTTTTCTTCAGGGCTGCTCTCAAGCCAGTGACTGCCCAGCCTCTATCAGTGCTTGGGATTGCCCCAACCCAGATGCAGGACCTTGCATTTGGTTTTGTTGCACCTCATGAGGTTGTCATGCACTCACCTCTCCAGCCTGTCAAGGTCCCTCTGGATGGCATCCCTTCCCTCCAGTGTGTCTGCTGCACCACACAGCTTGCCATTGTCAGCAAACCTGCTGAGGGTGCACTCAATGGCACTGTCCATGTCACCAACAAAGATGTTAAACAAGACTGATCCCAGGACTGATCCCTGAGGGACTCCACCTGTCACTGGCCTCCACTTGGACATGGACCCATTGACAGCCACCCTTTGGGTGTGGCCATCAATCCAGTTCTTTATCCACTGAATAGTCCATTCATCAAATCCATTCTGCACCAGCTTGGAGACCAGGATGTTGTGCGGGACAGCATCAAAGGCTTTGCTCAGGTCCAGGTAAATTACATCAGTTGTTCGGCCTTCATCTATTAATGTTGCCACCTGTTCATAGAAGTCCACCAGGTTTGTCAGCCAGGATTTGCCCTTGGTGAAGCCACGCTGATTGTACCAAATCACCTCTTCATTATTCTTCTGCCTCAGAAGTGCTTCCAGGAGGATCTGCTCCATGACCTTACCAGGCACAGAGGAGAGACTGACTGGCCTATAGTTCCCTGAGTCATCCCACATTCCCTTTTTGAAAATGGGGGGTTATGTTCCCCTTTTTCCAGTCAGTGGGGACCCCCCCCAGACTGCCAGGACTTTTGGAATATAATAGAGAGCAGTTTAGCAACCTCATCCCCCAGTTCCCTCAGCACCTGTGGCTGTATCCCATCAGGTCCCATGGACTTGGACACTTTCACGTTCTTCAGATGGTCATGAACCTGATCTTCATTCACAATGGGGATTTCCTTCTTCCAGTCCCTGCCATTGTCTTCCATTATTCTGGGAGTGTGGCTGGAGCCCTTGCCACTGAAGGCTGAGGTAAAGAAGTCCTTGAGAACCTCAGCCTTCTCCATGTCACTTGTCACCAGCTCACCTGTTTCCTTTCTGAGGGGGTCCACACTTTCCCTAGTATTCTTTTTAACATTATTTAACGTATAGACATTTTTACTGTTCCCCTTGATCTCCCTGGCTAGATTTAATTCTAACTGAGCTTTAGCTTTTCTAACCAGGTCTCTGGCTGCTCAGGCAGCTTCCTTATATGCCTCCAATCCAGCTGTCCTTTCTTTCACTCCTTGTAGAGTTTCTTTTTGTGTGACAGCATGTCCAGGAGCTCATTCGTCATCCAGACAGGTTGCCTAGCTTTCTTTCCTGCTTTCCTCTTGGTGGATATACTTTGTTCCTGGGCACAGACAAAGGTGATCCTTGAACACTGAGCAGCTATCCTGGGCCCCTCTTCCCTCAAGGTCTTTGTCTCATGATACTTTGGCCAGCAGATACCAGAAGTGATCAAAATTTGCATGCCTAAAATCCAGGGTTGTAAGCTTGGGGTACATCTTCCTAGTTGCCCTGAGGATCTTAAATTCTATTGCTTCATGGTCACCACAGCCAAGGTTATCCCTGAGCCTCACATTCGTCCATTGGGACATCCCCAGCTATACAGGATGTCAGGTAAATAATGGAAAGTGGCTTGGCAAGCACATCTGCTAACTCCCCCAGCACCCTTGGATATAGCCCAGCTGGCCCCATAGACTTGTGTGCATCTAAGCGGCATAGCAGGTCACTGACCACTTCCTCATTTATTGTGATGACCTCATTCTGATTCTTGTCCCTGACTCCTAGTTCATGAGGCTGAATGTCCAGGGAACTGCTGGATCCACTGCTAAAGACCAAGGCAAAGTAGGCCTTTTTGTCATTATCAGATGCTGTGAAAGTTGTATATTTTGATTGCACCAGAGATCCCTACATCCATGTCCTCATGAAAATGGACAGCTACAAGCCTTCATGCAATGGGTATCAACAGAAAACTGACACAGCTCGTCATTGCCAACTGGTTGGAGCTTTTGTCCTGTTTTGAATGCCGGCAGTTTCATTCTAAGGTAGGAATCCTCTTACCATAAATACTCCAGGTTCATGGATTTGAAGGCCTCTGTAAAATGTCTCCTATTGAAGTGATGTCATGAGTCTATAAATCATCAGATTTCAAGCTTGATCCCCAACAGGAACACAAAGGACTTCTGCAGCTCCTCATGATAATCCACAGGATGACTAGATTTTTCCACACTAAAACTAGGCTGTCACCACAGAGCCACTTCTCTTTAGTTGATTTGCAATGTGATGCCTGCATGCAGCTGACACTGATGGACATTTCTGACTACTCATGGAAACTAGGCTGGTCTAGTTCCATTTCACACTTTTTCAGTCATTTCTAGGAAGCTCACAGCAACATCTTAGCTCTAGTTACAGAAGAAAAGGCCTAGGTACAGAAATCAGATAATTTTCTTTGGTGAGGCTCTTTCTAACACAAATTTCAGCCTTTCAGAGCAGGACATTATTGTTGCTGCAGAAGAATTACACTTCAGCAAAGTTCTTGTCAAATTTGACAAGAGGTATGTTTGGGTTTATTCTTTGATTATAGAAGGCCATAATTCTCTTCATTAAGAGTATGGGTTTATGTTTATTACAGGGACACTTAAACTAGAGTTAGTGTCTTTGTTTTAAGCAAACATATAGAAAAACCTTACAGGTTTCCTGTTGTCTGAGAATACATTCTCTGCAATCTTAGGACAATAGATCTTTGACACTTTTATTCTAATCTCCCTGTAACTCTCTCACATTTTTTAAATGTGGATCAGTCAGTACACTGGAGACTATGCTGTGCTAACATAAATTTCATCTGGACCTCTTTCATGGATGCTGAGGTGGTGTCAGGAAACAAGAGGATAATCAAGGTTTTTCACTTTTTGCTAGCCAACTCTTCTTAAGCTGATTTCATATGCTTAAATGCTTCTTACAGACAGTTAAAGCACTGGCTCTAAATTGGCTGAAAAACCTACCTATATCAACTAGCCTGCCTGTAAAATTTTCCACAGATGACCCACACCTGGTAAGTCCTACACTGAGTGGTCCCTGACATGGGCAATAGGAACCCAAGGCAGGAGTCTGCAGAAAGCCTGCATAACTGGAATGGAGTCAGCATCCCACTTCCTCGCATGTGCACTCTGTGAGACCACTTCATTCACAGCATTTAGCTCTGGTCTACTATGTGGTAGATTCTCCATCTGTCTTCAGGGATAGTTTTGTTTTTCCTCTTTGCTCCTTTTGTTCCCTGCTCACTTGAAGCCAGGTGGGTGGTGTTTAAGGAAGCCCACAACTGCCTTTCCATAAAAGACCTCTTGAAGGCAGTATTAGCAATTTTCAAGGTAACCATTACTATATCCTTTATGATATATAACACAAACCTTTACAGTGAAATGGAGTTGGAAACATAATAAAACCTCATCACAAACATGTACAATTGTTATAGTGAATAATTGTAATAATACAATTCCTTTCAAGGATACAATTGTAATATTAAATGTTAACTCTTAAAGAAAGTGAGGGATCACAGAGTCTAAAATCATATAGTCAGCATTTCTTTATTAACCGGTAGTTTGAAAGAGTGTACAATTTCCTCCAGTCCTTTGTTCTAAGTTTAGGTCCTAATGTTTGTCAAACATGGGTGTAATACACTCCTTTTTGCCCCCTAAATATTTTGCCCTATCTTGTTACAGCTTTTATCTACAGTGGCATGGCAGAGGTTTGTGTACATTACTTAGTACGTAAAGCATGTTTTGTTGTTTGTTTCTTTGTTTTCCTAGGTTTATTGTTTAGTTTTAAACTGTGGTGATTTTTTTTCTTGCTTTAAATTGGCTTTGGAGACTTCAAAAAATCCTAGATGTGAAAGTTACACAGTGTTAAGAATTAAGGTACTGCATTTTATGGAGGTCCTTATTCTACAGGCTGGGTTGGTAGGAAACAGAAATTAAAATTTTAAAAAAGAGGGAGAGAAAACACCTAGAGCTGCTTTACAAAAGTGTTATTTACTTGTTTTAATGCCAGACTGGAAGATTCTCACACTCAACAATTGTTCACTTTCTCTTTCAACAGATTATTTCTTGTTTCCCTGATGTTTGCACTTTACCACTGTAACAATGGCATAGGTTATGTTTTCATAACCTATGAAAGTTAAAGTACTTTGTCACTCTCATCTATAAGACGATAATGTTATTTGACTTTGACAACTTGTAGGTCTTTTTGTTATATTTCACTAATAATGTACATATCTACTGTACTGAGATCAGTGCTGTTTAATATCTTCATCGATGACACAGAAAGTGGGATTGAGTGCACCCTCATCAAGTTGCAGATGACATCAAACTGACATTGTGCATACTCACCCCAGAAGGCCAAACTTAACCAAAGCTGCACCAAAAGAAACTTGGTCAGTATGTCAAGGTAGGTGATTTTACTCCTGGAGGAAACCTAAAGTACCAGTCCTCAACACAAGAAAGACATGGACCTGATGGAGCAGGTCCAAAGGAGGGCCACAAAAAAGTGATCAGAGGGCTAGAGCAGGTCTCCTACAAAGAAAGGCTGAGGGAGTTGGAGAGAAGAGAAGACTGCGGGGAAACCTTACTGTGGCTTTTTGGTACTTCTATTGGGTTTTACTGAGCTGGAGTTAATCCTCCTCACAGCGTCTTTCTAGTGCTGTGGTTTTTTGCAGTAGTAGTTGATAACATAGCAGTATTTTGGCTACTGTTGAATCCAGTATCCAGGTTGTGTCCTTTCAACATTTCCCTGCCCCAAGAGTACATTGAGGGGTGGGCAAAATCCTGGGAGGGGACACGGCTGAGCCAGCTGATTAAAATTGGCCTAAGAGGTATTCCATACCTTTACAATCTTGTAAAGAACTGGGCCAAAGAGCACGGCATTGAGTGGATATTCCACATCTCCTACTATGCACCAGCTGCAGGGAAGATGGAAAGCTACAATGTTTTGCTCTTAAAGCCATGGGGAGTGGATCTTCAAAAAAATGGGAAAAGCATTTAGCACAAGCAACCTGGCTGGTAAACATTAGAGGTTCAGTGAACCGAGCTGGACCTGCACACTCAGATCTGCTACAGAAAGTAGAAGGTGATAGAGTTCCTGTTGTTAGAGAAAAGAATCTGTTAGGTAAAACTGTTTGGGTATTTTCTCCCTCAGGAGAGGCTAAACCTGTTCGAGGCATGGTTTCAGCTGAAGGTCCTGGTCACACTCATTGGGTAATGCAAGAGAATGGTGAAATTCAGTGTATTCCACAAAGAAATTTAACTTTAGCTGAAAGAGTTTAATTTCAGGGTGTTGTACAGATACATCACGCTCAAAGGAAGAATCCATGAGGAATCTACAGTGCATGAACCCTGAGAACCCTGAGAGCCCTCAGTCAATTGAGAGTCCCTAATCCCTTTTCTTTGCCTCATCTGCAAAGAAACAAACTGTTTTCTGTTTTCTTGTTTCCTGATTTTCTTGGACTTCTGAATCATCTACATATGAGGATAGCCAGAATGGACTATGAACTTTACTTACAAACCGTAGATATTGTTTTAGATTGGATGGACAGTATGAACAGCCAATGAAATTTTTTAGAAGGGGTGGATTGTAACAGTTTTAGTCTGTGCCTTTAAGGAAAGGACAGTTACAGAATACTCTAGCTGAATGTTTTGGTGTAAAAAGGAAAACAAAGACAATTCTAAAAGAATTTCATTGGTAGATCAGTAGGAATGTAACTTTAAGGATTTAGTCTGAGTTCAGTCTGTTCTGCTTCTTTCTGTTCTGTTCTTGGCCAGCGCTGATGCTGACCTTGGACTTCTGGGTTAAGAAAACTAACCTTTTTTTGATTTCTTTAACAACTGCTTTGATCTAACAAAATTTCCCTTAATATCCTTTTCTCTCTTTAATCCTTTTTGAGAAAAGGGGAGAAAGGGGGAAAAGGGATTTGGGGGAGAACCTGGAGGGGGAATTCTCCTCCAGAGGGAGTTTCTGTGTTATGTTCTTTCCTGTATATTTTTGTATATACTGTAAATATTGTATATTTTGTACATATTAATTGCATTTCATTCTAATTGTAAAAATACAGCCTTTTCATTCACTTCTCTGAGCTAGCTGTGGCTTGTGTGGTGGGAGGATTGAACTGTCTCACTACCACAGATGTATTCCATACCATATGACATCAGGTCAGGTATAAAAATGAAGTGAAAGAAGAAAGTGGGGGGATTCATCCATGGCATCTATCTTTCCAAGAAACCACCAAGCTTAGAGAGCCCTGCTTCCTGAGACTGACCACTGTCCTACTGATGGGAAGCAGAGACTAACATCTCTCTCTGGTTTTTTGCTTCCATGCAGTCTATTGTTGTTTGCTTGTTAGTGTTACTAAAATTGCTCCTGTCCTATTCCTGGCTTCTGTTATATTTTTTTCCCTTCTTCCCCTGTTCACTTAAGAGGAGTGATAGAGTAGCTTTGGTGGGCATCTGGCCTCCAGGCCAGGGCCAAACCACCACAGTCTTCTTTTGCCCCCTGACAACGGTTACAGAAACCACCCCTCAGTGCCTGAAACAACAGGAGGGATTCTGTGCCATCAGCTACACACCAGGTGTCCCCCTGCAATCCATAAAAATCTCACACAGTTGCCCTGACAAGAAAACTTGAGCCCCAACTGCCAAAACCAACAATGCCTAGATCTCAATTTAAATTCTCCATCTTTTGCAATCCGATCTGCAGAGTGCCCACAGCAACCATCTCTCCTGGCTGACTCACCATTAATGTAGTGGGTTGAAGGAATGATCCTTCCTTCCCTCCCACCACAGGTAGAAAATATGAGACTCAGACAAAGGGATTGCAAAAGTGGTGGAAAGTTTAAATGGAAAAGCAGTGAATGTTTTACAAAGAACCACAAGCACAGTGACAAAAGAGATCCCAAAGCATACCAAAAAAAAAATCCCAACACTTCCCTCTCCCCACCTGAGGGTACACCCAAAAACCCCAGGGCTCTTTCTTCTCCCCCCCTCTTCCACTGTTAGGCTAATCTCAGCTGGCCAGCTCTGAGATTGCCCTTCCCCCCAGCCTTGGGCCTAGCTAGGCCCAAGAGGCCATGAGATGAGCCCCCTCTATTACAAGATAGGGACCAATCTGCATAGGAGTGGTGAGGAAAGAAAGAGGAAGTGCAGGACTCTGCAGGTGGTTTTATAAAGGAGCAGGGCATTATGGGATGAAATAGTAGGTTCCCGTGTCCACCCACTGGGCTGGACCCTTGGGACACTGGGGGTCTGTCTTATGTGGCCACAGCAGGAGAGCACCCAGCCTGCACCACCACAGTACTTAAGGTGGTTTATAATAAAGATGAAGACAATATTTTTAGCAGGGCATGTTGCTACAGGACAAGGGGTAATGGTTTTAAACTAAAGGGAGGCAGATTCAAACAATATAAGGAAGATTATTTTTTTTACAGTGAGGTGGCATGCCACTGGAACATGTTGCCCAAAGAGGTGGTAGAAGCCCCATGCTGGGAAACATTTAAGATCGGATTGGATGGGACTGTGAGAAACCTGATCTAGCTGAAGATGGATGTCCCTGCTCACTGAAGGGAGTTGGACTAGATGACCTTAAAGGTTCTGTCCAACACAAAACACACTATGATTCCACTTAACTTCTAAAGGACTGCTCAGGGCAACCAGGTATTTTAGAATCATGGAATTGTTACAGTTGTAGAAGACCTTTAAGACCCTCAATACAACCACTAACTAACTCTACCAAGTGTGGTTCTAACCCATGCCCCTGAGCATCACACCTATGCATCTTTTGAACACCTCCAGGGATGGGGATTCTACCACCTCCCTTAGGGAGCCTATTCCAGTGTTTGGCAACCCTTTCAGTGAAGAAGTTCCTTCTAATATGAAATCTAAACATCCCCTGGTGCAATGAGCCCATTTCCTCTTGTTCTGTCACTTGCTACCTGAGAGAAGAGACCAGTACCAACCTCACCACAACCTCCTTTCGGGTAACTGTAGAGAGGAAGGCAGTCTCCCCTCAGCCTTCTTTTCTCCAACTTAACAACCCCACTACCCTGAGCTGCTTCTCATAAGATTTGTCCTCCAGACCCATAACCAGCCCTTCTCTGGACCTGCTCCAGCACCTCCATGTCTTTCTTGTAGTGAAGGCCCCTAAACTGAATACAGTACCCAAGGTGTGGCTTCACCAGTCCTGCCAGGTTCTAGACATTGGCCACAAGAACTCCATGCAGTACTAAAGGCTGGGGTCAGAGTGGCTGGAGAGTGGCCAGGCAGAAAGTGACCTGGGGGTACTGGTTGATAGTAGGCTGAACATGAGCCAGCAGTGTGCCCAGGTGGCCAAGAAGGCAAATGGCATCCTGGTCTGCATTAGGAATAGTGTGGCCGGCAGGAGCAGGGAGGTCATTATGCCCCTCTACTCAGCACTGGTTAGGCCACACCTTGAGTCCTGTGTCCAGTTCTGGGCCCCTCAGTTTAAGAAGGACATTGAGACTCTTGAATGTGTCTAGAGAAGGGCAACAAGGCTGGTGAGAGGCCTTGAGCACAAGCCCTGTGAAGAGAGGCTAAGGGAGCTGAGGTTGTTTAGCCTGGCGAAAAGGAGGCTCAGGGGAGACCTCATTGCTCTCCACAACTACCTGAAAGGAGGCTGTAGGCAGGAGGGGTTGGTCTCTTCTCCCAGGCAACCAGCAGCAGAACAAGAGGATACAGTCTCAAACTGCACCAAGGGAAGTTTAGGCTTTAGGTGAGGAGAAAGTTCTTCACAGAAAGAGTGATTTGCCGTTGGAATGTGCTGCCCAGGGAGGTAGTTGAGTCACCATCCCTGGAGGTGTTTTAAAAGGGATTGGACGTGGCACTTGGTGCCATGGCTTAGTTGATTAGATGGTGTTGGGTGACAGGTTGGACTTGATGATCTCAAAGGTCTTTTCCAACCTGGTTAATTCTATTCTATTCTATTCTATTATTCTATTCTATTCTATTCTATTCTATTCTATTCTATTCTATTCCATTCCATTCCATTCCATTCCATTCCATTCCATTCCATTCCATTCCATTCCATTCCATTCCATTCTAAACTTTTCTTGTTCTCCTGCTGTAATGAAGAGTACAGGTGGGTAATCACTTCCTGGGTCCTGTTCATCAAACCATTACTGATAAAGGCTAGAATGCTGTTGTCCTCCTTGACTGCTTATGCACACTGATGGCTTGTGTTCAGCCAGCTATCAGTCAACTCTCCCAGGTCTTTCTCTTCTGGGTAGCTTTCCAGCTACTCTTTCTCAGGCCTGCGCCATTGCACAAGGTTGTTCTGACCGAAGTGCAGGACCTGGCATTTGGCCTTGTTAAACCTCAAACAACTGATCTTGGCCATTGATACAGCCTGTCCATGTTCCTCTGTAGAGTCTTCCTATCCTGAAGCAGATCAACATTCTGTCCCATGTTAGTTTGATCTGCAAACTAACTGAGAGTGCACTCAATCCCCTCATCCAGATCATTGATAACAATATTAGAGAAGACTCCAATACTGAGCCCTAGCGAAGACTACTTGTGACTGGTCACCAGCTGGATTTAAATGCACTCACCACCACTGTTTGAGCCTGGTCATCCAGCTTTTTTTTCACTAGTGAAGTGTCCAACCACCCAAGCCATGAGCAGCCAGTAACTCTGGGAGGAGACCATATCAAATGCTTTTCTAAAGTTCAGGTAAACAAAACCCATAGCCTTTCCCTCACCCACTAAGTAGGTCACTTTGTTGTAGGGAGGAGATCAGGTATGTCAAACAGGACCTTCATGTCCTTCATGAACCTATGTTGACTGGGCCTGATCACCTGGTTGCCCTGTAAGTTCTGCATAATAGCACCTTAGATGATCTCTCAATGACCTTCCCTGGAACCGAGGTGAGACCTGCTTAGAGGAATTTGATGGGCTACTGTTCCAGTTAGATTCCAAAGTGAGTCTGCCACCACCACCCGCCCAACCCCTGGACAAAGGCACTCACACACACACACACAAATAAGCAAAGTATGTAGCATGTCTTTTTATTAATTCTCAGTAATTAGAAAAGTGCAAGAGGATACCATTAGATAACTGTCATACTGAGAGTGGCTTGTTACATCATTCGAAACAGTATCACAGTATCACTAAGGTTGGAAGAGACCTCAAAGATCAAGTCCAACCTGTCACCACAGACCCCACGACTAGACCATGGCACCAAGTGCCACGTCCAATCCCCTCTTGAACACCTCCAGGGACGGTGACTCCACCACCTCCACGGGCGAACACTCCAATGGCGAATGGCTCTCTCTGTGAAGAACTTTCTCCTCACCTCCAGCCTAAACTTCCCCTGGCGCAGCTTGAGACTGTGTTCCCTTGTTCTGGTGCTGATTGCTAGAGTGAAGAGACCAAACCCTTCCTGGCTACAACCACCTTTCAGGTAGTTGTAGAGAGCAATGAGGTCACCACTGAGCCTCCTCTTCTCCAGGCTAAACAACCCCAGCTCCCTCAGCCTCTCCTCACAGGGCCTGTGCTCAAGGCCTCTCACCAGCCTCGTTGCCCTTCTCTGGACACGTTCAAGTGTCTCGATGTCCTTCCTAAACTGAGGGGCCCAGAACTGGACACAGGACTCAAGGTGTGGCCTAACCAATGCAGAGTACAGGGGCACAATGACCTCCCTGCTCCTGCTGGCCACACTATTCCTAATGCAGGCCAGGATGCCATTGGCCTTCTTGGCCACCTGGGCACACTGTTGGCTCATGTTTAGGCAGCTGTCAATCAGCACCCCCAGGTCCCTCTCTGTTTGGGAGCTCTCCAGCCACTCTGACTCCAGCCTGTAACTCTGCATGGGGGTGTTGTGGCCAATGTGCAGCACCCGGCACTTGGACTTGTTGAATGCCATCCCGTTGGACTCTGCCCATCTGTCCAGTCGGTCGAGGTCCCTCTGCAGAGCCCTTCTGCCCTCTAACTGATCAACATCTGCTCCCAACTTGGTGTCGTCTGCAAATTTGCTGATGACTGTCTCAATCCCCTCATCCAGATCACCAATGAAGATATTAAAGAGGATGGGGCCCAGCACATACATACTGATGCAAAAGCAGTTATAGAAGCAATGGTCCAGGTGCTACAGCTTTTCCCAGGTAGCTGCACTGGTCGGAGGTTGGTAGGAGTGAGTCTTCATAGACATTTCCCTGGAGGCAACATGTCCCTCTTGCGCAGCTGTCTGAGCTCCTGGGGAGAACTCTTCCCTTTTATTGTTTGGTGGTCCATCCCCTGTCCCTGCACAAGTGGCCAGCATGTGCGAAGAGAGGTGCCAAACCCCACCTCCATGTATATAAGAGTGAAGGCTCCTGCACATGTGTCAGCTGGGTTTTGGGGGCCACAGGCACCAGCAGGAGTCATTGCTGAATTTCCAGCTATTTCTTCCCAGCCAGCCTCACATACTTTCCTAATTAGCCTTGCTTTCAATGGTCCCTCCTGCCAGTTCCCTATCTCCTGCCCACACATTCAAAATTACTCATGGACCAACAATGAACCATTTCACAATTAGTCTATTCTAATACATGCCCTGTTGTTGCAGTTTGGGCTGGGTGCCCCCCTGCTTCCTGTGTCCAGAGGTCCAGCCCAGTGGGTGGACACAGGAAATTGGGTATTTCTACCATAATTCTCTGCACCACTATAAGATCTAGTGCGAGGTCTAAGCACCTCCTCTTTCTTCCTCGCCGTCGCCCGGTAATGGGGGAGTTGTCGTCTCCCGGCCATGGGCCTGGCTAGGCCCAAGGCCACGGGGGGATGGGCAGTCTCAGATCTGGCCAGCTGAGACTAGCCTGGCAGTGGGGGAGGGGGGAAGAAGGAGCCCTGGGGGTCTTGGATGTACCCCCAGGTGGGGATGGGATTATCTTGGGACTGTTTGGGATTTCTTTTGTCACTCTGCTTTTGGCTTTCTGTAAAGATTCACCGCTTTTCCTTAAACTTTCCATCACTTTTGCAATCCGTTTTGTTTTGAGTTGTTTTATTCTGCCCGTGATGGGGAGGGTTTGGAGGGGGGCTGCCTAACCCATCACATTATTGGTAGCAGAGGATGGTTTTGGTGGGGAGGGGGGTCTGCCCTCAACCCCTTTGCACTCCTGGCGAGCCAGCCAGGAGTAGGAGTTTGTTATTGTGGCCACTTTGCAGATCGGATTGCAAAAGACGGAGAGTTTAAATTCAGTTCTGGGCGTCGGTTTGGGTTTTGGAAGTTGGGGGTCAAGTTTTGTTGTTGGGGCGATTGTGTGAATTCTTGTGGATTGCAGGGGGACACCTGGTGCGTGGCCGATGGCACGGAGCCCCCTCCTGCTCTTCCATGCAGGGGTGGTTCCTGACCATCGGAATTGGGGAACCGCTTAAGAACGCGGGACCTGCCCTTCCTCCACCCTTTGCTCTCTGCGGGCGGTAGAAGCGGCGGGGAGTGAAGCAGGGGAGGGGCAGCGGCGAGCAGATCAGGATCGGGCCCGTTTTCGCTGCGGGAAAGAGCCAGCCGTGGCGAGCGGGCGAGCTCAGCTCCCGAAACTCAGGAGGGCGAACGGGGACCCCAGCTGCAAAGCCGTTCTCAAGGGCTCTGGGAACGCGTTTATGGCTTTCGCTGGAGAAGCCGTTTGAATGCCCGAGGGGTGGAGGCGATTTTGATTCTGTACCGCGGCGATAGAGGCGGCCGGACCTCTGCTGTATGCTCGGGCTGCGGCGGCGGTGGCCTTGGCCGTGCGCTCGGAGTAGCGACGGCGGCGCCCGGCCGGCCACACGGGCTGCGGTGGCGGCGGGCCTGGCCGTGCCCTCGGAGCGCCGGCCCCGGCCCCGGCCCCAGCCGTGCGCTCGGGCTGTAGTGGGGCCGGTCCTAGTCTCTTCCCTGATTACTTTTCGGACCAGTTCTGAAAAATAGCGCCGAGCACCTGGCTCCACCTCCCTTCTTCTCAGTAGGTTGTGGTGCAGTCCCTCCCCTTCTGGGGGGGGGGTTTGTGTAGCTGAATGCTGGTCACGGCTTGGTACGCGAACGCCCAGAGGGGGCGGTGTACCTGTGACGTGTTTGTATAGCCTCGGGCCGCGGCTGGAAGCGGTCAGCACTGGGCTTGGGATAGGTCCGTGCAGGGTTGAGGAAGGCTCAGTGTGCTATTTTCCTGGAGGGGTGGAGAAGGAGTTAGAGCCAGATTGTTCTGACTGGCTTGCCCCAGGGGTGGAAATATGCCACTGAGTAAATGGAGATGGAAGTAGAAGCTGGTTGAGAAGTTGTGAGGTTTTTTCCAGGTGACCAGGATGTCCACCGGATCCATGAAGAACTTGCACCGCAGAAGAGTGAACTCTGCATCGCTGGGTGGTTCCATTAGATGAGAGAAGAAGAACTGGAATGGACTGACACTTGACCCTGACTGAGAGAGACTGTTTGGGTGGACGCCCAGATGAAGATAAGGACTTCGCCAGACATGTCATCGGAAGAGTTCTAATTTGATGATATGTTTGGGGTGCAGAGATTATGGTATGAAATAAGGGGTGGCATGTTGCAGTTTGGGCTGGGTGCCCCCTGCTTCCTGTGTCCAGAGGTCCAGCCCAGTGGGTGGACACAGGAAATTGGGTATTTCTACCATAATTCTCTGCACCACTATAAGATCTAGTGCGAGGTCTAAGCACCTCCTCTTTCTTCCTCGCCGTCGCCCGGTAATGGGGGAGTTGTTGTCTCCCGGCCATGGGCCTGGCTAGGCCCAAGGCCACGGGGGGATGGGCAGTCTCAGATCTGGCCAGCTGAGACTAGCCTGGCAGTGGGGAGGGGGGGAAGAAGGAGCCCTGGGGGTCTTGGATGTACCCCCAGGTGGGGATGGGATTATCTTGGGACTGTTTGGGATTTCTTTTGTCACTCTGCTTTTGGCTTTCTGTAAAGATTCACCGCTTTTCCTTAAACTTTCCATCACTTTTGCAATCCGTTTTGTTTTGAGTTGTTTTATTCTGCCCGTGATGGGGAGGGTTTGGAGGGGGGCTGCCTAACCCATCACACCTGTAAACCTGACCTAATACAGCTAGGACTCTGGAAGGTAGGAGAGTCCAAGAGAGGTGATTAATGCTCTAAGACCACCCCTTCCAAGTCCAAAGCTTGTGGATTCCTTCAGGTAAAAAATCAGGTAGAGGAGGCTGGAGACCTACATGGATGAGCAAGCAGCCACTAGAAAAAACTTGGAGAGAAGAAAGAAGCTTATAGCATGTGGGAAAGGAACGGGTCATTTGGGAGGATTATAGGAAAGTTGTCAGGGAATGTAGGGATGCAACAAGGAAGGTCAAGGCTCTCTTGGAATTAAACCTGCAAAGGAAGGAAAAGAGAACAAGAAGGGCTTCTTCAAACACGTCAGTGGTAAAGGGAAAACTAGGGATAATGTGGGCCCACTGGTGAATGGGGAGGGAGTCCTGGTGACAGAGGATGCAGAGTGTTACTGAATGCTTTCTTTGCTGCAGGTTTTACTGCTAAGAGTAACCTTCTGAAATCACAGTCCCTGGAGGTAAGAGAGAAAGTCTAGAGAATGGAAAACTCCCTTGGTCAGTGAAGGCTGAGTTAGAGACCATCTGGGTAAACAGAATATCCATAAATCCATGGGCCCTGATGTGATGTACCTGTAAGTTCTGAGGCAGCTGGCTGATGCTGTTGCTAAGACCCTCTGCATCATTTTTGAAAGTTAATGGAGAACAGGATAGGTGCCTGAGGGCTGGATAAAAGCTAGTGTTACTCCAGTCTTAAAAAGGGGCAAGAGAAGGACACAGGAAACTACAGGCCAGTCAGACTCACCTCCATTCCTGAAAAGGTGATGAAGCAGCTAATTCTGAATGTCTTGTCTCTCCATGTGGAAGGAAAGTAAGTTACCAGGAGTAGCCATCACGGATTCACCAAGGGGAAATCATGCTTGACTAATCTGATAGGCTTCTATGATGATGATAATAGCTGGGTAGAGGAAGGAAGACCAGTGGATGTCATATACCCTGACTTCAGTGAGGCTTTTGACTCTATCTCCTATAACATCAACACAGGTGAGCTCAGAAAGTGTGGGTTAGGTGAGTGGACTGTGAAATTAAGAACTGGCTAAACAATAGAGCTCAGCAGTGCAGAGTCTAATTCGAGTCCTGCAGCTGGTGGTGTTCCTCCGCATTCAGTACTGGGCCTTACTCAGTATCTTCATCAATGACCTGTTGAGGGGACAGAGTGTACCCTCAGCAAGTTTCCTGATGATATGGAGCTGGCAATGACTGGCTAATACATCAGAAGGCTGTGTTGCCATTCATTGAGATCTGCACAGACCTGAGAGTTGAACAAAGAGGAACCTATTGAAATTCAGCAAGGACACATGTCCTACACCTGAGTGTGGTGGTTCAGGCTGAGTGCCCGCTGTTGCCAACACAAGCCACATCTGCGGTGTCCCAAGGGTCCAGCCCAGTGGGTGGGCACGGGAATGTATGTATTTCATCCCATAATGCCATGCTCCCTTATAAAGCCACCAGTGAGGGTACTGCACTTCCTCTTTCTTCCCTCACCACCATCTGGTAATGGGGAAAGCTATCTCACGGCCTCTTGGGCCTGGCTAGGCCCAACGCTGGGGGTAAGGGCAATCTCAGATCTGGCCAGAGGTGATTAGCCTAAAAGTGGGAGGTGGGGATGAGAAAAAGCCCTGAGGGTTTTGGGTGCACCCTCAGGTGGGGATGGGGTGCTTTTGGGTATGCTTTAGGATCTCTCTTTTGTCCCTGTGCTTGTGGTTCTCTGTAAAACTTTCACTGCTTTTCCATTTAAACTTTTGCAATCCATTTATCTGAGTCTCATTTTTTGCCCGTAGTGGGAGGAAGGGAGGATTGGCCCCTCAACCCATCACACTGGGCAAGAAAAAATCCCATGCACCAGTACAGGATAGGGGATGACCTTTTGGAAAGCAGCTCCATGGAGAAGGACCTTGTGAACTGGCCACAAGAGAGCAATGTGTCCTTGCCCAATGTGCCCAAGAGAGACAATGTTATCCTGGGAAGTATTAAGAAGAGTGTGACCATCAGGTCGAAGGAGGTTCTTCTCCCCTTCTGCTCTGCTCTTGTGAGGTCTCATCTGGAGTGTTGTGTCAGTTCTGGGCTCTCTGTTTCAGGAAGGATGTTTAAAAATCTCTGGTCAGCTGGGGCCTTCCCAGTTAGCCAGGGATGCTGGTGAATGAAAGTGGCTTGGTTAACTTCTGCTACCTCTCTCAGTATCCTTGGCTGTATGCCATCCAGCCCCATACACTTGTGTGTGTTTAAGAGGTGTCGCAGGTTGCTAGTTATCTCCCTTTGTATTGTGGGGGTTTCATTTTGCCCCCCATTTTTATATTCCAGCCCAGGGGAACAGGAATCCAGTGAACAACTGGCCCTGCTACTAAAGACTCAAGCAAAGAATGTGGTTGTGGCCCCTTCTCTGGAGATATTCAAGGTAAGGATCAATGAGGCCCTAGGCAGCCTGGGTTAGTTGGGGATATCCCTGCTGACTGCAGGGAGGTCAGACTGGATGATCTTTGGAGGTCCCTTCTGGCCTGGACTGTTCTGTGATTCTATGATTGAGTGCCTCAGCCTTTCCACATCCTTTGCTACTATGTTTCTCCCTGCATCCAATAAAGGACAGAGATTCTCCTTACTCCTCCATTTGTATATTTATAGGAGGATTTCCTGTTCTCTATGAAAGCTGAAGCCAAAATCATTTCCAGTTGGACACTGGCCTAATTTTCTCCCTGCATAGCCACACAACAAATTTGTAGACTTCCTGAGCAGCCTGCCCTCTTTTTCCAAGGGCCATGTAATGAAGGCAGCTTATGCCCAGAATTATGCACCAAATATTGCCAAAACTTGTCCCAACATGTTTTGCTCACATTCCCCTGTCCCCTGTAGCTATCAAGCTCCATTGCAGGTGCTTTCCCTTTGTGTACATGTTCTGCCTGTGTCCGCAGCCTGGAGAGAAGCCAGCAACCCAGGAAGAGTCGCCATGCCTCAGTTTACCCAGAAGCCTGCAAAGAGTCCTGTGCAACTACAGCCAGCCTTGCATCATATCTCCAGTCCCACCAGTAGGAAAAGCTGCTACCACATATTAAAGGGAGTGAACCTTAATGGTAAGACTGTCCAGCCCAGGGGAGGACTAGCCTGAACCCTTTGGCAAGTCCTAACACAGTCTGCTAAAGCCACGAGCCTCAGACTTGCAAGCCAAAGCCCTTTGTGGGCCTTCTCACAAAGAACTGCAGCAGCCAGATTCTGTGTGCCAGCCGCCCAGTCATGGGAGAGAAAAGCCACCTGGTCACTCCACAGCTCTCTGAGACGAAGCTGACCCAGGGCAATTCAGAGAATCCCATACAGTTTCACTGCCCTGTAACCCTAGAAACGGGAATGCAATCACCACCAAGAAGTATCAGCTGTTCACTCATTTCGAGCCAAGCCAGGGGAAAAGTTGCACTGCTCCATGCTGCACGCCCCCCCCTCCCCCTTTCTCCCGCAGCTCCAGGAGAGAACCACACACACACACACACCACCCCCAAGTGCTGGCTGACCACGAAGGGACCACAGCACCAAGGGAGCTACCTGAGCCAGTTCCAGGGGAACCTGCCCAATTGGCAGAAGTCTGCACTGTGCCTCACAGCTGCAGAAGAAAGCTGAGAAGTCTGCACTGTGCCCTGCAGCCGTGGGAGAAAGCTGCCCCCACTGCCACATCTGGAGGGACTGCCCCCAGGAGCCACCACCAGATTTCTACAAGCTTCTGAGCCTTGGCAGTGGCAGCCCCACTGGGCCCCTCTGAGTCCCTTAACCTTGGCAGCCAGCCAGTGTAATGTAGCTTAGCAACCAGCTTAGCAAGTGAAACTGTATCTTTCCAGCATTCACCCGGTTAGCACCAGCTAAGGTTCTGTTTAAATCCCCTCGCTTAACCTGCATGGTATTGTAACCCATGGTATAATCAGCCTCCCCCGCATGCTGTGGAGTCATAATCTGTGATCATAATTAAGTGTCTGTAAGGTTCCTTTGATTGCATTGCCCTGACATTCTGCTTTTCTAGCTATCTAGCAGCTGTCAGGCATCTTGTTGAGTCACCATCTGGTGGACAAGCACTGGAATGGCAACTTTGGGTCTTATTTGAATTACTATTTTGTATTTTTCTGATTGGGATCAAATTGTTAAACTGCACCAGTTTATGGGATGTATCTCAAAACTGTGCACTAGAATCTGCATATAAATATTAATGGTTATTCATACTTTTAAGACTATTAATAAAAATATTTTCATATTTCACATTATCATAATTCATAAATTAATAACCATCTTGATTACAGACTATGAACTCTCCTTTTTCCCCTGAGTTGCAGCCAAATATCTCCATTCAACCAGGCCAGTCTTCTTGCCCACCAAATAATGTTGAAATATTATTTTTGGAGCTTTGCATTAACTGTGTGTCTGTGCTGCCATGAGAAAGATGCAGAGTTTAAGTTGGAGAACTATACTTATTTTATTAATGTCTTTGAAAATTATTCCTCCTGATTTTCACTATCTGTAACAGAGTTTCTTCTTTAAATTAAGTTGTTGCCTGGCCGTATGCTAAGCCTGATCCATTACACTTAATTCTTTGCAACTACAATTATTGGAACTCCTCGTGAATAAAGAAAAGTCATTGCTTCAGTTCAATGGTCAGATTACTATTTTAAAATACTCCAGCAACTACCAGTGCAAATGAGATATTGAGGAAGAGAAGATACATTATAGAGCACAAAGGCCTCTTTAAATTGGTGCCATGGTTAGTTGATTAGACAGTGTTGGGTGATAGGTAGGACTCAATGACCTCAAAGGTCTTTTCCAATCTGGTTAATTCTATTTAAAAAAAATAATTCTATTCTACTCTATTCTAATCTCAATATTTCAGATCTTACTTCCTGCCCTCAGACTCTGGTCTACACCTGTCTTTTGACACAGCCTCCTTACTTTTTTCAAAGTACAATCATGGGAATGCGTAATGGCAACGTGCAGAGAAAGCTCAGGTGTAGGAAAACCTCATCATTGGCACACCATGCCTTCCCTATAATGTGTAGCTATTTACAGTTTTTTTCTTGAATATCCAAATTTAGGCAGAGCACCAATCTCAGGTCTCACACACATATGCTTTGTTTGGCTTAGTCTACCCATTTTTGCATTTGCAAAGATACAAATTCTACTAGACACATGCAGCATGATGCTGGCAGGTTGAGAATCCATTTTATCTGCCAGCATGGCCACTGATACTAACGTGACCCAGCAATAGAGAGGCCAGTCTGTGATGTACTCTTCATGGTCCTTCTTTTCTTTCCAAAGACTCCAAAGAAAGATTCATGCTTCTATATCATGAATGTGTAACTTTTGGATTATAATAATTGTCTCTTTATGGACTTCATGTCTTCAAATGAGAAAGAATGAAAAGCTGGAATAGCAAATTAAGAATTTCCTCCATATATTCTCCATTGAATTATCTTCTTTTTAAATTGTTCTCAATTATTTTGCAAGCAGACCTGAGTGTTACCCTCTGGGTGGTGTGCTCATCTTCAAAAAGCCTTGGGAAGCTGCACCATTTCACAAAACCCTGGAAACTCTACTTAGTAGAAATACGTCTGCCTCTAAGTGACAGCCTTACTGTGTGTTTCTTTTGGAAGTGATCTCCTAGGTATGTTACAAGTTCCTCAAATAATATATTAATAGCAATAATAGTAATTAATAGCAATAATATATTAATATTTCCTCAATAATATATTAATAGCAAGAGGAAGGGCAAGGACAACCTCCACTCCTTAGTGATCATGGAGGGGAACATTGTTACAAAGGATGAGGAAAAGGCAGAGGCACTTAACACCTTCTTTGCCTCAAGTTTTACTAGCAGGACAGAATGTCTTCCAGACAGCTGGCCTGCAGAGCTGGCAGAAGGAGCCAGGGAGCAGCATAGGTCGCCTCTGTTCCAGGAGGAGGCAATTAGAGATCTCCTCAGCTGCTTGTATCCCCACAAGTCCATGGGACCAGATGGGATCCATCCTAGGGTGCTGAGAGAGCTGGCAGATGAGCTGGCCAAGCCGCTCTCTATCATTTACCACCAGTCCTGGCTCACTGGAGACGTCCCAGAAGACTGGAAGCTGGCCAACGTGGTGCCCATCCACAAGAAGGGCTGGTTGGATGAGCCAGAAAATTCCAGACCTGTCAGCCTTACCTCAGTGCCAGGCAAGATTATGGAACAGGTCATCTAGTGGTGTGCCCCAAGGATCAGTGCTGGGCCCCATGCTCTTCAATGTCTTTATCGATGATCTGGATGAGGGCATTGAGTCCATCATCAGTAAATTTGTGGATGACACCAAGCTGGGGGCAGGAGTTGATCAGCTGGAGGGCAGAGAGTCTTTGCAGAGGGACCTCAACAGGCTGGACAGATGGGCAGAATCCAACGGCATGAGATTTAACACATCCAAGTGCCAGGTTCTGCACATAGGCCACAACAACCCCATGCAGTGCTACAGGCTGGGGTCAGAGGGGCTGGAGAGCGATCAGGCAGAGAGGGACCTGGGGGTGCTGGTCAATGGTAGGCTGAACATGAGCCTGCAGTTGACTTGTTGTTGACTTGCTGGAATGTGTCCACAGAAGGGCAATGAAGTTGGTGAGGGGTTTGGAACACAAGCCCTATGAGAAGAGACTGAGGGAGCTGGGGTTGCTTAGCCTGGAGAAGAGGAGACTGAGGGGTGACCTTATTGCTCTCTACAACTACCTGAAGGGAGGTTGTAGCAGGCAGAGGTTGGTTTCTTCACCCAGGCAGCCAGCACCAGAACAAGAGGACACAGTCTCAAGCTGCACCAGGGGAGTTTTAGGCTGGAGGCTAGGAGGAAGTTCTACACAGAGAGAGTGATTGCCCATTGGAATGGGCTGCCCGAGGAGGTGGTGGAGTCACCATCACTGGAGGTGTTCAGGAGGAGACTTGACCTAACTGTAGTGAAGTTTACAGTGTCAACATAGTCATTTTATTATTATGGAAAGGCTGAATTTAAATTCCTTTAACATATATCTTCACGCCTTTGAAAGCAATCAGTATCATGTGACAGAAGCTATTGCTGACATGCATTCCCTCAGTCTTTCTATTTGCTTTTCTTTCTCTCACTCCTATGAACAAACGCATGAATTTCTTTCTCTATTCTAAAGTAATCCTTCAAAGACAAATGTAGTGATAATTTAGTCATTACTGCATGGTAGATCTCTGTCTAAAACAAAGCAAACATAATTACAACAGATACTTCACATATTCCTCTGCCCTAAAAGATAGATTTCACTTTTAGCAGGGTGAAAAAATGTTGCATATTTAATAGCTGCACAGTAGTTTCCAGTGTTATGTGTTCAAGCCAAAGATATTCTTAATTGTTAGAGTTGTAAGGGACCTCAAGGATCATCTAGTTCTAAGCTCCCTGCCATGGGCAAGGACCTCTCACACCAGATTAGGTTGCTCAGAGACACATGCAGCCTGGCCTTGAAAATGTCCAGGTATGGGGCTTTGTGAGGGACTAAATCTTGTCTCTCTTGATGTGACTCAACAAAGATAAAATCACCTTTGCTGCTTGCCCAGACAATAGCTGATGTGTATTGGGCAGAAGCCACTGGATAACGACTCTCTGGAAGGTGCATAGATAAAGATTGCTCACCAGACTGCAGCCGCCCTGGAAATAATGGGCAGAGGCCACTGCTATCAATACTCTCTGGAATATACATACATAAAAAATTGTATAAAAGATCTTAGCAACTACTAGCTCACAAGAAGGAAAACATGGGAGAAGGAACACACGAGAGAAGAAAAAGACAGGGGCAATGCTGCTCTGAAGAAAAACTGAGAGAATACCAGGAGAGAAAAATGACAGGGACATCACCATGTAGCCTGGAAGAAGCAGACCAAGTGGAACCCTCTCTGTGTGTCCTAAGTTCTGCCTGCTACAACTCATGGAGCTGAGGAGGCTGCTCAGAGGACAGCACAATCAATAAGGACAAAACCTCCTCCACGCCAAGCCTGCAGCACCTTTCCTCTACAGACCCAGAATCTCCTCCATGCCAAAGCTTCGCAGCCTTCCTCCACAGACTCAAACTGCCTTGGGTAGTGAGGGGTGTGGTAATATAATTCCTTTCATCTTCTCTCTCCCTCTTTTCTCTCTCACTCTCTATTTTCTCTCTCTGCCCTTCTGATCCATCTACTTTTTTGTTAATAAAGAGCCTCGCTATTGGTATGTTGGCCTTGTTTGTGCCTCTAATTTCATAACACGGGAATATTCAAGAGAACTGTGTCTCTTTCCCTCTCTGGACAAAAACAGGCTTCCACCACCTCCCTGGGCAACCTCTTCCAGTGTCTGACCACTCTCATGGTGAAAAAGTTCTTCCTAACATCCACTATAGATCTACCCATTTCTAATTTTGTTCCATTCCCCCTAGTCCTATCACTCCCTGACACCCTAAAAAGTCCCTCCCAGCTTTCTTGTAGGCCCTCTTAAGATACTGGAAGGCCACAATTAGGTCTCCTTGGAGCCTTCTCTTCTCCAGACTGAATAGTCCCAACTCCCTCAGCCTGTGCTCATAGGAGAGGTGCTCATAGGAATGGTGCTCCAGCCCTCTCATCATCCTGATGGCCCTTCTCTGGACATCTCCAGATCCTTCCTGTAACAGGGGCTCCAGAACTGAACACAGTACTCCAGGTGGGGTCTCACCAGAGCAGACTAGATAGGGAGAATCACCTCCCTCAACCTGCTGGCTATGTTTCTCTTGACACAGCCCAGGATGTGATTTGCTTTCTGGGCTGCAAGTGCATACTGGTGGCTCATGTTGAGATTCTCATCCATCAGTATCCCCAAGTCCTTTTCTTCAGGGCTACTCTCAAGCCAGACCCTGCCCAGCCTATATCAGTGCCTGGGATTGCCTTGGCACAGATGCACGACCTTGCATTTGGTCTTGTTGAACCTCATGAAGTTGTCATGGGCCCACCTTTCCAGCCTGTTAAGGTCCCTCCAGTGTGTCTGCTGCACCACACAGCTTGGTGTTGTCAGCAAACCTGCTGAGTGTGCATTCATGCCACTCATGCCACTGTCCATGTTGCCAACAAATATGTTAAACAAGACTGGTTGCAGTCCTGATCCCTGAGGGACTCCACTTGTCACTGGCCTCCAATTGGACAGGGACCCATTGACAGCCACCCTTTCGGTGTGGCCATCAAGCCAGTTCTTTATCCACTGAACAGTCCACCCATCAAACCAAATCACATCTTCATTATTCTTCTGCCTCAGCAGTGCTTCCAGGAGGATCTGCTCCATGATTTTACCAGGCACAGAGGTGAGACTCACTGGCCTATAGTTCCCTGGGTCATCCCTCTTTCCCTTTTTGAAAATGGGGGTTATGTTTCCCCTTTTCCAGTCAGTAGGGACACCCCTCAGACTGCCAGGACTTTTGGAATATAATAGAGGGCAGTTTAGCAACCTCATCCCCCAGTTCCCTCAGCACCTGTGGCTGTATCCCATCGGGTCCCATGGACTTGGACACTTTCAGGTTCTTCAGATGGTCATGAACCTGATCTTCATTCACAATGGGGATTTCCTTCTTCCAATCCTTGCCATTGTCTTCCATTATTCTGGGAGTGTGGCTGGAGCCCTTGCCAGTGAAGGCTGAGGTAAAAAAGTCCTTGAGAACCTCATCCTTTCCCATGTCACTTGTCACCAGCTCACCTGTTTCCTTTCTGAGGGGGCCCACACCTTCTGTAGTTTTCTTTTTACTATTACTATACCTATAGAAATCTTTACTGTTCCACTTATCTTCCTGGCTAGATTTAATTCTAACTGAGCTTTATGGAATGATAGAATCATAGAATCAATAACTTTGGAAAAGACCTTTGAGATCATCAAGTCCACCGTATTACCTAATACCTAACACCTCATGATTAACTAAACCATGGCATCAAGTGCCATGTCCAATTCTTTTTTGAACTCCTCTTGGGGCGGTGACTCCAGCACCTCCCTGGGCAGCCCATTCCAATGGCAAATAACTTTCTGTGAAGAACTTTCTCCTCACCTCAAGCCTAAACCTCCCTAGTGCAGCTTGAAACTGTGTCCTCTTGTTATGCTGCTGATTACCTGGGAGAAGAGACCCACCCCCACCTGGCTACAAGATCCCTTCAGGTAGCTGTAGAGAGCAATGAAGTCTCCCCTGAGCCTCCTCTTCTCCAGGCTGAACAACCCCAGCTCCCTCAGCCTCTTCTCATAGAGCTTGTACTCAAGGCCTCTCACGAGCCTTGATGCCCTTCTCTGGACACGTTCCAGCAACTCAACATCTTTCCTAAAGTGAGGAGCCCAGAGTTCCTGTTGTTAGAGAAAAGAATCTGTTGGGCAAAACTGTTTGGGTATTTTCTCCTTCAGATGAGGATAAACTTGTCTGAGGGGTGGTTTCTGCTGAAGGTCCTGGTCACACTTACTGGGTAATGCAAGAGAATGGTGAAATTCAATATTTTCCATGAAAAAAATCTAACTTTAGCTGAGAGAGTTTAAATTCAGAGTGTTGTACAGATACAACATCATACCCAAAAGAAGAATCCATGAAGAATCTACGGTGTACAAACCCTGAGAACCCTGAGAGCCCTGAGTCACCTGAGAGTCCCTGTTCCTTTTCTTCATCTCATCTGGTGAGAGACAAACTGTTGTCTGTTTTCTTGTTTCCTGGTATTTTTGGACTTCCGAATCATCTACATTTGAAATAGCCAGAATGGACTATAAACTGTATATTCTCATTATTGTAGATATTGTTTTAGATTAGATGGATAGTATTAGCAGCCAATGAAATTGTTTAGAAGGGGTGGATTGTGGTGGTTTTAGGCTATGCCTTTAAATTTCAGTTACAGATTTCAAGAAGAAAAGTAGAAAAATATAAACAAATCACTATCGGGTGTAAAATGGAAGACAAAAGATTATTCCATATAAATTCATTGGGTAAATATCTGGAATAAGAACAGCTGTACCATAACAGTTCTTCCCTTTTCTGTTCTATTCTATTCTCTGGCTGTTTTGCATCACTCGGGAGAGATAACCTGTTTATCGTCTGGCTTTGGCTAAGTCTAACTTCTCTGCTCCTCTCCCTTGTCCCTTTTGTATCAGGGGGTAGGGGAGGCAGGGGGGAGAAGCAGGGAATGGCTATCCTGGTCTTTTGACAAGGGGAGTTTTCATGTTGTTTGCTAATTGTAAATATCTGTATAATATTGTAAATACTGTATATTTTGTACATACTCATTGCATTCCATCGTAGAGTGTAGATTTTGCTCATAAATACAGCTTCATTCTGAGTTGGTCTGGTGAAGTTAATGTTGTGGGGAGGAACTTCAATCCACCACAGTGGTGCTCATTTTAAAGGTAAAGGCCAAGCTAGGCAATACATGTTGTTGCCAGTGTAACTCTTCCAGGAGCAGCCAGAGCTCTTGGAAGGGCAATGTGAAAGGAGTTCTGGAGTTGAGGACGTCTGAGATGTCATTCCATCCTGGAGGAAGGTAAGGATGGCATGAGACCTTTGATTTCTCTTTGTTCTCTTCCTACCAGAGGTGGGACACAGACTCATGAAGAGTTGTGTGTGTGGCTGCTGAAGCTCTGCTACAGCTGGGCCTAAAACCGTGACAAGGATCATCAGGGGAGTGATAGGGATGAGTCAAAATCTTGAGGGCTTGTGAATATTTAGCACTACAAATGGCAGGAGCACTAGCAGAAGCAGAACAAGCTTCCTTCTCAGCAGGTTCCAGTACAGATCAGCTGAGAGAATCGTTTGATCTTCCAGCCTTAGGAGCCATCAGTCGTGCTGCTGTGATGAGGTGAGGTGGGTGGATGTAAATACAGACCACCAGGAGCAGGGCTGAGATCATACATTTCACGTGATCCATTATATGGCTTTCCACATGGTCACAAAGAGCCAGGGTACTGGGACCTTTGCCCTAAGCCCTGGCACCTTCAACTCTTCCTGCTGTCATTACATACAGTAATGCATTCTTTTGCATCACCTAATGCAGGAACCCTTTAAGCCCTGCTGACGCACACAGCTAGCTCCAGTGACAGATCTCCAGATAGCTCATCGCTGCAAGTGAGCAGGTGTTGCCTAAAGCCAGAGACATATAAAAGGAAAGTTTATCCTGTCAGAAGCTGTCTCATTAATCATCTTCAACTGCCATACCATTCAGATGTATTTCTCCCCATTAACAAGCTTGTACAAGCAGGCTTGTTTGGCTACAGCTGGTGGTGAGTATAAGACACAGGGAACCCACTGCAGAGTGTTTAGTTTTTTATGTTTTCTCCTTTGTTAAGGTGTTGAAAGGTCCTATTTGTGGGTGACACTGCCAGCATTTTTCACCTTTCAGAAAATCCCCTATCTGTCAGCCTCTGAAGTGCTTGATTTTTTTTTTTCTCTTACTATGGCCTTTCCCTCCGTGGTCATCTGAGACAGAGGACAGCAAACAGCAGCCTAAGCCTGTCTACCTTCCTTTCTTACCTCCACAAAGTAACTTGTCACAGCCATGAGAAAGGTTCCTATTTTAAAAACAAAGAACTGTGACCGCAGAACTGTGACTAATATGGGAATTTAGCAAGAAGTCATCTCTTGTTTCAAGAGGTTGTGTTGCAAGTTTGGGAACATTTGCTACTAAAGCTCTTGATGAATGACTCCAGGAAGAGGGAGTTATTTTTTTGTATTTCTTCTCTTTCAGTACTCGCTTTGCACAGAAGATAATGAGGAGTGTCAGGCAAGCATGTAGCAACTGCTTTCTCTCTCTTGACAGAGCAAAGCTATCAACATGTCAGTCTGACATTGAGAACCTGCTGGACTTGGACAATAAATAAATTTAGAGAAAAGCACTTAAAGAAAAAAAAGGCAGCGGCGGGGGGGAGGGAAGAGTAACTATAATAAATCACTTTGCTCTTTCATGACTGAACCATCTCATGGGTTTCCACTTTTCATCCTGCATTTTTCTGCCTGCACCATGTACAGTATAATTGAAGTTGAAATCTAATTTAAATTAAAACTTTTAAAATATTCTCTCTTTTTATTTATTTTTTAAAATTTATTTATGCTTTTGACATATTTACTATAGGTATCGACAGTGTAAGAACTCGCAGATTCACAATTGAGATGGAAACAGCTGCCCTGATCTAAACCAGGCACAGCCAAAAGGCTCTCCACAGGTTCTCAGTACCATACATCTCCTTCACTGTCTCTGCTACCTCTGGCAATAAAGCCTTCACCTACATCTGTCTGGGTTTGCCAAGGTGAACAGTATTGTCCCCCATAGAAGGTGAAATGCAACCATACTGCCTTCAAATTTTCTGGGGAATAACTGCCTTTTAAAAAAACATTTTGAGACTGAATTTGTTGCTAGTTCCTGTTACTAGGAGCACTTTTCCCCAGCATACAATATCCTGTTCTATCTTTTCCCTAGGAAAAAGGGGAAGCTGTGAGCATGGCACCTTACACAATTACCTGAATCGTGCAGATTTGTTCAACAGATTGTGCAATGACCATTGCAGGTTCCAAAGGCAAAAACTACAATGAAGTCCTGTTTTTCTTTTCCAGGCTCTGTGCTGCTCATCTTCCTGCAGGACACAAGGACTTCTTCCATGTGGGAAAGCATCAGCTGACTATCCTTCCCTCTGTTCCATTCCTTCCTGCGGGCCAGGGTAGAAAGGTGATTTGAGCTTTGTCTGTTCTCCTGCTCTTTTGCATATTGTTTCAGCTGCCCTGTCCTTCACTGTTTTGCTTACAGATGTGCTGATTCCCTGAAAATTGTGTCGAAGGCATCAAGCTACACTAGGAGATCAGCTTTCTCCTGTTTCAAAGCCTGTGTGCTCTAATCTTGTTAACGGTGACAGACGCACCCCTTCAAGACGGCCTCATGTCCACACCTCAGTTACCAGTCATGAAAGAATATCTTGTACAAGAATTTACCACATTAACACTTATGTCATTTGACTTGCAATTTTCTGGAACTGTGGTTTCAGCATTAAGAAAAAAATCAAAGTTATTTCATTTGCAGTGAGTCTCAAAATTAATATAGCAGAAATTGCAGCTGATTGCTTCATCACTCCCACCATTCACCTCAGTGTTTATTATTGTAGCAGGCTGCTCAAATCATAGTAGTTCTTTAGAGACACAGAAAAAGGCACAATCCCAGCTGCACTGAGGTAGCCAGCGTCCTGCCACCTCTCAGATCAAGGGTGTCCACTGTGGGATATATTCCACTGGCAGAGAGACACTGGCATCACACAGGTTCTTGGCTGTTAGTTTTAATTCTAGATAAATTCCCAAACCCCAGCCTAAACCACCATTCCACCTATTTTTTCTTCTGAAGAGAGGCAATTCCTCCTGTTAGAGGACTAGCAGCACACAGTCCAGGAATGACTCTCCCATACTTTTCCTTCTAAGCTGTAGTAGAAATAATTCTGACCATCTGTTTCACTTGCAGGGCTTTGAGATGTGGCCCTGGGCAGCCTGATCTAGTTGGAGGAGTCCCTGCTAACTGCAGGGGAGTTGGACAAGGTGACCTTTGAGGGTCCCTTCCAAACCAATGAGATCTCTGCATGTGTGAATTCTTAAAGACGTAATTTTAAAAATAGGTTAATTATTTTTTAATATTCTGATAAAGCATCATTAAATCTAGCTTGCTTCACACCCAGAATATTCAGAACTACTTGGTAAGTATGACATAACAAAGCTCCAAAGACACTCAGCCACCAGTTACTCAGTGGTAGTCTCTCACATTCACCGGTTTATTCTCATTTATCATGACAAAGATGCCACCCAATCCTGCCCAGATCAGGAAGTGATTATGCAAGATTTTTAAGGGAGAAAGCTGAGCCTTGCAACACACCTACTGTATCAAAGAAAGACCTTCTTCCATAGGAGTCCAAATACTGGAAATTTGAAGATATAATGAAGGAAGATATTTTTCTGGACATATCTTTCTTCAGAAGACATCTAATAGTGGACTTACGCAAAGACTGAGGATCACATTTAGGGACTTAAGAGGTATTTAAGTTGACTGTATGCCACTGCCTTTTGGCTTGGAACAGTTCCAAATTAAAATAAATTTAAATATGTTAGAATGAAGTAAATGATTGATCATTTCGTAAAAGCAGCTGCATGTATTTGCTCCTGTGCACATTTGTTCCCCATTTTGCATAGCTGCCCTACCAGGGACTTTGTTTGTCTTAACACCTGACTAACTGTTAAAGAAATCACAGTATCACAGTATCACCAAGGTTGGAAGAGACCTCGAAGATCATCAAGTCCAACCTGTAACCACAAACCTCACAACTAGACCATGGCACCAAGTGCTACATCCAGTCCCCTCTTGAACGCCTCCAGGGACGGAGACTCAACCACCTCCCCGGGCAGCCCATTCCAATCACGAATCACTCTCTCAGTGAAGAACTTTCTCCTCACCTCGAGCCTAAACTTCCCCTGTTGCAGCTTGAGACTGTCCCCTTGTTCTGTTGCTGGTTGCTAGGGAGAAGAGGCCAGCCCCTTCCTGGGGTAGTTGTAGAGAGCAATGAATGACCAGCAGGTCAAGGGAGGTGCTTCTTCCCCTCTACTCGGCTCTGCTGAGACCCCACCTGGAGTACTGCCTCCAGTTCTGGAGCCCCTATTACAGGAGGGATGCGGACGTGCTGGAGCATGTCCAGAGAAGGGCCACGAGGAGGAGCAGAGGGCTGGAGCACCTCTCCTATGAGGACAGACTGAAGGAGTTGGGGCTATTCAGTCTGGAGAAGAGAAGGCTCCGAGGTGACCTCATTGTGGCCTTCCAGTATCTGAAGGGGGCCTACAGAAAGGCTGGGAAGGGACTTCTCAGGATGTCAGGTAGTGATAGGATTAGGGGGAATGGAATGAAGCTGGAGGTGGGGAGATTCAGGCTGGATGTGAGGAAGAAGTTCTTCACCATGAGAGTGGTGAAGCCATGGAATGGGTTATCCAGGGAGGTGGTTGAGGTCCCGTCCCTGGAGGTGTTTAAGAGCAGGCTGGATGAGGCTCCAGCCAGCCTGATCTAGTGTAGGGTGTCCCTGCCCATGGCAGGGGTTGGAACTAGATGATCCTTGTGGTCTCTTCCAACCCTGACTGATTCTATGATTCTATGATTCTATGATTCTATATTGTAATTATGATCAGAAAGTTATGTGTCCCAACCAAGCCCTATTGAAGACAATGAAGGCCTCCTAGTGCCTTCAGGAGGCTTTGGATAAAGACTTATGGGGTCAAAATAAAATCCAGGGATTGGTGAATTTGTAAAATTATTATTCAGTAATGTTTGTTGTAATGTAATGTTTGCTGCATCATAACAGCATGGATTTTTCATGTAAGAGCTGTCTGTTCACACATGCATCTGTTCACACATACGTCTGTTCACACATACAAGCCTTTTTACTACTCTCATGGAAAAGTTTTGAGGCTCCATCAGAGACTTCTGTTTTTTTTAAGTTTTATAAACATGGGTAAAATGTGATTTTATTTTTTTTAAGGCTGCAGAAAAATGTAAAAGCAGTTGTTTTCCATGCTAAAGGTATTCCTATTTGAGCGAAAGTGTTGAGCAAGTGAGACTACTTTTTGTAGAACTGCTGCACAGTTTGGAAGTGGATGAGTGCAGATGCCACACCTTGGCACAAAATCCAGTACACAACAGCAGATCAGAGAATTCTATGAGCAATCAGCCACCAAGAAAAGCAATGGCACCATACCAAGCTTCCAGTTTCAGAGCAGAACCAGGCCACTGATGTTTGGGGTTTCAAGTAATGAACAGTTAAATTTTAAATTCTTAAAGCTCACTCATTTTTCTATTGTACCAAAACACTGCAGTGCAAACTTCTGTTATTGACATAGTGTTGAAGGCTGCCACCACAACCCTGGCTTACATTTATCTTCAAAACACAGGGCTGCTGATGTGATGCCAGCAAATCATCTTTTGACACTGCAAATGGAAGTTTTGTGGCCTTAAGTCTGGAAAACATTCCAGATATGGTACCACTCATATTAAGGAAATTTCTTATTGGCCTCTCCACTAGAAGCACTCTCAGTGCATACCTAGGTAAACCTCTGTATCCTTGACTGCAGTGATTTACACCCCCCTTCCCCTGGAGGATATAAGTCTCTCTTCCAAAAATTTTCATCTTTTTAATACCAGTGTAGGCCTAGTTGATAATTTATTTGAGTCATAGAAATAATTTATTTAGACTCTAATGTGATTTTTCTATCAAGCCATGAAATCTGATTTTTTTTTCCATCACCATGTCCGACTGTTTGAATGTGTTTTCTGTCTTTGTGATTTACACTGTACCTAACTGTAGCATGAACAGGTTAGCTTCTCAGAAGTAACTAACAGGTGTACAATTATGTGCACTCACATTGCTCCCATTCGTGTGATTTCACACTCCATCCATATCCAAATGCAGCAGCTTATTTTTCTTTCCTGGCAAGTGATTGAAAACGAATGCAAGGTGGAAAGTGCACTGTTGAAAATCAAACTGCTCATGAAACTTGCCCATGGTCTTAAGGCACTGTTTGGCCTCATAAAGTACCATCAAAACTTGTCAGTCAGATAACTTTATAATTTATATATCGCATAAAGTATATTTTAAAGATTGATTGCCACCTGTGTTGGGAAGGTATAAGGTGGGAGAATCATACCACCAACGATCCCCCAGTTTTTCATGCACTTTAACTGGGCATACAGTGATGAGGTACCAATGATGTGACACTCATAAAATCATGAGAGCAAATAACTTCATTAACATTTGCATTTAAAAAACAAAATAAAAATCTTACAGAATATTTTAATTTTGTACCTGGTTTCCAGGTGGTCTTGCTTCTTCTATTATGCAAAATATATTATACCTTTTCTATATGCAAATTGGAGGGTTGAGTTTACTTTTGCATTTAAAAGATCGGCTCCCTAAATTAAAGCTAGCATGATATTCCCAATGGGTGTTTCCTGAAGCCGTTCCACTGACAGCTTGTCTGTGCAGAGCTGTAGGACAGCTGCCCTACACTTAGTTAAAAAGTAGCAGAGGCAGTTTGATGTGAAGTGAATGTGGAAAGATGAGGCCTGTGATGTCTGGAAAAAAGGAATACTTTTAGTGAAAGCATTTAATTATTTTTTTATTGGTTGTAACATTTCGTCAGTACCTCTGTCCTCTTTAAAGCCAGACAACTAATTGTATTGCTTGATGCTGTACCTAATGCAACATCTGTGTTGTCCTACCAGAGGTGTACACTGTGGATTCTGAGCATTGCACTCACCCTTATTTCAGTTATGCCAATGTTTTCTCTTTTGCTAGAAGGCTATACATGAAAAATTCAGGACTCTGCTATGACTGATATGTTCTGGTATGAGAAATATGAAGTTGTTTGTAAGAAAAAAGTGTTCCTGAAACACATCATAAAAAGATACCCCGTGGACAGTATTACTTCAGGAGCTATTAGGATTTATACTATCAACATTTTTTATGAAACAGAATTCCAAGTGTCTTTAACTGAGAGACCAGAGCTGTCAGAAGCTGACATAAGGGAAGTTAAGAACCTACAGGGCATACATGAAATTGAGTCTTTGCTTTGCCTACAGTGGGAGCAACCAGCATTTACTACATACTGACTGAAGTGTGAGATAAACTAGAAGATGGGCTAAAAGAGAAGAAAATGCACTGTTACTCCAGCCCTCTATTACCCATTGCTGGTAATCCAAGCTGGAAGTGATGAAATTGATAAGAAGGGAACCAGGACAATGAAAAAAGGAATTCAAGGCCCTCAGACAATTGATTGATGGGGCAGGAGCTCAAGTGGTGTTGTGCTCAGTTCCCTCAGTGGCAGGAACAGGAGAACCCATGCCATCACCAAATGGCTCAAGGGATGGTGCCAGCAGCAGAATGTTGGGTTCTTTGATCAAGGGGCAACTTTTACCACACCTGAACTGCTGGACCTAGATGGGGTGAATCTATCTAGAAAGGGCAAGAGGGCTCTAGCACTAGAGTTGGCAGGGCTCATTGGGAGGGCTTTAAACTAGGTCTGAAGGGGGTGGGTGATGAAACCAGTCTCTCTGGAGAGGAGTGAGAGGGACATAAACTAGAGTCAGATGAGAAATCAGCAGCCCAGCTGAAGTGCATGTACACCAACACACACAGTATGGGGAACAAACAAGAGGACCTGGAAATCAGGAAAACTACGATGTAGTTGCCATTACAGAAACATGGTGGAATGATTCACACCATTGGAGTACTGCACTGGGCAGTTAACGAGTTCTTTAGGAGAGACAGGCAAGGGAGAAGAGGAGGAGGGGTGGCTCTGTATATTAGGGAATCTCTTGATGCCACAGAGCTTGAGGTAGAGAATGAAGGGATTGAGTGCCTGTGGGTTAAAATCAGAGGGAGGGCTAACAAAACTGACATCCTGGTTGGACTCTGTTATAGACCACCCAACCAAGATGAAGAAACAGATGAAATATTCTATAAGCAACTGGAGGCTGTCTAAAGATCATCAGTTCTGGGCAACTTTAACCTGCCAGACATCTGCTAGGAACTTAACTCTGCAGAGAGGAGGCAGTCCAGAAGGTTCTTACACTGTATGGAGGACAGCTTCTTGATGCAGCTGTTAAGTGAGCCTACCAGGGGACAGGCCCGGCTTGACCTGCTATTCTCAAATAGAGAAGGGCTGGTGGGAGATGTCATGGTAGGAGGCTGTCTAGGGTGCAGCAACCATGAGATAGTGGAGTTTTCAATGTGCAGGGAAATAAAGAGGAGCAATATCAGAACTCTTACTTTGGACTTCCAGAGGGCAGACTTCAGCTTATTTAAGCAACTAATACAGAGAGTGCACTGGGTAGCAGCCCTTAAGAACCAAGGGGTGCAGGGTGGTTGGATCTACTTCAAACAGGAGCTTTTGGAGGCACAGGAACAGGCTGTGCCCACGTGCCAAAAGAGGAGCCAGCAGGGAAAGCGACCGGCCTGGATGGGCAAGCAGCTCTTGAAAGAATTAAGGGAAAAAAAGAGGGTGTATTGCCTTTGGAAAGGGGGGAGGCAACTCGAGATATGCTTCAGGATGTTGTTAGATCATGTAAGAGAAAGAATAGAGAGCCAAAATCCCAGTTAGAACTCAAGGTGGCCACTTCTGTAAAGGACAATAAAAAGCATTTTTATAAATATATTAATGCTAAAAAGAGGGGCAAGATGAACCTCCACTCCTTATTGGACCTGGAGGGAAACACTGTAACTAAAGATGAGGAAAAGACTGAGGTTGTAAATACCTTCTTTGCCTCCATTTTAAACAGTAAGACAGGAGGACCTCAGGATAACTGGCCTCCTGGACTGGTTGATGGGCTCAGGGAGCATTGTAGTCCACCTGAAATCCATAAGGAATTAGTTCAGGACTTGCTGAGCTGCTTGGATACTCACAAGTCCATGAGACCAGATGGGATCCATCCTAGAGTGCTGAGAGAGCTGGCAGATGAGCTGGCCAAGCCACTCTCCATCATTTACCACCAGTCCTGGATAACCGGAGAGGTCCCAGGTGACTGGAATTTGGCCAACATGATGTCCATCCACAGGAAGGGTCGGATAGAGGAACCTGGAAACTCCAGGCCTGTCAGCCTGACCTCAGTGCCAGGAAAAAGTATGGAGCAGATCATCCTGGGGGCAATCACAGTGCACCTGCAGGATGGCCAAGGGATCAGGCCCAGCCAACATGGATTTAGGAAGGGCAGGTCCTGCCTCTCCAACCTGATCTTCTTCTGTGATCAGGTGACCCACCTGGTGGATGTGGGGCAGGCTGTGGATGTAGTCTACCTGGACCTCAGCAAGGCCTTTGACACCGTCCCCCACAGCAAACTCCTTGACAAACTGTCAGCCCATGGCTTGGACAGCAGCACTCTGTGCTGGGTTAGGAACTGGCTGGAGGGCCGAGCCCAGAGAGTGGTGGTGAATGGTGCCACATCTAGCTGGTAGCCAGTTACTAGTGGTGTCCCCCAAGGATCATTGCTGGGCCCCATCCTGTTTAATATCTTTATTGATGATCTGGATGAGGGGATTGAGTTCATTATCAGTAAATTTGCTGATGACACCAAGCTGGGGGCAGGTGTTGATCTGTTAGAGGGTAGAAGGGCTCTGCAGAGGGACCTTGCCAGGCAGGAGAGATGGGCAGAGTCCAACATGATGGCATTCAACATGTCCAAGTGCCAGATTCTCCACTTTGGTCACAACAACCCCATGCAGCACCACAAGCTGGTGTCAAAGTGGCTGGAGAGTGACCAGGCAAAGAGGGACCTGGGGGTACTGGTTGACAGTAGGCTGAACATGCACCAGCAGTGTGCCCAGTTGGCCAAGAAGGCCAGTGGCATCCTGGCCTGTGTCAGGAATAGTGTGGCCAGCGGGAGCAGGGAAGTCAGTGTGCTTCTGTACTCAGCACAGTTTAGGCCACATCTTCAGTACTGTGTCCAGATCTGGGCCCCTCAATTTAAGAAGGACATTGAGACTCTTGAACGAGTCCAGAGAAGGGCAATGAGGCTGGTGAGAGGCCTTGAGCACACGCCCTACAAGGAGAGGCTGAGAGAGCTGGGATTGTTTAGCCTGGAGAAGAGGAGGCTCAGGGGAGACCTTATTGCAGTCTACAGCTGCCTGACAGGAGGTTGCAGCCAGGAGGGGGTTGGTCTCTTCTGCCCGGCAACCAGCAGCAGAACAAGAGGACACAGTCTCAAACTGCGTCAGGGGAGGGTAAGGCTTGAGCTGAGGAGAAAGTTCTTCACAAAAAGAGTCATTCACCATTGGAATGAGCCTACCCAGGGAGGTGGTAGACTCAGCATCCCTGGAGGTGTTCAAGAGGGGACTGGACGTGAAGCCATAGATTAGTTAGTCATGAGGTGTTGGGTGACAGTTTGGACTCAATGATCTGTGAGGTCTTTTCCAACCTTATTGGTTCTATGATTCTATGATAACATGATTTTTTAAAGACAAGGAGACTGAGGGGAAATGCCTTTTTCCAAAAGTAAAAAATAGTACCATTCCTTATGGAACCTACAATACACATACATATTGAATGTATAACTTCTGAACACTTGGCTCTTCTGGGCTCCATAAAGATCGAAGAGGAGCCAAAATACTGCAAAACCTTCAAGAACAAACTGAAAATGGATGGCTACCCTCCAGAGTTCTTTCCCTGGTTTTGTTTAGCAATAATTGGGAATAACAGGTATCTCAAGAAGACCAAGTGCATGCTCTGTCTGTTCAGTATTTTACACAATGTTCAGAAAGGGCTTTCAGAAAAAAAGTGCTCTCTTATGTTCCCTGGAGTGAGTTTCCTTCTTGGAGTGGGTTCTACAAATCTCCTTTAGAACAAAGAACTCTTCAATCTGATGATCTACCTTACTTTCCCTGAAAAGCTGGGCAGTGTTTCTCACCAGGCAGATTTAGGCTCTTCTGCTCCACCGGGTGCATGAGCAACTTCCCAAGCTGACCAGGTGGGCAGCATCAAGGAAGCCAAACCTGAAATATGGAGTTAGATAGTTACAACAGGGAAACAACCTAGCATTTGTGAAGAATCTGGTAACTTATTGTTTCCATGGAAGCCCTTGGTTTCTTCAAGACAGTTAGAGACCTTCAGGAGCACTAACAATCTGAGAGTTCTTTTGCCTTTGCTCCCCTCAGCTGTGTCAACTGTGGTGCAAAGCTAGATATCCAGTCCACAGCAGCCTGGGTATCAAAGCAAGAGAGAGGGTGATTATGGTGGTATTCTCTACAGCCCAGTGTCAGATTTCAGGAAGGGCATGGAGATTCAAGTGATTTGAAGCATGGAGATTCAAGTGACTCTCAGCCAGTCACAAAAGGACAACTGATTTTCATCTCTCAAAGATGATAATACAGGGAACTGTAACTTTTAAATATACCTTGTAAGACACATTTGGAACCACTTTTTGTATTTGCAGAGCTTCCAGTACTGCAGGAAGGGTGTGTCTGACAGATTTATGTGCAACCTGGAGCACAAAGAGTTGAAAGAAATAAAAAATACCCATTGTGGCAGCATGGAGGGGGAGAACAAAAAAATAAACTGACAATAGCTATTCTATAAGGAGCTTCATGTTTTGAATGGTTTCAAGTAACCTGAACAAAAGATGCTAAGTATGATATAGTAGCATAGACATTTCTAGAGAGATACATTCCACGGGGAAATGAAATAGTGTGCTTTCAGTCAGGAAGTTCAGAAAGGAGCAGAGGATTGAATTAAGTATAATCAATTCAGGGCTGAAAATCTAACTCTGTGATTTTGGGGAGCTCTTAACATGAGTGCCAGAGGGTGATGGGTGCAGTCTAAAATACTCATGCCAGGCCTATAAATGTCTACTGGTGAAGTAAAAGCATGGAGAAAGCTACTTAAGCTGGAGTACAGGTATATCAAGGTGAACAGTGCATAAAGTCCTCAGAAAGCATCCCTAGGACTGCAATAGCAATGATAATCTCCAACAACTGGAGAAAGGGGGAAAAACTTCTGTGGATCAGAGTTCTTTGCAAGAGGTTACCAATGCCAGGTAATGAAGACAGTTTGGCAATGACCTAATGGAGGTAACTCTTCTTATGGATGGAGCAGATAGCTTTTTGATATCTTGCAAAGCCGTCTTCTATGACTATGTGAGAGCACCATTGCTGCAGGGGAATTCCTCCCTGGAGAAACCAGGAGCATTGCACAGGGAAAGAAGCGATTGTCAGCCTGAAATAGGATGAGTCATGTATTAAGTTAAATTGAAGCACTGGTAGGCAAGCCTAAAGGCACAAGAAATATTGATGCTTGCTCTGAAAGAAGTTACAAGCACTAGAAGGCAAATAGGAAATTTTAGGCTCTAGAATTATGCATTTGCCATTCATGGAATATCTGAACTGGTTATACCTATTAACAATAAGTGAGAGATTGTGACATTTGTTATAGTACAGGAACAAAGTACTTGTAACTGTATTCACAAGTTATGGACACTCTGCAAAGGAGAAAAGAGTACTAATAATTGGGCAGAAGATAACACAGATGTCAATGGAATACAGACCTATGTTGAAGAGGACATATTGTTTATAGCCTTAGGAGATTTCTAACTTACAGAGAAACAAGAAGAAGCAACAGATATGTGCTATCCGGCTGTAGCCATAGTAGTTACATTAGAAGAACCAGAGGAGATGAACAAACACTGTATTTCCCACTAAAGGAGAAGTTCTACAAGGCAAACACCAAATATACATTGAATTTTTTTTTTCCCACATGTCCATCAGTGTTTGGTCAGCCACATCCTTCAGAAACAATACTTACTCAGATTGCCACTTAAGTGGCCTTTGCTGTCCAAAAAGTTTTGAGGGTAAGTTGGGTAGTCTCTGGTTTGGTATGAAATGTCTACAGAAGCAGTATTTTGGACTGATAGGGAAAGAAATGGTAAATAGTGTTAAGTGGGGATCCGAGTCTCTTTTCTGCAAAAGAGATCATGTTGCTGAACTAAGGTGGAGTCTTGGCATCACAGGGTCAGGTGGCTGGGAGAGTGGCCGTGGGTAAGGTGCATCACAATCTGACGGGCCATCACAGTCTGGAGGGCCATCACTTTATGATGGAGTAGCAGCATTTAGGGTACCAGACTGCAGAGGAATCTGTCAGCAAATGCTTATCCCAACAGGTAAGAAAAAATGGGGTAAAGGCTTAAAACTGGGAAAACCCCCATGAGTTAGCCCCTAATTCAGAGGGTTAATAATTACTGTACGATCACAGCTAGGTAGTTTTCAAGACTCCATCTACCTTTGGTTACACATCACCCAGATCTTCACACAACAGTCTGCAGGGCAGATACACCACAGGTTTGTTTCATTGAGCAAACTTTGGGCCACCTGACACAGTCCCAATGGACATGGGTCAGGAAATGATACTGTGCTGCAAACAAGTGCAAGGTTGTGATGAGTAATGCTGGTATTTTCTTTGCTCTTTGGAGTGAGCCCTCCCATGCAGCAGCTGCTAGACACAGCTTCATGGTGGGAGCAAAGAGCAGGGCTGCTGCGGGGCTGGCCAAGCACTACTAAGTACCTACACAGCTATTTCCTCTGAGTCTGTGGTGGAGAATCTCACAGAGGGAGGCTGTGTGTCCCCTGGATGTCTCACTCGAACAGCTCCTCCTTCCAACTCCAAAAATTGCAAATCCTGCCTCATTCTTCATTAAGCAGTCACAGAGTTTAAGTAACAACCACAAGATCCTTGTGATACTTTGGAACAGGCTTCTCATTGCTGCAACTGTTTCCATGGCTGGGGAGTCTTTTAAACCATGTGTGTTTGTCAAATTCACTCCCTCTAAATCTATTCTGGTATAGCCTTTAGGCTCACTCTAAATACAAAAAAATATATCCAAAGAAAGCATTGGTTACTATTTTTTTAGGCAGAAAACTGTGTGAAAAAAATGTCCTGGTTTCAGAAGAATAGGAGGCTTGTGTAAGACAATCAGTAAAATATCCTGTCACAAGTGAGAAAGCAGATATATGAATGCATCCAAGGAACTGGAAGCAAGCTGAGTAGAGCTTGGCAACTAACACAATCACTCATATTTTAATTCCTCACCTCCTGAATAGCTCACCTTTGTGCTATATTTTGAACATTAACACATCTTTAACTACTGGCTTGCTGAATGGTCTTGCTCAGGAGTGAATAGAAGATGTCCACAAATTAGGGGGTTGTGGTTATCAAACACTCTAGAGTCAACATGTGTAGAAATACCTGGTGTCCTGAAGAAGGGGAGATAAAGGGTAATGAATGGATGAGGCACAGCAAACAGAGTGAGGTCCTTGCTCACGGCAATAGCAAGGAGGACTTACAAAGACAGCACAGCCTCACTCAGCCCAGAAAATGCCAGAGGCATGGCTTTGACTTTGAACAAACAAGAGTGTGGGTACTCATGGCAGAACCCTGTTTGTACAAGCTGAAGGCTGCTCAGGGAGATAGGACTGATTTCTAACTGAGATGGAAAAAGAGACCCCAACCTGTGGTTTTGGTCACACCACAGTTTTGTTCACTGTATCATGAAAGCAGTGAGACTTAGGGTATTGCAGAAATAAATTCTCAGCTTATGGCCCAGCCTGCTCCAAGGACCAGGGATGCCCACCATCCACCACATGAGTAAAAGTTCATGCTTGAGCATATAAGTTCCCAAAGGGACAGATGTTAATTCAAACTTCAGTGCTTACATACTTTAAAGAACATCCATGGGCAAAGCCAATTTCACAGACTCCAGGATGAGAGCATGAACTATAGGGAGACACAAACCCATGCATGCATGGGCTTCAAAGAAATCTTCCTGAGGGATTCATGAATGTTCCTTGGAAGGCTTGTATCTCTTCATGTTCACTTTAGGAAGGGATTGTAATAGCCTAAGTCTTGTGCGTAAGCATGAGGCTTCAGAAGCACGATATGAACACTATGGGCAGAAATCCATGTAAGTTATTTAGTTTAGTCACAGACAGGAAGCCTGTGGAACACAGGAATCTGTTGATTTGATGTAGCTCACAAATACCACTTTCTTCTTCCGGTATGGATGTAAACCTATTTCTCAGTCTCTCTCATTAAAATGAGGATACAGTTTACCTGTAACATGTGGGAGTAATAAGCCTTAACTAAATGATGCTTACAAAGTGCTTTGCATTCCTTGAAACAAATGTGTTGTATAAACACAAAATATTTCACTCAAGCTTTATGTAAAGGTTGTATTCATAAATGGCGTATAAGTAGGTAACAAATGATTAACAGATGTTACAGTCATGTTACAGAGATTAATGTATTTTAGATGGTTATAAACTATCTATCGAGTTGTTGGACTCTTTAAGGACTTAGAGAAGTAAATTAACCATGGATTAAAGTATCAATCATGTGTTAAACTCATTTATAAATGTACCACTAGTTAAAAAAAAAAAAAAAAGTAGATGTACTTTTCATGATATTTCATTCATGGGAAAAGAGCAATAGTAAATCAGACTTATCATGCCACTGTTACAAACAAGATGGGGGAAAGCATTACTCTTTTCTTTAAGAAAAGAGTTCATGCAATTTGTTTATGCAGAAGAACCAGTGTGATGGGAATTACACATTTTTATACTCCTCATATTCTGAGAAAGCCTAAACTCCCTCTATGCCAATGGGATTATACTCTTTGCAGACTTTCCCCACATAACTACTAAAGTGAGCTGGTTTCATAATTCTCCTTAAAAATGAAGAAGTATAAAAATACAAAAACCTAAACCTCAAATTATTCAACTCCCCCAAGGATCTAATGTTAATGGAAATAATGGAAAATGTGATAGCAAAAGCAGCCTTTATATCCAGTCATTACCTTTGGTGTCAGTCTTTGTCAGCTGTGGTGCTCCAGTTCAACAATTGTTGCTTAAAGACTTCTAGCTTCTTACAGTTTTTAAGTAGTCCCGTGCAAAGGATTATTCCATCTTTGTAAGTTATTCAGCACTCAGCTGTTTGTTCCCATCCTGTGTTTTCCACAATCTTTATAATGTCTAAAGTTTTCAGAAGCATTGTGGGGTGCTTAGTGTCATTTTGTAGCCACTGTATCACTCACTGAAAGTGATACTGCCCTCACCTGCTCTTGTGCAAATCCGTAGTAAGTCAACAAATGTACAGGTGATGTGACACAAGAGCACAGAAATTGTCTACAGGGTCTGACTTTCTTCTAAACAAATGTTTGAGCCCCCTGTTCTGCCTGGTTCTGTTCATGGGGATGTAAGTTATTCTATCAATAATCATTACCACCATAATCACTCTCTGAGGATATGCTTAGTCTGTTTCAAATGCAATTGTCTATCATCTTGCCTGGACGCCTCCCTGGTGCCCTTCTGGCATGTCACACACACAGTATGCCTGGGCTCTTCTATTAGCCATCAACTCTCTATGTACAGAGAGAAAATGGTTCCTACTGCTTGTGATTCAGGAGTAAAATCATGGCTGTTTGAGGTGAAAGAAGGATTACCATGAGTCTAGCCTATGTAAACCAATCCACACTAACCAGAAACTATCCACCAAGTATTACCAGAAACACCACTTGTTCTCCTGCATTTAGTGTTACAAACAACGCTGAACAACAACAGCTGGTAAACAGTGACTTGTGCATAGCCTGTGGTAAACTGGCTTAAACAGCTACATTAATTTTCTCTTCAATTTAAATTAATAAGCTGATACGCCTCCTTACCTAGGAAACTCCACTGCAGGTTAAATAAGGAGACCTTACTATAGCATATTCCATAGTAAGTGAACAGGGAGACCTGTAGACTATCTTGATTGAGCCACACATGCAGCATGAGACAGACCATTTGAGAAAGATTGGCGTACACAGTCCTTCTTGTGACAACAGCAAGTACGGAATTAAAAGCTTGGATTTCTTTTCCTTCCTTCCTTCCTTCCTTCCTTCCTTCCTTCCTTCCTTCCTTCCTTCCTTCCTTCCTTCCTTCCTTCCTTCCTTCCTTCCTTCCTTCCTTCCTTCCTTCCTTCCTTCCTTCCTTCCTTCCTTCCTTCCTTCCTTCCTTCCTTCCTTCCTTCCTTCCTTCTTCCTTCCTTTCTTTCTTTCTTTCTTTCTTTCTTTCTTTCTTTCTTTCTTTCTTTCTTTCTTTCTTTCTTTCTTTCTTTCTTTCTTTCTTCCTTTCTTCCTTTCTTTCCTTTCTTCTTTCTTTCTTTCTTTCTTTCTTTTTCTTTCTTTCTTTCTTTCTTTCTTTCTTTCTTTCTTTCTTTCTTTCTTTCTTTCTTTCTTTCTTTCTTTCTTTCTTTCTTTCTTTCTTTCTTTCTTTCTTTCTTTCTTTCTTTCTTTCTTTCTTTCTTTCTTTCTTTCTTTCTTTCTTTCTTTCTTTCTTTCTTTCTTTCTTTCTTTTTTCTTTCTTTCTTTCTTTCTTTCTTTCTTTCTTTCTTTCTTTCTTTCTTTCTTTTCTTTCTTTCTTTCTTTCTTTCTTTCTTTCTTTTCTTTCTTTCTTTCTTTCTTTCTTTCTTTCTTTCTTTCTTTCTTTCTTTCTTTCTTTCTTTCTTTCTTTCTTTCTTTCTTTCTTTCTTTCTTTCTTTCTTTCTTTCTTTCTTTCTTTCTTTCTTTCTTTTTCTTTCTTTCTTTCTTTCTTTCTTTCTTTCTTTCTTTCTTTCTTTCTTTCTTTCTTTCTTTCTTTCTTTCTTTCTTTCTTTCTTTCTTTCTTTCTTTCTTTCTTTCTTTCTTTCTTTCTTTCTTTCTTTCTTTCTTTCTTTCTTTCTTTCTTTCTTTCTTTCTTTCTCTTTCTTTCTTTCTTTCTTTCTTTCTTTCTTTCTTTCTTTCTTTCTTTCTTTCTTTCTTTCTTTCTTTCTTTCTTTCTTTCTTTCTTTCTTTCTTTCCTCCCCCCATCCCAACCCCTCCCCCCACCCCACAAATCTTTATTTTCCAACAACAATAAACTGTATTTCTATATTTTCTTTGCAAACACAATTCCTACATGTTTTTTTTTTCTAGTCTGTTGTTTACCTCCCTTTACATGTGCATTTTATTTCATGCTTTATTAACCGAGGTCTTCCCCTTTCTCAGTCTCATGCCTTGTATTTCAGAAGTAACAAAAGAAACTGTATCAAATCAATAAATTCCTAGCTGAGAAGCCAGCTCCATCTAAGCCCATAGACCCACTGGGCATTGACTTGCTGAGTGTAACCTGAAGTCTTAAAACACTTTCTTGATGAACATTAAGGTACAAATGAGGGCTGGTTTGTCTCTCAAATCAACACTTTAAATGAATAAGCTGATGATGTTTTCATTGAGGTGGGAAGAGTGACAGACAAGCTCTTGACAGAGGATTACCAAGAGAGAGAAAACAGAGCTAAAGTTCTGTTTCCATTTTCCAACTGCAGAGTAAGGGAGAGAGGTCAGGGGGCTGGCAAGGAGGTTGGGAGTGGGGAACTGCATTTTTCCTTGTGTTTTTTTGCTGGGCTCAGTTACACATATATCACCATGGCTAAATTAAAAGGCCTGTATTCTGCTGATGGATGGGCAGTAGGTTTTGCATGGAACCACAGGAACTCTCAGGACAACACTGACAATACTTGCACTAAAGGGAAATTGATAGTATAAGCTGACTGTTAAGTTTCCCTTCCAGTAACAGACTGGGATTCAGTCCACGCAAGCTCTTTCTGTGCTCATCTTTCTGCAGCAAAATGGTTCAGATGTCTTTTAAGGCCTGGTCATAAATAAAGTACTTAAAGAAGGAAGAACAGACCATGAAATAATTGAGTTTTCAATATGCAGTCAAGCTAAGAGGGGCAGCAACAAAACCTCCACTCTGGACTTCTGCAGGGCAGACTTCAGGTTACTCAAGGAACTAACTCAGAAGGTACCTTGGGAAACAGCCCTTAAAAACAGAGGGGTCCAAAAGGGCTGGAGCTACTTCAAGAAAGAACTCTTGAAGGCACAGGCTGTGCCAATGTGCTGGAAGATGAGCCGCCGGGGCAGACACCAGCCTGGATGGGCAATGAGCTTCTGGGCAAATGAAGGGAAAAAAAGAGAGTGTATCATCTTTGGAAGGAAGGAGAGGTAACCCATGGAATGGTTAAGGGTGTTGCTAGGTCATCTAGGAAAAAAATTAGACAGGCAAAAGCCCATTTAGAGCTTAGACTGGCCTCTGCTGTGAAGGGCAACAAAAAATCCTTCTATAAATATATTAATGGCAAGAGGAGGGGCAAGGACAACCTCCACTCATTGGACATGGAGGGGAACATAGTAACAAAAGATGAGGAAACGGCAGAGGTACTTAACACCTTCTTTGCCTCAAATTTGAATAGCAGGACAGGTTGTCTTCCAGACAACTAGCCTCCTGAGCTGGCAGATGGAGTTAGGGAGCAGTATAGTTTCCCTGTGATCCAGGAGGAAGCACTTAGAGACCTGCTCAGCCACTTGGATCCCTGCAAGTCCACAGGACTGGATGGGATCCATCCTAGGGTGCTGAGAGAGCTGGCACATGAGCTGGCCAAGCTGCCCTCCATCATTTACTACCAGTCCTGTCTTACTGGAGAGGTCCCAGATGACTGAAAGCTGGCCAGTGTGGTGCCCATCCACAAGAAGGGCCGGTTGGCTGAGCCAGGGAATTCCAGGCCAGTCAGCCTGACCTCAGTGCCAGGCAAGATTATGGAACAGGTCATCTTGAGTGCAATCACACAGCACTTACAGGATGGCCAAGGGATCAGGCCCACCCGCATGGATTTAGGAAGGGCAGGTCCTGCCTGACCAACCTGATCTCCTTCTAGGATCAGGTGACCGCCTGGTGGATGTGGGGCAGGCTGTGGATGTAGTCTACCTGGACTTCAGCAAGGCCTTTGACACCGTCCCCCACAGCAAACTCCTGGCCAAGCTGTCAGCAGAGAGCTCACTCTGCCCCTGTACACTCACTGGTTAGGCTGTACCTTGAGTACTGTGTCCAGTTCTGGGCCCCTCAGTTTAGGAAGGATGTTGACTTGCTGGAGCATATGCAGAGAAGGGCAACGAAGTTGGTGAGGGACTTGGAATACAAGCCCTGTGAGAAGAGACTGAGGGAGCTGGGGTTGCTTAGTCTGGAGAAGAGGAGACTCAGGGGTGACCTTATTGATCTCTACAACTACCTGAAGGAGGTTGTAGACAGGCAGATGTTGGTCTCTTCTCCCAGGCAACCAGCACCAGAACAAAAGGACACAGTCTCAAGCTGCACCAGGGGAGGTTTAGGCTGGAGGTTAGGAAGAAATTCTACACAGAGAGAGTGATTGCCCATTGGAATGGGCTGCTGGTGGTGGAGTCACCATCATTGGAGATGTTTAAGAAGAGACTGGATGACACTCTTGGTGCCATGGTTTAGTTGATTAGGTGGTGTTGGATGGTAGGTTGGACTAGATGGTCTTGAAGGTCTTTTCCAACCTGGTTAATTCTATTGTATTCTATACATTGAACTCCTGGTGAAAGCTATAAATTGGAAATTTAAAAAAAAAATTAATCACACAGCACAAGAGAAAAAGCTGGTCTAATTCTGGGGTGCAGCTGAGTTCTAGGAGTTGTGCTTCTGCCAGCAGGTGTAGCTATTCCATCCAGAAGTAGGTCTTCCCCAGGCAAAGTAAGCAAGAATGAGTTATAATGCAGCCATCCACGCTTACCACACTGTTAAATATAAACAAGGGCAAGTTTTCTAGTAGCTTACATGTTTGGCATGATAGAGACATAGTCCTCTTCCTCTCTTGGGTCAGGCTCTATTCTTCAGCTGGAAATTGTAATACCTTGCCATCTTGCTGCTGCAGCCCGGGATTAAGCTACACCTCTGTCTTTCCAGATGTCTGTGTTTCCCTTGCTCTGAGGTAATAAACTATTCCCATCAGCAGAGGCCTCTGACCCCAGCATTTCCACGATGAACAAATTTAATGTCTCTGATGACACTGAAGATTCTGGATGCTGAGCTATTCTATGGTAGCAAAGGGGACATGGAGGACAAGAAAAAAAGAGAAAAGACTAAAAAGCTACCTTATAAATGACCTTCTGCCCTCTTACTAGTTGGATGACTTTGTCTCTATACCTCTGGACAGCAGTAGCAAGAGCGGAACAATTGGATGGCTACCCAGTCAAGACACCTATGTTCAAAGTGAAAAATTATTGTTACTTTCTAAACTAAGCTATTTTTTAGCATCCTTCAGATCAGGCTCCTTCACAATTCCTGCCATGTCCTTGAAAAAAAAAAAAAGTAGCAAAACCACATCAAAATAAAATTACTCATCATGTCAGACAAATCTTGGCCAGGTTCATCTCTGTAATCTCATGGCTAGGGTAAGCACTGCAGAATACTCACTACACAGATGTTCCAGAGCTGTCATTCCTCCACTCGACATGCTCATGCAAAAGTTAAAAACAAAAAACCCACACCAACAACAAAAAACACCAACCAAGAACCAACACAAAGGTAAAGATGGTTGAATAAATTGCATGTAATACATTAAGGACACAGACAGAAATGTTTAGCATATCATAAAATACATCTCATTTTTTAAGCTAAAAGAAGTAGAAGTAAAGACACTTTTGCAGCAAGTCTCATCTTAAACTAGAAGTTTCAAAACTTTGTAGAAAGGATGGCATCCTTGCTTTGCTTGACACCACTGTTATCTTGCATGTGTTCACATTCTGCTGTTAAAATGTAGGCAAGAATTAGACCCTGAGGCCCCTTTGTAGCAAAAAGAGAATATCAGAATAGGCCTCTGCTTGTAGCAAAGCAGCAATAGAAGAAACAAAAGGCTAGGAGGTGTGAAAGACTTGAGATCCACAGTGTGATTAGGGCAGCAGGACCACAGGAACTGATCAAGAGGATGGGACAGCGCTAGAGAGCAGCTGCAACTGGATTTCAGAAGGAAGTTCCAAATACAAGTTAGAGATCCAAGAAGGTCCAAATGCAAGTTAGCAAAGGAGGCTTTTGTGTGGGTTGATTTGTTTTTTGTTTTTTTTCACTTGTGCTGTTTGGGTCCTGAAAGAACTGGCAGCTGAAATTGTCAGGCTGCTAGCCATCATATTAGAGAACTCATGGGAGTTCCCACAGATTGGAAAAAGGGAAATAAAACCCCCATTTTTAAAAATGGAAGCAAAGAAACCCAGAGAAATATAGACCAGTCAGCTTCACCTCTATGCCAGGTAAAACCATTGAACAGATCCTTCTGGTAGATGTACTAAGGCACATGAATAATAATGAGGTGGTCTGTGGCAGCCAACATGGCTTCACTAAGGGCAAATTATGTCTGACTAACTTGGTGGCCTTCTATGACAGACCTACAGCATTGGTTGACATGGGAAAACCAACTGGCATCACTTGCCTGGACTTGTGAAAGGCATTTGACACTATCCTACATGACATCCTTGTTTCTAAGATGGAAAGATATGGATTTGATCGATGGACCGTTTGGTGGATAAGGAACTGACTAGAAGGTCACACTCAAAGAGTTGTAGGTAACAGCTCAATGTCCATGTGGAGACTGGGGACAAGTGGAGTTCCTCAGAGTTCTGTTCTGGGTCCAGTGCTGTTCAAGATCTTGGTCAGAGACATGGACAATTGTGTTGAGTGCACCCTCAGCAGGTTTGCCAACACCAAGCTGTGTGGTATGGTGGATTCACTTGAGGGAAGGGATGCCATCCAAAGGGACCTTGACAGGCTTGAGAACTGGGCCAGTGCAAACACGTCAAAGTGTGAAGTCCTACACCTGAGTCAGGCCAATCCCAGCCACAAATATAAACTGGTTACAGAGTGAGTTGAGAGTAGGTCTAAAGAGAAGGACTTGGGGTTGCTGATGGTTGCTTTTCATCAACTTGAGGTTGATGAGAAGCTGGACATGAGCAGGCAGTGTGCACATGTAGCCCTTTGCTGCATCAAAATATGTGTTGCCAGCAGACCAAAAGAGGTAATTCTTCACCTTTACTCTGCTCTTGTGAGACCCTCCTCAAATACTGCATCCAGTTCTGGTGTCACCACAGTAAGAGGGACATAGATCTGTTGGAACAAGTCCAGACAAGGACCACAAAGATGATCCAAGGGCTGGAACACCTCTACTATGATGAGCTGGGTTGCACCCATCCTGGGAGGGGGAGAGTTTTGAGAGCCTTGCTCTCCCTGGGCATTAAGGAAACCTGATCCAGGTGGACTTGGTTCCTCTGCCCTCCCTCCAGGAGGTGTCCCCCCATGTCTAAGTTATCTGTTCCACTCCCCCTTCCTGTCCAGCAAGACTATAAAGGAGAGGGCACAGCAACCATTTTCTCTCTTTTGCTTCCACCTCACCTGTGGAAAAGGACCAAGAGCTGCTGCTGGCTTCCTAGTTCTGCCACGTGGTCAGGCCTGGTCTTCTCCTTGCTGCATCCATGTTTCTCCAAAGGACTGCAATCCATATGCATTGGGGGAAATACAAGGATATCCAAACTTGGTTTTATATATTTTCCTATTCATCCTTGTTTGTTACCCTTGTGAACCCTTCCTGTTATTTATTTATATATATATATATATATATATACACACACACACACACACACACATGTGTAAGTATTGTTTAAGAAAACAATTTACTTCTCTACTTCTAAACCAACTCCAAATTATTTCTTGGTAGATTCACCTCCTTCCCTTTTTTCCTTACCTCCTTTTTTCCCTATTCTTTCCCTTTCTTCCCCTCCCACATCAGGAAAAAGGAAGGGGGAGTGGGGGAGGAATTCTCAGTCTTGCCGCCATGTGAGCTGTTAAATTCCAGTTGAGGCTCAAACCACAATATATGAGGAAACTGGGATTGTTCAGCCTGGAGAGGAGAAGAGTTGGGGGGACCTTATAACTGCCTTCCAATACCTGAAGGGTACCTACAGAAAGGCTGGAGAGGGATTTTTTACAAAAGTGTCCACCAGTAGGGCAAGGGAAATGGATTTAAATTGAAGGAGAATAAGTTAAGATTTGATCTTAGGAAAAAACATTTCACTGTGAGGGTGGCAAGACTCTGGAATGGATTGTCCAGAGAGGTTGTAGATGCCCCCTCCCTGGTGATGCTCAAGCCCAGGTTGGATGGGTCCTTGAGTAACCTGGTCTAGTCTCCATGGCAGGGAGGTTGGGTTAGATGATCTCTAAGGTCTCTTGCAGCCTAAGCCATTCCATGATTCTATGATTCTGTGTTTGGTAGCTGAAGAAGATGTTCATATTTTTAAGTTTCAGAACTGGTGAAATTACTGACTAGTCAGTTGATTCAAAATGATGCTGTGTGATAATCTGAAGCTAAATTACTACTAGGACATCCAAAATATTATCTTTTTTCTGAAGGCAAAAGTACAATCATTTGTTGACAGAGGAGGGAAAAAAATAGGAAATTGAAGTTTGACAAAAGAAAGAGTAAGACTTCAAGAATGCAGAAGTAATAGTCTATGGAAACTGTAAGGGCATCTGCATGAATTTACATTACTTTTCTCTTGACATTTTCTATGCTCAATTACATTTTCCTGGCACAAAAGCAGAATCCTGAAGAACAGAGGAGATGAGTTTAAACTGTTGATGGGAGGGGCATTTTAGGCTGACTAAGAGCAAAAGAAGTTCGGGCAGCATTATTACAGTTGGAAGGTGAGTCATATTAGGCTACTCTGTGTCTCAGAGATGGATAACTGCCAGAGACAGAAAGTACATGCACTTCACTGAGTCAGGGCAAGGCTGGGGAACCTGTGACCTGCAACACCTGGCAGACAAATTCATTCACTTTTAAATACACTACATACACTCTACAACCACCTCTCCCAGCAGGCATCTCCAGAGGCACAGTAAAGACTACTTAGCCTGTGCAAACCACTTGTAGTGAGATTTTTTCTTTCCACTGCCATCACTGTATCTCACCATGGTACCAAATACACTGGAAGTAAAGCAATGGAGTTCCTCATCAGCTCTCTTAGTATCAGGGCCACTCTTTCTTTGTATCTGTGTTTGCCAGCATAAGCATTAGATAAAGTATGATTTTAATCACATGAGATAGATAAAAGACTTCCTGTTTCTCTATAGCTCTCTTCTTTACATCTCTCAACCTTGATATATTCACCTTCAGACCTAAATTAGGTAATGCATCACAGCTGGAGAAAACCTATACTAGTGTCTCCATTTGGTCCGTAAGCATCAGTATCAAATAATAATTAATCTTAAATCCCAGGTCCTGTACCCATTTTCTACACTGTTTTTCAGGAGAGCAAAGCATCTGGCCATTTCAAAGTACAGCTACTCCAAAATTAAGAAGGCAGAGAACACACTGATGTGTGCCTAAAAGCCCTGAAGTCTAGAATTAAATAAACTTAGGGTCATAATAGAATATCCTTTTGCTTCCAGAGTAAGTCATGTGAGGACCTTACATCCCTAAACTGGAGTAGTTCTGCCCCTGTTTTGCAGCTGCATGAGGAGAAATCAGCTATTATTAGACTTGTATTTGCATTTTTTATCTTCCCAGGCCCCATACAGAATACCAGAGAAAAGGCAAGTGTATAAATGCAGGTATGTGTTTGCTAAATATTCAAAGAGGAGTTAAAAATGGAAATTTGTGTGCAGTGGAAAGGTCATGAAACACAGCTGCACTTCTCTGTTTCTTTGGGAACTGACAAAAGGCTAGAGGAAAATTCTATTCAGAGGTCCACTGTGTTGTGGGATGAAAATTCACCTCCCCCCAACATTTAATTTGCCAGACCAACTCAGTTGGAAGCAAATGAATCCTGTATTTACAAGCAAAACTACAGTCTGCAATGAAATGCAATTAATATGTACAAAATAGACAGTATTTACAATATTTACAGGTATTTACAATTAAGAAACAGCACAAGAACTCCCCTGGCCAAAGACCAGGGGAGCCGCAACAGCTCCTCCCCCTGCTCTGCTCCTCTCCCTACCCACCTGTACACAAAGGGACATGCAAAAAGAATGCAGAGAGAAGTTATTGTTAATACCAGTAACAACGAAAGTGATGCAGTCAAGGTCAGTAAAGCCAGAAGAAGCATCAGCCAAAGCTGAAGAAGCAAAAAGAGAGGAAGATTGTTTTCCTAACTAAATCTTAAGTCCATTATCTTTCCAATGGGACTGTTCAGGATTATCGTTATTTTCCTTTTTATACCCAGTAGTAATTTATTTACATTCTACTACTTTCTGTTCAAGATCTGTGAAAAAAATGTAAAGGCATAGTCTAAAACTACCACACACTGCAAGGACCCATCTTGCTTTTGCTTCCCTCGCTGTTCCCTTTCTTTAGCATAAGTGAGATGACACAGCTCTCCCTCACATACTTCAGCATTCAAAGGTTTGTAAAAGCGGAAATATTTACCCTTGTACTGGGAATGATTGTGCATCAATCTTTGAACACAGAAACCAGTTCATAAGATATCTCAGTAAGTGTCACTTTCTAATGAAGAAAACAGTTTTTCCAGCTGCAAGGAAAAGCAGGCAACTGGATCTCTAGGCAGCAGGTAGCGGATGCAGGCTGGGTTCTGACTGGCAGAAGGATTCAGCTTGCTTTCCTACCAATGGTTCTCTCCATCACTTGTTGAAAGACACTTGAAATAGTTACACTAACAAGGAAACAGCACTAAGATTAGGTAGGAGCAGGCTCAGACTGCATGAGCAGAACAATGAAGTCAGTGCTGCTGCTGCTGCTGCCCAAGCCCCTTCCCAGCCTGGAAATAGCAGATATAGGAAAGCCAGACTAAACTGTTGCCCCATTAGCAACAACAAAAAATTAGGTCACGTCATAATCTCTCCTACAAGCTTAGGATAAAAATAGTTGTAGTATGGCAAGAAAAAAATTCAGTTTAGCTGAGCTTTCTGTCTCATGGAGATCAGCACTGGAGGACTAGGGAAGAACAAAAAGAAGTTAACACTGTCATACAGTGTTAACATGCAGCATGATCTTTGAACTCCAGATATCTGCAGTTCACTGGCTTCAGAGCCAGAATTAGCATCTTCATGTTAGATAATCCTTGCTAAGTCTCCTTCCATTAGCTATCTAATGCCATTTAAACGGGCATGTATATGACACATAAGCATACATCGTGTTTTTCCCTAGGTTAGATTGTTGTTCCTACAGCTCATCCCGTATTTGCTGCTGGAAAAGCTGAAAAGTATTTTACTCTATCTCAATTTCACAAACACTGATGAAAACATCAGTCTTCATAAGTATAGAATCAAAATTCATATTTCCATGTTACCCACTATGTAAATATTTAGTAAGCTGCTATGTTTATATAGTAATATCTGATTAAATATGCTAGCATTAACAGATGTCCTGAATCCTTTTACATTCAGCCTCCTCAGATACTGCCAAAACCATAATTAATTACAATAACTTTGGAAATACACCAATAAGAGAATAACTGGTAAACTAATCTTTTTACCTTTGGGTAATGCATTGTAAATATTTATTAGAGTACTTCTGTTAAGAAAGAGGCACAGCATGAGCTGTTAACAAATACTGACGACAATACTTATACTGTGTCCAAATTGTGCACTGTTAAGAAGATAAGATCACATACCTATTGTGGTGTTTGGCAACTCACTCAGAGTCAAGAAGTCTGGCCGAATTTTGTTGCAGCCAGTGCCAAAGCTCTTAATTGATCAGTGTTATGCAGTGTTATGCAACATGCCACTATGCACAGCGTAGCTCACTCAAGTGTTTTCTAAAGGTGCCATTCCCAACTCTTATGCTCTTGCCTGGCTGTGGCTGAGCAGCAGTATGAAAGCGGATTCAGTGAAAGGAAAGTGATTAATCTGCTAATACAGTGAGCTGCTAAGGAGCATTTTAAGCACAGGAGCCTACTTCTAGGCATATTCTCATTTGGTGGATGCTCAGTGCAAATAACCTGCTCTGTTCTCTGTTCTCCAAATACAGAGCTCAGCATTATCTGTCTATGGTTGTATTCTGCTCAGATGCTCTGCCATGTCTTTACTGGTTCAGGGGTAGAGAAATTTACAGGTGAGTTCATGAATGCAGACAAATTAATGAGATATGACACTGGCCCTCACAACTTAAAGACAACTGTATGCAAATGCAAAAGTACATACATTATCAAAAGACAGAGTTATAAAATAGGACATAGTGGACTAGTCTAAACTCAGGTACACAGACTTACTTAGACTTACTTTTTCATGTACTTCCTATGTTTTAAAAAGGTTCATGACTTTTTAAAATGCAGGCTATTCCTTACCTGCATGTTTTTCTTTCAAATACTTTTAATGTTGTTTGGACATCCTTGATGGCACTTCACTTTAAAAATGAGTTAAGACCTGCTAATAATTTGTGATTCAACTGAAAGGCTTCCTTAGAAGATTATTTAGTTTTAGGCTTCCTTAGAAGATTATTTAGTTTTAGATAGTTCTGGAAGGAGCAGGGAGTTGGACTCAATGAGATACTCTGTGATTCTTTGAAAATTACATAGACTGATTTTCCCCAACAAAGACTCATATGAAATTAGACCAATGGAGTCATGATTCCAGAAATATATGACTCAAAATAAAATTTGTTGTAACTAATCACGCTCTGGATTGCACCTAGAGGACTGATTTGGGGGATACCTTTAAACTGTAAACTCCAAGTTGTAGCCCAGGTTTCTTAAGAAAAAAAGGCTGGTGAGAGTAGAACAGCTGTTTGTTCCTGTTTGTCTGTCCTGTCCACTATCTACCTGATCTGGATGAGGGTATTGAGTCCATCATCAGTAAATTTGCAGGTGACACCAAGCTGGGGGCAGGTGTTGATCTGTTGGAGGGTAGAAGAGCTCTGCAGAGGCACCTTGACAGGCTGGACAGATGGGCAGAGTCCAAGGGCATGAGATTTAACACATCTAAGTTCTGGGTTCTACAGACTGGCCACAGCAACCCCATGCAGTGCTACAGGCTGGGGTCAGAGTGGCTGGAGAGCGGCCAGTCAAAAGGGATCTGGGGGTACTGGTTGATAGGAGGCTGAACATGAGCCAGCAGAGTGCCCAGCTGGCCAAGAAGGCCAATGGCATCCAGGCCTGTATCAGGAACAGTGTGGCCAGCAGGAGCAGGGAAGTCATTGTGCCCCTGTAGTGGGTTGAGGCAGCCCCCCACTCCCCACCACAGGCAAAATGACGACTCTGACACACGGATTGCAAAAGTGATGGAAAGTTTAAATAGAAAAAAAAGTGAATGTGCACAGAGAGCCAGAAGCAGTGACAGAAGAAACCCCAAAACAGACCCAGAAGCATCCCATCCCCACCTGAGGGTGGGCCCACGACCCCCAGGGCTTGTTCTTTCCCCCCACTGCTAGGCTAGTCTCAGCTGGCCAGGCCTGAGACTGCCCATCCCCCTAGCCAGGCCCAAGGCCGGGAGATGTCTCCCCCAGTTACTGGGTGCCAGAGAGGGAAGAAAGAGGAAGTGCCAGAACCCTGCGCTGGATTTTATAGCGGTGCAGGGGATTGTGGTAGGAGATACCTGGCTTCCTGTGTCCACCCACTGGGCTGGACTTCTGGACACAGGAAGTGCACCACGTAGCAGAGGGCACCCAGCCCAAAACACCACAGCCCCTGTACTCAGCACTGGTTAGGCTACACCTTGAGTCCTATGTTGAGTTCTGGGCCCCCCAGTTTAGGAAAGATGTTGACTTGCTGGAACATGACCAGAGAAGGGCAACAAAGCTGATGAGGGCTTTGGAGCACAAGCCCTATGAGGAGAGGCTGAGGGAGATGGGGTTGCTTAGCCTGGAGAAGAGGAGACTGAGGGGTGACCTTATTGCTCTCTACAACTCCCTGAAGGGAGGTTGTAGACAGGCAGGGGTTGGTCTCTTCTCCCAGGCAACCAGCACCAGAACAAGAGGACAGAGTCTCAAGCTGCACCAGGGGAGGTTTAGGCTGGGTGATAGGAAGTTCTTCATAGAAAGAGTTATTGGCCATTGGAATGTGCTGCCCAGGGAGGTGGTAGCGTCATCGTCACTGGTGGTGTTTAGGAAGAGACTTGATGGGGTGCTTTTTGCCATGGTTTAGTTAGTTTAGTTGATTAGATAGTGTTGGATGATAAGTTGGACTCGATGATCTCAAAGGTCTCTTCCAACCTGGTCTATTCTATTCTATTCTAGTCCATTCTAGTCTATTCTATTCTAATGTTTCAACCATTAGCAATTCAAATCCATTCTAAGAGAGAAGATGAAGTCTCCAGTATCACCAAGATTTTCGAGTCTGGGGAAAATAGTAGCCAGGCAGAGAGAAGGGATACCTGTGATGATCGCTTATGCCAGAGGACTTGAAATGTACAGAAATGTCACAAAGACTTCCATCACCAAAAGAAATGGTGGATCAGAGCTTTTGTCTCACCTTAGCATAACCCATCCCCCAGGAAACTAGCCCGTTGAAAGCTGGAAAGCAGCTTCCAGGGGCTTGGTTTGAAGAAGCGATCTGGAAGTCGGGCACCGCTGCCTAGTGGTATTTTCAGATGGGTGGGTCTGCAGCCGCTGTAGCTACGGAGGCTCGACAGAGTCATCGCAGTTAGTGACCTCCTGGCTCTTTTTGCGGGATCGCACTATGTGCTGGTGCTAGCCACTGCCCACAGGTGGCAGTGAGCCTTCACTGTTTGCGAGGAATACCAGCATTGCCTCTGAGTCTCGCTGAGGGTTTGCGTCCAGTGCCTAATCGCCCTGCTCCTCCTGCAGTCCTTGAGGTGCTCAGGCTTGATATTCAGGGAGTTACTGAGCAGAAGGCTGGCTCTGCTTTTCAGTTCTCTCTGCAAACACTGTAACAATCTGTGTTACTGGGAGGAGCTTACAGGTTGGTCAGAATATGCAAACCTGCCAAAAATAACCATTCAAATATGCAATGGCAAACTGTGATAACATAGTTGAAGGTATGCTTCAAATGGGACTGTATTACAGAAATGGTCATCATCCATAGTTTCCTGAATATATGCCTGGTGGGAAAAGACACAGTAAGGAAGGGAAAAAAGGAAAACAACTGAGCAGATCAGTGGAGATTAGAATACTGTTCATGCTATTCAGAGTAATAAACCTTGCTGTCAACAAACATCACTTCCCTTGGATTTTCCAATGGATGAAATCACAGCAATTTTCTCTCCCATGTCCTTTATCACAACAAAGTTATTTAGGTTTCCTATGAAACAATGATATACATTTCTAATGTTCCAAAATACATGCTGAGTTCAAGCTTTTAAACCTGCATAGATAAATAGAGTAGATTAAATTACTCTTGGAACAAAAACAATGGTGCTGAGTGGAAAAACAGACAGTAAGTAACATTTAGCCAGTCCATATGTTGAAGATGTTTGCATGTATTATACAAGAGATCTGGGTAAAGGTCTGCCTCTTCACTTTTGTCCTGTAGTCAATAACTACATGAATCATGCAGAAGATTACTTTCCCCTTTATTTCTCTTCAGCAGCACCAAACAAGTGTAATATTTTCTCAAACAGACTCCTGCCCAATGTGAGGTTTTTCTCTGCTTTCAGACAGCTGTGAACATCTGCCAAGTGACTACAAGCCCATTGCATATGGTGCCAGCTGCATAATGATAAACAGCAACCATCCAAGTTTCACCATCATGTATGCCTTTGCATCTCCACTGTATCCACTGAGGCTGCATGCATGTAACTGAGAGTTTAATCCCAGTGGATCTCTTTTGCGCTGTTCAGTGACTAAATTAAACAGACTTCAGTGAGGACAGATTTGCTATACTTATTGGTAAACAAATTTACTAATAAATCTGTTCACCAGTCTGGTGCTCTGCCTGGAAATATTCCTCTAAAAATATTTTGACAAATAGGAAGATTTGCTTCTAGACATCTCCAGCTTAGTGGGATGGTTTTAAGGCAAAAGTTACTGTAAGGTTTCTGGGGTTTTCTTGCAAAAAGACAGAGTTCTGTGAATCTTCCACTTCAAGTCCCTGAACAGTACGGAGGCACAGATCCTGCATAGAAGACCAATTCAGGAGCTACAACAAGTGGGAAAGATGTCTGAGAACAGGACTTCAGAGGCTGTCAGGGCCTCTCTGAGGCAGTGGCCAACTTGGGATTTTTGTGAGGCAGTAGGTTCATCATATTCAGCACCCAAACCAATTTGATCTATTATTGGAGGATCAGCTTCCTGCTCTGGAATGGCTGTAGTCTGGATGTCCAGGGCAAGTAAGAGGCTCATCCCCAAGAGCTGGCAGTGCAACTACCAAATGTGACCTCTAAGTCATGTCTACCAGCCCGATGGCCAGAGAGAGATGTTTTATTCTTGGGCTACCTAGAAGGAGATAAAACACAGATAATACCTGTGTACTCCTGGAAAACAAAACTCCATAAAACAGGCCACACATTACCACAAATATTTAGGATGTAATTTTTAACTCTGACTGAGATCCCCCAAGGGAAAACATCAAATAGGCATTTGCATTTTATATGCTGTTGAAATAAAATTAATTCTTGAAGTCTCTGTTGTTTTGTATATTTTGTACATTTGTAACTGCATTTTGGATAGTCGGTTTCACATGGTCTGAATATGGCAATTTTATGCGGGGGTGTGGGGGGAGGAAATCACATACAAAGCAAAGCCAGAATTGTCTGGCACATGGCTCCTAGGGACAGATGGTGCCACCTGCATCTGAGTAAGAATAGTCACAGACAGGTTTGTAGACAATGATCTATTTAAACGAGAGAGAGAGGAAAGAAATACCATGGTCTCTCTTCCTTATCTAAATACAGAACATTTACAGCAACATAGAATAATGAAAATGTAGCATTATCAATAGCTGCATTTTTACACTGAGACACAGCTCTAGAGAGAAAACACGGAAAGATAAATGTTCTCACTGCTATTCCAATCTGCTATTGCTTTCTTGCCGTTTAGCTTCTTTTCCAAAGGTGTGTTTGGTTTACAGGTTTTGCATTATATAGAAATCACGACCCACCAGGCCTCCATGGGCAGACTAAGGCTATTCAACCTTACAGTTCGGTTTAAGCTGAGTTTTTTGATAGGTTTATTGGTGCACAGAATTTGCAGTTATGTACTTGTCTGGATACCATATTCTCTTGCCACTGAAATGAAATTCACAAATTCAGCCCTGAAGGCAGCCCTCACAATACAAAATTAGTTTGAACGTATATTTCTTTAACAATCAGCAAGCACAAGCTGAGGAAAGGTAAAGGGAAGAGCAAAAGTATTTGAGTTTTTTGTAACAAGAAAAGCATCCTACTTTTTTTTTTTAAAGTGTTATTTTTAGACTTTTCTTTTGCTTTTTAAATTTCATAGTATCGTAGTATTTCATGCTTCCTTTGAAGAAGGATGTCTGAAAACAGGTATACTTTCAGTTATTGAGTAATCAGTTGTTCACAGAAGATAGTGTGTTTGTATGGACATAAAGATACACATCTATCTATATAAAGATTCCACTTCTTTCTCAAGCATTGTCAATACAGAGTCTGATGAAATTTTACATCCTTCCAGAGAGAAAGGAAAAGCTAAATAAATGCATAAATTTGTAGATCTTTCCTTCCTTGATTTCTTCTACTTAATACATGAAAGAAGAGTCTGTTCAGAATTTTGCATCTGTTTGCTGTGCTTGAGACCAGTGGATGCTCCAAGATCATTATGTCTGTTGAGAAAGGTGAATATCCTCTAAGTTTTGGCAGCTCACAGTTTGGAAACAGACATCACTGGATATCTTCTACATAGAAAAAATAATAACAATGTAATCAGTAACATTTTTATACTTTTACCATTATTATTTCATACTGGGCTGAACAAAAGTGCACTGGGACACTCTTTTTGTAGTATTGTTCTTAGTCAAAATAAAGAATGATTAACGATCATGGATTAACGATTAATGATTAAAGAATGATTAAAACCAAAACAGATTGTACAGAAAACAGTTACCAATTTTTATACACTTACAAGGGAGTGTGGGTTTGGGTTTGGGTTTGGTTTTTCTGTTTAAATTCCAGGGTGAAGTGTGGGTCTGTCTTTAACCCCAATGCTCAGTTTTGTCTGTTTCTGTTTAGAACAATTTGTGGTAAAGGATGTCCAGGTGGAAAATAGAAACTACCTTCCGCTCAGTGTGGTTAGATGCCATGTGAATGAATGTTCAAGGAATTTCTGATATAGGCCTTTTAATGCCACAGCACAACATCTACTCCTGGATTGATTTAGCTATTCTTTTATTAATAAAATGACAGGAACATTGTTTGATGACTGGCTAATGCCACCTATGTAATTTAGGTAGAACTGGTATGAGGTAAAGCAATACAGATATTTACAGCTACTTTCCCAAGGCACACCCCCACCCCTGTGGTGTTTGAGGTTGTTACATTGTTTTGTCTTCACTTTTCAGACTAGAGACTTTGAGACAAGCTTTTAAAATTTATCAGTAGCATATGTGTTTCCATAAACTGTATTTCTATTTTACTGTGTACATACAATATTCACAATATCCCTTTTGCCAGGAAAGCAAGGCTTGGTAAACTCAAATTAAATTGAACTTAATGAAAAGAAATAAATGAGGGCTTTACAGCTCAATTCACTGAATGGTTTTAAAAGTTTCAAATTAAATGATACATTACAAATACCTGCTTTGCCAGCTTTTCCAGCAGAAAACAACTACAACAAAAGGTAACTAAAGCTCTTCTAAAGTATGGGTTACAACAAAACCACAAGAGAGAATTTTTGACAAAGAGCAGACTACGGACAGCGCTGAACTGTCTAAGCGCTGACTTCTGCACCTATAAGCCTCAATGGGGTGTTAGTCTCACATGCCTAAGTATACAATAAGCCAGTAGAAGGAAAAACAGGCTTTAAAACTGCTTCTTTTACCTTAAATCTGGTTTCTTATACCTCTCCAGATGGGCTTTTGAGCAACAAAGTGACCACATGGTCATAAAAAACTATTTTCCTTCAAGTGCTTTTGACAACTTGTTTTACACCCTAATATTACCAAAAGCTTGATTTCTCTTAATGACTGGATATATGAGCTCCACTTTTCAGAGGAGGTTGTTTCTCAAGAGGAAAAAATACATATAGCCTTATTAATTCCTTTGCTCTTTTTTTTTCTTTTCTTTTTTTTTTTTTTCTCAGACCCTGCTATGTGATATAGTACCTGTCTCAAAGATTATATACCAAAAACTTGTAGGTAAAATTCAGATTTTTTTTTTTCTAGGTACTTCCTGAAACTCTGTTAAGATAGTGATTTCTTTCTAAATTTTTCTGCCTATAATGTTCCTTAAATTAGTGAAAAACTAACTCCTCCATAGCATTAATGTCAGTATTTCATTCTTCTGTGCTGTATATTACTTCTCACTCTTGGAAACAAAAAATTTTAAAAAATGAAGTTCCTGTGGGTTTAGAAGCAAAGAAACAAAATTGTGTGGTCCACAGAGCCCCTGAGCACTGAAAGAGCAGTTAAGCTCTTGGCATGAAAGACAGCTATCGCTGAAGGCAGAGTCTAAGAATAGATTGGGTGGCTGATGTTATTTCCCTGGAAGCAAATATCTAGGAACTCTTTGCAGACTAGGCAGTCTGACTATCAAACATTTCCTGCCTCATGCAGAAGACCTCTCCTTACATCTCTACTAGGTTTTTTCATATTTTGTCCAACCTGAGGATACCAAATTCATGTGCTTCCTTCTCAGGAATGAGAATAAACCAAACCAGGTTGGAAGAGACCTTCAAGATCATCACGTCCAACCTATCAAACAATCCAACCCACCTAAACAACTAAACCATGGCACCAAGCACCCCATCAAGTCTCCTCCTGAACACCTCCTATGAAGGTGACTCCACCACCTCCACGGGCAGCCCATTCTAATGGACAGTCACTGCCTCTGTATAGAATTTCTTCCTAACATCCAGCCTAAACCTCCCTTGGTGCAGCCTGAGACTGTGTCCTCTCGTTCTGGTGCTGGCTGCCTGGGAGAAGAGACCAACATCTGCCTGTCTACAACCTCCTTCAGGTAGTTGTAGAGAGCAATAAGGTCACTCCTGAGTCTCCTCTTCTCCAGGCTAAGCAACCCCATCTCCCTCAGCCTCTCCTCATAGGGCTGAGAACATAGTAAAATGAGAAGACCTTGATGGGATGACTCGCTGAGAGCATGACTATACGTGAGAAGCAGGAAATCAGAGCAGGTAAATCCATCAGTCGGGTTGTCAAATCCTTCTGTGCCTCAAAGACACTCAGGGAGCAGAAAGTCTGAACTACAGCCTGAATTAGTATCAACTCCAGGGGCTCATGGTGCTTTCTAGAATCAAATAACCCACAGATCCATAATCCAACTGGGTCACAAAATAGTTGATTGATGCTGGATTTGGTACCTCTGAGACAGCCAGCTAGAGTGTGGTGGAGTAAGAAGGTTCCCACACACACATAAAAGAATTCCACAGCTAACTCAGCTGGAGAAGCAGATGAAAGCTGTATTTTACAAGCAGATATGGAATGCAATGAATATGTACAAAAATATACAATATTTACAATATATACAGAAATATACAGCAAAGTATGTAATACAGGAGACCTTTCCCCAACCCCCCCTGCGGCCAGGGGGTTCGGCCTTTCCCTCCCTTCTCCCTCCCTACCTCCCCTTTTTCCCAAAAGGGTTAGAGAGAAAGAGAAAGGAAGGTAATTAAAAGGGTGAAAACTTGTTAAAGCTCAAAGCGGATGCAAAAGTTAGTTTTCTCTTATCTGGTTAGCAAGAATCGTAGAGAGAAACGAGCCAGCTCACAGTACAGGGGGAAGAAGAAGATGACTGACTGCCCCCCCGACTGAAAGACTAAACAAGAACCTACAGCTGGGTTCCACCAATGAAATTGGATTAGCATATCTCTTGTTTTCATTCTAATATCAAAAACATTCAGCCAGAGTGTTCAGAAAGTGTCCTTCTCTTAAAGGCACAGCCTAAACTGGTCACAATCCACCCCTGCTAAACAATTTCATTGGCTGTTCGTACTGTCCATCCAGTCTAAAACAATATCTACAGTTTGTAAGTAAAGTTCATAGTCCATTCCGGCTATCCTCAGGTGTAGATGGTTCAGAAGTCCAAGAAACAAGAAAAATGGAAAACAGTTTGTCTCTTCGCAGCCGAAGCGAAGAAAAGGGAAAATAGGGAAACAGGGAAACAGGGACTCTCAGTTGTCTCAGGGCTCTCAGGGTTCGTGCACCGTGGATTCCTCATGGATCTCTTCCTTTGGGCACGATGTAGCTGTACAACACTCTGAAATTAAACTCTTTCAGCTAAAGTTAAATTTCTTTGTGGAATACACTGAATTTCACCATTCTCTTGCATTACCCAATGAGTGTGACCTGGACCTTCAGCTGAAACCACCCCTCGGACAGGTTTAGCCTCTCCTGAGGGAGAAAATACCCAAACAGTTTTACCTAACAGATTCTTTTCTCTAACAACAGGAACTCTATCACCTTCTACTTTCTGTAGCAGATCTGAGTGTGCAGGTCCAGCTCGGTTCACTGAACCTCTACTATTTACCAGCCAGGTTGCTTGTGCTAAATGCTTTTCCCAGTTTTTCAAAGATCCACCCCCATGGGTTTAAGAGTGGTCTTCAACAAACCGTTGTAGCGTTCAATCTTCCCTGCAGCTGGTGCATAGTAGGGAATGGGGGGACCATGTGACTAAGTTGGTAGCACATAAGACTCTTACTGGGAAGGTTGTGAGTTCAAGCCTGCAGTGGGCAGGAGAGATCTCTCTGGGCAAGCAATGTCCTCCCTCCTCAAGAGGGGACTGGACTTGGTGCCATGCTCTAGTCATGGGGTCTGTGGTGACAGGTTGGGCTCGATGATCTTCAAGGTCTCTTCCAACCTTGGTGATACTGTGAATGTGGAATATCCACTCGATGCCGTGCTCTTTGGCCCAACTCTTTACAAGGTTGTTTTTGAAATGAGTTCCGTTGTCTGACTCAATCCTCTCTGGAGTTCCGTGTCTCCACAGGATTTGTCTCTCCAGACCAAGAATGGTGTTGCATGCAGTTGCATGTGGAACTGGATAAGTTTCCAACCATCCAGTGTTTGCCTCTACCATAGTAAGCACATACTGCTTACCAGAACGAGAACGTGGTAGAGTGATGTAGTCAACTTGCCAAGCTTCACCATACTTGTACTTGGACCATCTGTCACCATACCATAAGGGCTTAAGACGCTTTGGCTGCTTAATAGCAGCACAAATGTCACAGTCATGGATGACTTGTGTGATAGCATCCATGGAAATGTCTATGGATCTGTCACGTGCCCACTGGTAGGTTGCATCTCTGCCTTGATGTCCTGACGAATCGTGAGCCCACCGAGCTAAGAATATCTCACCTCGGTGTTTCCAGTCGAGATCAAGATCAGAGTCCATGTCTACTGGAGAAACTCTTGCAGCTAGATCTGCCTGATGGTTGTGTTGCTGTTCCTCAGTAGCTTTGCTCTTAGGAATGTGAGCATCAATGTGTCTCACCTTCACTGGAATTCTCTCGATTCAATCAGCAATGTCTTGTCACAGGTCAGCTGCCCAAATGGGCTTTCCTTTCCTCTGCCAACCACTCTTTTTCCAGTTCTTTAGCCAACCGCACAGAGCATTGACTACCATCCATGAGTCGGTGTAGAGATAAAGCTTTGGCCATCTCTCACGTTCAGCTATGTCGAGAGCTAGCTGGACAGCTTTTACCTCTGCAAACTGACTGGATTCTCCTTCTCCATCCTTTGCTTCTGCAACTCGGCGTGTTGGACTCCACACTGCAGACTTCCACCTTCGCTTGTTCCCGACAAGACAACAGGAACCGTCTGTGAACAAAGCATACTTCTTTTCATCATCAGAAAGGTCATTGTAAGGAGGAGCTTCCTCAGCACGAGTTACTCTCTCCTCTGGAGGTTTAGTAGAGTTGGTACCTTCAGGCCATCTTGAGATCACCTGCACCAGACCAGGTCTTTCAAGATTTCCCATTCGAGCTCTCTCTGTTATCAGAGCCATGCACTTAGACCAGGTGGAATCTGTTGCATGATGTGGTGTGGAACCTCTGCCTTTGAACATCCCATTCAAAACTGGTAATCTGGGAGCTAAGAGAAGTTGTGATTCAGTTCCAATTACTTCAGAAGCTGCTTTTACTCCTTCATAGGCAGCTAGAATCTCTTTCTCTGTTGGAGTGTAGTTAGCCTCTGAACCTCTGTAACCTCGACTCCAGAAACCAAGAGGTCGTCCACGTGTCTCACCTGGAGCTCTTTGCCACAAGCACCAGGTTGGACCATTGTCACTTGCAGCCGTGTACAAAATGTTCTTAATGTCTGGACCATCTCGGACAGGTCCTAGACCCATTGCTTGCACTACCTCTTGCTTTATCTGGTCAAAGGCTGCTTGTTGTTCAGGTCCCCAGTGGAAATGGTTTCTCTTTCGAGTCACATCATACAGAGGTTTCACAATCTGACTGTATCCAGGAATGTGCAGTCTCCAAAATCCCACTATCCCCAAGAAACGTAGAGTTTCTTGCTTGTTCATGGGATTTGCCATGGTAGAGACTCTGTTTACCACATCCACTGGAATGTGTCGGCGTCCATCCTGCCACCGCACTCCCAGAAACTGGATCTCTCTGGTAGGTCCTTTCACCTTGTCTCGCTTGATGGCAAAACCTGCATTCAGAAGAATGTCAATGATTTTGTTACCTTTCTCGAAGACTTTCTCAGCAGTTTTACCCCAGACGATGATGTCATCGATGAACTGGATGTGTTCTGGAGCACCACCTTCCTCCAGAGCATCGTGGATCACTGCATGACAGATGCTTGAGCTGTGGATCCAGCCCATGGGCAATCTGTTGAAAGTGTACTGGATTCCTCTCCAGGTGAAAGCAAACTGAGGCCTGCATTCCTCTGCTATGGGAATAGAGAAGAAGGCATTAGCAATGTCTATGGTGGCATACCATTTGGCCTCTTTGGATTCCAGCTCATACTGGAGTTCCATCATGTCTGGTACCGCTGCACTCATAGGTGGAGTTACTTCATTCAGGGCTCGATAGTCGACTCTCAGACGCCAATCTCCATTCGTCTTTCGCACAGGCCACACTGGACTGTTGAAAGGTGAATGAGTTTTGCTGATGACTTTCTGACTCTCCAACTGACGAATCAGATTCTGAATGGGCAACAAAGAGTCACAGTTGGTTCTGTATTGTCTGTGATGCACAGTCTGAGAAGCAACTGGCAATTTAATGTCCTGAATCTTGTGTTGTCCCACAACTGCAGGTTCATCAGAAAGCTCAGGTCTAACAGACAGCTTCAGTTTTTGTCCATCAATTTCTACAGATGCTACTCCAAAAGCCCATTTGTAACCTCTAGGGTCTTTGAAACGCCCTTCTCTCCGAAAATCAATTCCCAGAATACAAGGTGCGTCAGGTCCGGTCACAACTGTATGCTTCCTCCACTGTTTACCAGTTAAACTTATATCAACCTCCACCTTAGTTAACTCTTGAGATCCACCAGTGACTCCCAGAATAGTTATAGCTTCTGATCCCTGATAATTTGATGGCATTATGGTGCACTGAGCCCCTGTGTCAACCAAGGCCCTGTACTTCTGAAATTGTGAAGTGCCAGGCCACTGGATGCACACATCCCAATAGATTCTGTTATCTCTGTTACCCCTCTCCTCCCCCTGGCAGGAGGCAGGGCACCCCTAATTATGGGGAACATGCCCACATGTGCAATGAGCACATGGCGCAGTGTTAGAACTGGAGCCACTGTTGGAACTATTAGAGTTGTCATGGGAAACTGTGGAAGTAACAGCTACCCTTCTGGTATTGCTACCTCGGGTTCTGCCACTTTGCAGTTCCCTCAGTCTCCTGAAAAGATTAGCAGTTGGTTGACCATCCCATCTGTTCATGTTCTCACCAAACTGATCACGCAGAGTTATCCAAATACTCGCATGTGATTGCCTTGGTGGTCTGTTTTGGTTGGATCTGTTTTGGAATGACCTGTTTTGGAATGACATCCTTGGAGGACGTCTATTCCTCACAGAAGAAACTTGTATCCATCTGGAGGAAGAATTGGAATTATCTCCTTGTGCCAATTGGGAGATGATATTTTTAATTTCATCCTTCAGCTCTTTCATGTAATTCTCAATTTTTCCAGACAGAGTTTCAATGGCTGAAACCAAAGAAACACGTGTCATGCTATCCTCCAATTGTCTCATTTGATCAGTGAATTGGCCAACCGGAGGAGAAGCTCCACCATAATTTCTTGCCACAATTCTGCTTGCCAGAATATTTGCATAATTAGGAGGAGCAAGTTTGATGAGCTTTCTAGCAAGACCAGTTCCTACAGGAATTTCATCAGGATTCAGAGTCTCATGGCCACCATAGAGTACCTCTCTAACAGCAAATTCTCTCAGACGCTTGATTCCCTCATCTATGGTAGTCCAGGGTTTAGCATTCCATGGAAGATCATCTCGGGAAGGATACCTCATGAGAGTTGCCATTAAAAGGCGAATCCACAGAGTAACCTTACCGAGAGTCCTGCCTAGATGTCTATCTATTCCATTATCCTTTGAGAGAGTTCCTAGTTGAGCTGCTGACTTGTCTCCAACTACCAGAGCTGGAGCACCTGTATCATAACATCTACCAAGCCAAGCTAGGATTGGCTCCTTATCTGCTCTGATGTAATCTTTACGCACATTCCTCAATTCCTCCCTCGGTGACGAACAGCTCTCTATATCATCTGACTCCTCCTCCTCTGCCTCTTCCTGAAGTTCTTGTCCCAATAATCTTACTGTCACTCTCCTAAGAATCTGCTTAAGGTCAGGAGTACCACCTTTAGTTGTTCTGCTATCAGCAATTTGCCCTGCATCTCCATCCAGTGATGATCTCAATAACTCAGCTATATCTTTAAGACAAACCTTTTCCTCCATCTCAGCAGGGTCTCTTTGAGCAGAAGTTCCCTCACCAGGATCCTGCTGCTCTTCCCCATCAGCATCTGAATCAGCTTTGCCCTTTCCACCACTCGTTTTTAAAACAGCTACCTGCTTAACTGGAGCTGTGTTTGGATTTACAGCTGGCTTAATAGAAGCTGACAGGTTTTGAGACGAATCAGCTGCTGTGGAGGACACTTCCGGTCCTGCCGAAGAAGAAGGAGGAAATGGCTTTGCCCCATTAATGGCTGCCGAGGGCGTGGAAGCCATGTTAGGAGCTGCCGCTGCCGCTGGCTGATTGCCAGAGCCACCAACAGCACCATTCAGAGCAGCCTTTCCAATGGACTTTTTACCCTTGTCATTAACTGATACAGACTCTGCATTTTCCTCATCACTAGATACCTCTGGGGTAGAGTTAGAGCTGTGCTTTCTGCGTTTCGATCTACGCTTAATTACAAAGCACGCCTTAGCCACTTTTTTCTTCTCCCGATACAGAGCATATAACAAGAACACATTACTTATCACCAACAGCAGGATTGCACACATCAAATAAATCACCTTTGGATCCCTGCCATCACTTAAAACAACCCTTTCGCCTACCGGGATCTTAAACTCCTTTATCTCTATGGGCAGAGTGCTGGAGGTCACATTCCCGTATCTGTTAAGCCAAAAGAATCCCAGGCACCGATCGTAAAGAAGCTGAATCTTATACTTAAACCATAAATACAATTTATACATCACTATCTGCCTAAGCGATCGAAAATCATTCCCATGAAGTACTTGTAGACCAGTACCAAACAAACTGAAAAGACCAAACGTTCTAAAATCCAAAACACTTTCATGTTTGCAACTCCGACTCGAGCAGGCAATAAATCAAGCAACCTTTTAGCCCAGCTTCTGGACAGCAATTATCCACAAGCCGCACGTTGGACCGCCAATTAAAAATATGTGGTGGAGTAGGAAGGTTCCCCCACACACACAAAAGAATTCCACAGCTAACTCAGCTGGAGAAGCAGATGAAAGCTGTATTTTACAAGCAGATATGGAATGCAATGAATATGTACAAAAATATACAATATTTACAATATATACAGAAATATACAGCAAAGTATGTAATACAGGAGACCTTTCCCCAACCCCCCCCTGCGGCCAGGGGGGTTCGGCCTTTCCCTCCCTTCTCTCTCCCTACCTCCCCTTTTTCCCAAAAGGGTTAGAGAGAGAGAGAAAGGAAGGTAATTAAAAGGGTGAAAACTTGTTAAAGCTCAAAGCGGATGCAAAAGTTAGTTTTCTCTTATCTGGTTAGCAAGAATCGTAGAGAGAAACGAGCCAGCTCACAGTACAGGGGGAAGAAGAAGACGACTGACTGCCCCCCCCCGACTGAAAGACTAAACAAGAACCTACAGCCGGGTTCCACCAATGAAATTGGATTAGCATATCTCTTGTTTTCATTCTAATATCAAAAACATTCAGCCAGAGTGTTCAGAAAGTGTCCTTCTCTTAAAGGCACAGCCTAAACCGGTCACATAGAGGTTTTCCCACTGGCTACTGCAGTCAAGTAGTTGTTGGATCTTGACCAGAAGATTTAAGAAAGAAGGTGGTGTTTAAGAAATGGTGCTCAAAAGCTGCCAGCATAGCAAGAAGTTGAAGGTCTGTTATTATTACTGTTACAAATGGTTGTCTTGAGCCTAATTTCACCATTATATAGTTTTGAAGGTCTTTTCAGTGGTGGATTTGTAAGCTTACAGAAATTAGACGTTTGTTACTTGAAGTATTGATGAGTCCTAAGGACCAGGATACAACTCCCCCAGTGTGTATATTTCAAGAGTCTATTGATAAGTATGAAGACAGCTACAAGAAGAGGATAGTGATGGTCACATCTCTTTCACTTTATTGTTGTTGTTACTATTAGTGTTGTTATTATTATTAGTTATCATTATTTTTATTATATTCAAACCCTTGTCCAACTAGCAACAGGGAAATTTCATACTACCACGGAATGGAAGTAACAATGTAGGGTATACAAGGCTGATTTCATTTACCAGGACCTGGTATATTCTTTTATTTCAGAAAACACCAAGCTCACCCACTTACAAGGAATGCATCTTCATTTTCAGGTGTCCAAGTGCAGAAACAGACAGATTTAGTGGAATTCTTAGTAACAAGTAAGTAGGTTGTAGGGTCTTTGATTTGCATTTAACACACACAAACAGCAATATCTGGGAAAAAGAACTGCAATAAATTTTCCTAGTTGCTGGTGTGTGTTGCTTGTTGTATTTGGTCACACAGATCAACCTCACTACCATTTCTCATGGCTAACATACTTGAATACAAAAGCATGTATCACTCTGCAGAGAGCACAGTCTCAACCTATGAAACAGATTTGTTTTGTTTTGTTTTACTTTGCTCTGTTCTTCTTGGAGCAAACCATATGCTTGTTGGAAAGCTCAAATGAAATGCCCATGTTTGTTTTGATTGCAAATATATGTGTCACCTAAGCACACTGGAAAAGAGTGCCTCTGAAAGATCTGAGAGTGAGAGGTTGCAGAAATATCAGCCAGAGGCAAGGTTTGGATCAAGTCCTTTCCCACATGTGTATCACACTGCACTGCAAGCTCTCCAAGAGTTATCAAGGACAAATGGAGATAGTGAAGTTTCATGTGGTGGCTGTACAATTTAAGGTATTAATTTGCTCTTTCTCTTGTATGCACTGTAACATCTGGCTGATTAAGAAGATGTGGGGTAGAGCAGAAGGAGTAAAGCTGCCTAGTCATGATTGCCTTCTCCTGAAGTGTGCACTCTGGGTGATGTGTAAAAGGTCTGAAGAGAAAATGGGAGGCTGGCTTTTGTTCCAAGTACAAATGTAAGTATCACTGGGGCAAGCCTCGGAACTCAGCACCGTATAAGTTTCAATGGACAGAGGGCAAGCAGAGACTAGGAAAGTCTCAAAAGCATACATAAGAGTCAGTAAGAAAGTAGTATTTCTAATGGACCTGGAGGACACAAGGCAGAGATGTGGTTGAATTGTAGGGAGTCATGAAAAGCATGGTTTGAGGTCCCAGGGGAAGACAAGGCAAAGGAGAAGTTTTCCCTATTTGATGAGGACTGGGTTGATGAGGACTGGGTTAGGGAACAGTTCAGTAATCTGAAAATCCATAAATCCATGAGTCCTGATGGCATGCACCCACAGGTCCTGGGGGAGCTGGTGGAAGTCATTGCCAGACTACTCTCCATCATCTTTGGTAAGTCATGGTGCACAAGAGAGGTGCCTGAGGACTGGAGGAAGGTGACTGTCACCCCAGTCTTCAAAAAGGGTAAGGAGGACACAGATGGCTGCAGACTGGACAGCCTCATCAGAGCAAATTATCCTCAATGCTGCCCTTAGGCATATCAAGGACATGAGGCTCATTAGGAGTAGTCAACATGGTTTTACCAAAGGGAAGATGTGTTCTTTTAACACATTCTGGTAAAAGTAGCACCACTCCCACCGGGAAAACAGGGACAGGGTATCTCCTCTATCTTGCTGGAAATGGCAGGGAAGTTGGAGTAAAAGACCTCTAAGGTCCCTTTCCACCTAAGCCAGTCTATGATTCAATTAAATATCTGCAGAGGTTAGTCAATGCGACACTGTATTAATAGTTTCAGTGCTGATTTGGGGCAAGCTAGCTCCACTGTTTCAGAATACTATATTTTCTTCGGTTTGCATTACCCGCATGCAAATGATAGCACTTGAAAGGAATTGTTCTGTTTACAGTGGTTTTACAAACAGTGATGAATCACTGAAAAGCTTCCTCTTTGTCTGGATCAGAAGGGCAACACCCTTCCAGCAGAAAGGATGAGTATGGCATTCCTTGCAAATGCAAATAGTTTCCCAGTACAGAAGGCTACGTTTTCTTCCCATACATCAGATATCAGCCTGTACAGAAGGTATACACTGTTTAGTGTACACAGTTATTACTAAACTGTAGCTGGACAGAACTGCACAAGACATATCTTAAACTGTTTTTGTAGGGCATAATGTCTTTTTCCAGTCTTACTGCTCAAACATCTCTAACACTGACTCACTTTGTACCATACTTGAAATGTATGACTTGAGCTGTCTCTTGTAACTTGTTCATAAACACCAAACAGAAAACCAGTGTGGTGGGTTGAAATTTCCCATTACATTAACTAAGCATGACTGACTTAGTTGGAAGCAAATGGAAGGTGTATTTACAAAGCATAGCCTAAAATTGCCACAAGCAGTTCAAAAATAGTGGAGATAACATCTTAATGATGTTCACATCTACTTGCTAGAGTAAAAATGTTCCAGTTCTCAGTTATGTGGACCTCAAGATAGATTTTGCTGACCTTAAGAAATTGTGTTCTCCAAAAAAATGGCTGACAAAATGCTCAGTACAGATGTACTGTATGAATGTATCTCCCTCCTCTTGCCTGTATGGTTAATAGCAAATGTGTTAGCCATGCAAACAAATGTAAGAGGTGTGGTTGAGGAACCGTCTGGAGCAGCAGAAATGCTACCACATTATTCCTGTGTCCAAAAGGCTCTAAGAAAAATGGAAAAGGTTCAACCTATGGTTTTACAAGAAAGTTTGACCGCCTTTCCTGGGCCATTGTTATGGAAACAAGCAAAGTGGATGGAGTTTCCTTTCACCAACATGACCACAGTGAGGAACAGTCTTTATGATATTGAATCGGGTAAGGAAAACTTCAGTAAGAGCCTCTTCATGTTCATGAAATGACTACAGAATGAGGACCATCAGCAAGAAGGAATTAGGACATGCCTTCATACGGGGGTTGCTGATGATCAAATTTTCAGGATGGTATCTTAGCCAATATTCAGCTGTTGGTGTGTGACAAAACGTCAGCCAAAAGCTGTGTGCAGTATGAAGAATCTTCATTTGCATCCAAAATGGTTTAAGCATTTCCGAAGGGCTGGCACTGCATTAGCATATACTTCAACATTTTCTAAGTTACTGGAAAGCCTTCCTCAAGCCTCCTAATCCCATATAACCAGTCAGTGAAGGGCTGAACCTGTCAGGAATCTGAGCTAAAACCCACACATGAATTAAACACTGGCAAAGTGAATATGGTTCATCTACACACAAGATGACCTTTCTGCTGTCCATTTGCAACTAAGAAATGTATATTGCAGAGCTGCTCTGAAGTAAAATCAGTGATTTATCCCAAAAGACACTTTGAGAAATGTCAGAAGAGCTCTAGAACGCTGGCAACAAAAGGATAAATGCCTCACAATGGTGCAATGTATTAAAAAGAATGCATATTGCCTATCATCTGCAGGATGGTGGCCCAATCTGGATTCCTGAAGGTCACAAATCTACTTTTAGGATGGTACTTGAGGGTACTTTCCAAAGGTAGCTAAATTCTAGGGAGTCATTAAAGCATGAGATAAGGGACAATGTTCAGAAGGAAACTGCCCTGCAGGGAAAAGGAAAAAAAAAGTCTTTAGATCACAACAGTCTCAGAACTGACCCCCAGGCTCACTTATAACACATTTGCTCCTGATGCACTATTTGATTCCCCTCCCCCAGTGGATTTATGACAGAGGTGGACTGCAGCTCTCCCTCCAGCATGTTGGTGCCTCCCTCATAATCTTCCCTCCAGTCCAGAGCAGGTGTGCAGCCCAGCCCGCCCCTCAGTGCAGGAGAGTTCTGCTTACTCCAGAGAACAAGCTGACAGAAAGAGGAAGCCTCATGTCTTTGCATGCCAAATGCCTAATACTGCATGCTAAATAAATAGTGTTTTTTATAGGTAGTTCAAAGTCCTGATGTGTGTCACCTAACACAGTCAGCTGCATTGCTCCAATCACACAGATTCATAGGAAATCTGGGACCTCTCCACCACAGTACACCAGGACAACAAAGGCTGTTTTCATAGCCTTGGGCAACTTTTATGAGGCTGAAATAATCACAAACATTTTGGGGTGTGCCATGGCCTGTCCAGTTCTCATTATAATTCCTCTCCAGCATTTAAAGTGTTACCTCCAGACAGTCTTAGCATGCCCCTTTCAGCAAAAATACTAAAGTCTATATCTATGTCTTCTCTGAGTTTATACAAAGCAAAATGAGGACAACAGCTGCAATCTACTGTTAAGTGGGTAGCACACGAGGATTGCTTCTTTCAGCTTTAAACATCACTATGTACTTTACTCATCTTACTTTATTCAACCTATGAAAGGAGTTACTGGATGAAAAACAAAATGAGGGTCTTTGTACTACCTCCTTTTATACTTCTTGCCTTTGTACAGTGGGGTGCAGTCCCTGAATGCCATCAGATACAAGATGCAGTCTATTGACTGCAGTCATAACAAATGTATAAAAAGTTAGACGTTTAAGGGCATAAATCGTAGCACTATTTCATATACATGGCAAAACTCTCCCTGATAACAATGTCAGAGAGAATTTGGGAAGTAGGAGAAGTAAAATTGTGGTTTGTAACTAGGCACTTGATGAACTATAAATAACAAGTTGCTACATCTTAGTGTGTATTTTATATCACAATGTCACATCCAGAAACCTTGCTACAGAGCCTGATACCATGTTTCCTTGTCAAAAAATATGTACTTACTCAGAAAACTACCTGTAAAGAACCACATTTCCTGTTTTTACAGAAGAGTTCAGAGAAAAATCTGCAGGACACAGAACATACAATGTGTTCTTGCGAGAAAGATGATATGTGTGATCTCAGCTTACTGAAGAATTACTTGGAAGAGAAACAACAAAACCCGTAAAACCCAGCTCAAACTTCGGATGATCTTGTAGCTAACTGCACTGCAGCTGTCCACCAGCAGGCCTTGGAACATGCCAAGCCACTTCTTTACACCTCCAGCAACATTTTAGTTCTTGTCCATGCCTGAATATGCAAGTTGTGTCCTGCTTACATTTGGTTGTTTGCAGCAGTTCATGCTTTGCAACCAAGAACTAGCTGCATTCAGTATTCCCCCATATTCTTTTATTTCTTCAAAATTCCCTTGGTAAGGGACAAAAGAATGCAGCTGAGCGGATTTTTAAATGTATATTTCTTACACTACTGCACATTTTCTCTGACAGCCTCATGCCATCCCCCACCCCACCAGGTGGAAAGCAGAGTTCAGCTAATAGAACTGAGAAAACACTTCTGTTTCTTACACTCTTCTTTTTGTTGTTGTTGGGTTTTTGCCATGTGAGTGATATGGCCTGCTCTCTGCTTACCTCCTGGTTGACAAAGGCATGGCAACAAGAGATAGCCCAGGGATGTTTTTTAATTAACTCAGGCCAGTACTGTTATGACAATGCTGGAAACACACCAGCCAGCCCAGGCCTCTGTAGCTTTTACAGTCTGCGCTGACATGCACCTAGTCTGATGGGAGGTTATTATCAAGACTGGCTAATTGAAAGCTGTCATCTCAGTTGTGTTAGCACACTTCATTCATACTTTTGGCAGATGCAAGGGTAATGTTTTGATGGCTGTATTTTAAGTTTTCCTCTGCTTACCCTTGGAGTGCCTTTCTGTCTTTGCTTAAGAGCCCTGCTAATGAGCAGAAATAATGTGTATGCATGACTTTTTGCGATGTCCAGCTCATTTGGGTGTGGGAACTGAAAGAATCATAGAATCAATAAGGTTGGAAAAGACCTCAAAGATCATCAAGTCCAACCTATTACCTAACACCTCATGACTACTAAACCACGGCACCAAGTGCCACGTCCAATCCCCTCTTGAACACCTCCAGGGATGGTGACTCCACCACTTCCCTGGGCAGCACATTCCAATGGCCAACAACTCTTTCTGTGAAGAACTTTCTCCTCACCTCGAGCCTAAACCTCCCCTGGTGCAGTTTGAGACTGTGTCCTCTTGTTCTGGTGCTGGTTGCCTGGGAGAAGAGATCAACCCCCTCCTGGCTACAACCTCCCTTCGGGTAGTTCTAGACTGCAATAAGGTCTCCCCTGAGCCTCCTCTTCTCCAGGCTAAGCAACCCCAGCTCCCTCAGCCTCTCCTCATAGGGCTTGTGCTCCAAAGCCCTCATCAGCTTTATTGCCCTTCTCTGGACACATTCAAGAGTCTCGATGTCCTTCTTAAACTGAGGGGCCCAGAACTGGACACTAGACTCAGGGTGTGGCCTAACCAGCACTGAGTACAGGGGCACAATGGCCTCCCTGCTCCTGCTGGCCACACTATTCCTGATCCAGGCCAGGATGTCATTGGCCTTCTTGGCCACCTGGGCACACTGCAGGCTCATGTTCAGCTGGCCGTCAACCAGTACCCTCAGGTCCATTTCTGTTTGGCTGCTCTCCAGCCACTCTGACCCCGGCCTGTAGCACTGCGTGGGGTTGTTGTGGCCAATGTGCAGCAACTGGCACTTGGACTTGTTGAATGCCATCATGTTGGACTCTACCCATCTTTCCAGCCTGGCAAGGTCCCTCTGCAGAGCCCTTCTAACTTCTTACAGATCAACACCTGCCCCCAGCTTGGCATAGTCTGCAAATTTACTGATGATGGACTCAATCCCCTCAACCAGATCATCAATAAATATATTAGACAGGATGGGACCCAGCACTGATCCCTGGGGGACACCACTAGTGACCTGGCTGCCAGCTGGATGTGACACCATTCACCACTACTCTCTGGGCTCGGCCCTCCAGACAGTTCCTAACCCAGCACAGAGTGTTGCTGTCCACGCAATGAGCTGCCAGCTTGGCCAGGAGTTTGCTGTGGGGGACAGTGTCAAAGGCCTTGCTGAAGTCCAGGTAGACCACATCCACAGCCTGCCCCACATCCACCAGGCAGGTCACCTGATCATAGAAGGAGATCAGGTTGGAGAGGCAGGACCTGCCCTTCCTAAATCCATGTTGGCTGGACCTGAGCCCTTGGCCATCCTGCAGGTGCACAGTTATTGTCCCCAGGATAATCTGCTCCATCATTTTCCCTGGCACTGAGGTCAGGCTGACTGGTCTGGAGTTTCTGGGTTCCTCATTCTGACCCTTCTTGTGGATGGGGACCACACTGGCTAGTTCCCAATCATCTGGGACCTCACCGGTGAGCCAGGACTGGTGGTAAATGATGGAGAATGGCTTGGCCAGCTCATCTGCCAGCTCTCTCAGCACCCTACAATGGATCCCATCCAGTCCCATGGGCTTGTGAGGATCCAAGTGGCTCAGCAAGTCCCAAACTAATTCCTCATGGATTTCAGGGGTACTACACTGCTCCCTAAGCCCATCAACCAGTTCAGGAGGCCAGTTATCCTGAGGTCCTCCTGCCTTACTGTTGAAAATGGAGTCAAAGAAGGTATTTAGTACCTCAGCCTTTTCATCATCTTTAGTTACAATGTTTCCCTCCAGGTCCAATAAGGAGTGGAGGTTCTTCCTGCCTCTCTTTTTAGATTAATATATTTATAAAAATGCTTTTTATTGTCTTTCACAGAAGTAGCCACCTTGAGTACTAACTGGGCTTTTGCCAGTTAGAACTTAAGCTGGTCACTTAGTGTATTCTTAGGTATAGATGTGTTCAGCTAAGCACAAACTACTAGACCTGTCCTCTGTGTCACAGAACTGTAATGCCTGTTACAGACATGATTTTGGTACGTTGGGAAAACTAGGTTATACTGCAAGTAATTTAATGTCCCTAACAAATTTCACTCACATTGCGATCTTATGCAAAAATTTTGTCATCAGTGTTGCTTCACACTATGTGTGTTATCTTTGTGCAATTGACCTTCCCTTCAGCCAGGGCTGAGAGCACTGATAATGATAGTGACCACACCATTCATCACTGACATCATTCTATGTGCACTGTAATGGGGCTGTTTCTGAAACTGCTATTCTTCCACCCCATTTTGTGCTAAGCAGTTTTTCTCACGTTTAATTATTAATGATTATAACATAATATCAATCATAATGAAAGATCACATTTTTATAATGCCAGTTTCTCTAGTCAACTGAAGTTGTAGTCCTGACCAGTGAGCACTTGCCAGAAAACATCTTTCTTTACTTCCCTTGCACTGTATGTGTCCAGTTCTGGGCTCCTCAATTTAAGAAGGACATTGAGACTCTTGAACGTGTCCAGAGAAGGGCAACGAGGCTGGGGAGAGGTCTTGAGCACAAGTCCTATGAGGAGAGGCTGAGGGAGCTGGGGTTGTTTAGCCTGGAGAAGAGGAGGCTAAGGGGAGACCTTATTGCTCTCTACAACTACCTGAAAGTAGACAGGTGGCGGTTGGTCTCCTCTCCTAGGCAACCAGCATTAGAACAAGAGGACACAGTCTCAAACTGCATTGGGAAAAGTTTAAACTCAAGGTGAGGAGAAAGGTCTTCACAGACAGAGTAATTGTCTATTGGAATGTGCTGCCCAGGGAGGTGGTAGAGTCACCGTCCCTGAAGGTGTTCAAAAAAGGATTGGATGTGGGACTTGAAGCCATGGTTTAGTTAGTCTTGAGGTGTTAGGTATTGGTAATAGGTTGGACTCAATGATCTGTGAGGGCTTTTCCAACTTTATTGATTCTATAATTCTATATGTCACTAACCACAGAAACTAAGTGTTCAGCAGAGGCATAAGGCATGTATAAGGTGTTAATAACTTCTGGACATATTCAAATGAATGCTTCTTTTGAGACTTGAGTTCAAGTTACACTGAGTAAACTGATTTGTGTCTTTCATAACTTCAGATAGATCAGCCAATCCAAAGACACCTACAGTTGTGAATGTGTTATATGGTTAATGTATCAGTATGTCTGTGTCAGAATTCTATCAGATCTTATGGAATTCTGTTTTCCACAGGAGCTCAGACTCTCCAGAGGGAAGCTGGGCAGCTCAGAACAGAAATTCAGGTTGTGCTCTTCTTTATAGTATGTTCTACTCTCCTAAAACAAAACAGCACGTGGTAGGCTCAACTATTCCCCTTCAAATGTTTGTTATTGACTGGGTAATTTCACACACCAGGTGCAATTTGGCTGCTTCAGTGACTGAGTCCTTTCTAGCACAGCATGCGTACAAAAAGGTACCCACTGATAGCTTCTCTGAGCTACAGTGTTTGTGTCAATTTATATAAGCACTCAGTTATGTTTCTGGTTTTTATGTGATATGGATCCTTTCCACTCCTCCCATACCATAATGAACAAAATACAGAGCCTTTATTTGGGAAAAAGCTTGCAAAACTTCAGTAATCAGTAATATACTTGGATAGATTTCACTTTGAGTTACATGTTCATTAATACCTACCTAACAAATTACAGGTTTTATAAACACCTTAATTACGCTAGGGTAAGAATGACCACTTAGGACTATGCTTCTCACATGACAGAAAAGATATCTGGCAAGTACAGTGAAAAACGTGCAGCTTTGTTCTATAAAATAACATGGTTCTGTGTAAAAATGCAATGTTTAATTTTAAATGTAATCATGTCCAGTTGTTTATTTTTCCATCAATCAGTGACCATTACAAGATAAATTTCAGTGCTGTGTTGACTCATAAAGTCATCAGGTGATGACTCTCACTTTAGAGAAAAATATATTGGAAATGCAAAGGAAAACTATGACTGCTATTATGAGTCTTGCCTGAGAATCCCAGCTTCTGACTTGAGCCTCCACCAACAGAAGGCACTCCTTCATACCATGAGGATCTCATATATTCATTCCTCCTCAAGGTCTAGTATATTTATTACCTTGGTTGTGTTTTTCATAGAGGTGGCAGAAGTAATAAGTCTTGTTTTTTAATTCAGAACCCATTTTACAGAATTTGGGCTGTAGTGCTTCAATGGGAGTTCCAAATATAGCGTCACCTTGTATGAGATATTCACCATTTCTTTGCTGATTAAGGTAAATTTCAAATTAACCTAATTAACCTAAAATATAGTACCCTTCATGCATGAGTTTTATGAAAAACATTGAAACAGCAAATGTAACATAAATGTGATCATAGCTCCAAATAAAAGCATGCACGGAACAAGAAATTGTTCTTTCCCATGTTCAATGCAAACCTGGCCATCGAGGAAGCCAGAAGGCCTACACCCGGGCCAGCTGCCTGCAGCTTTCTGCAAGGTGAGAAACTGAACTCCCTAGCCTCCCAGCTGGTGCTCCTCAGGATTCAGGGAAGGATGCACTGCATTTTCTCCCTAAACCTACTGCACATGTACACACGCATACAGACACACAGATTGTCAATTCTGTCTGAGGGGCAAAAGTTACCTAACGTAAGTTTATAGCATAAACTGTTATTTCAGTTATGATTTAAAATTGGATTGACAAAAATTTTCCAGGTACTAAAACCTGCCTTAGCTAGGATAATGAGACTTCACACTTTGCTTTTGTTCTACAAAAGCATTGTTGGCAGAACCTCAGATGAGATGAGATTATTTCCTTTTCCTGAATCACAGAATCACAGAAACATTCAGGTTGGAAAAGACCCTCAGGATCGCCAAGTCCAACTGATAACCCTAGTCTACAAGGTTCACCCCTAAATCATATCCCCAAGCACCACATCCAAATGACCTTTAAACACATCCAGGGTTGGTGACTCAACCACCTCCCTGGGCAGCACATTCCAATGCCTCACCACTCTTTCCATGAAAAAATTTTTCCTAATGTCCTACCCAGTCACAGCTTGAGGCCATGTCCTCCTTTTCTATCACTAATTACATGAGAGACAAGACCAGCACCATTCTCTCTACAACATCCTTTCAGGTAGTTGTAGAGAGCAATGAGGTCTCCCCTCAGCCTCCTCTTTTCCAAACTAAACAGTTCCAGCTCCCTCAGTTGTTCCTTATAAGATTTATTTTCCAGGCCCTTCACCAGCTTCGTTGCCCTCCTCTGCACTCACTCCAGCACCTCCAAATCTCATACTGAAGTGCCCAAAACTAGACACAGTACTCAAGGTGTGGCCTCACCAGCACTGTGTACAAAAGGACAATCACCTCCTTAATCCTGCTGGACACAGCATTTCTGATATAAGCCAGGATGCTATTGGCTTTCTTGGCCACCTGGGCACACTGCTTGTTCATGTTCAGTTGCTTGTTGGTTAGAACCTCCAGGTCCCTTTCTGCCGGACAGCTTTCCAGCCACATTTCCAAGCCTGTAGTATTACTTGGGGTAGTTGTGACCCAAATGCAGGACCTGGCATTTGGTCTTGTTGAAGCTCATGCCATTAGCATTGGCCCATTGATCCAATCTATCCAAGTCCCTCTGCAGAGCCTCCCTACCCTCATGAAGATCAACATTCCCGCTCAACTTGGTGCCGTGTGCAAACTTACTGATGACACGGTCTATGCCTTTATCAGGATCATCAATAAAGATATTAAACAGAAGTGGTCCCAACACTGAGCCCTGAGGAACACCACTTGTGACTGACCACCAGCTTTAGTGTCAAGAATTTTCACCATGAATTTTATATCTCTCCACCTGAAAAGCTTAATAAAGTATCAGGCAGAAGGGTTCATCATGAAAGAAGGCTGATCTTTTTCCCATATCAACACTGCAGATGATCACATAGCAGTATCAGCAGAACTTGTGAGATAAGAAAGGACTAGATGGTCACATTCTTCCACTCTTTCCTGCATTTTGTTGAATTTTGATGAATCATAGGAGATCTCCTTTTTCAACTCTGTTCAGACTCTTTGCAGCACAACACAAATTTGTACAATTCCTTAACAGATCTCTTGAAAACCGCTTGCCATGGGATAAAGTGCACTTTCCTGCTTTAAGTTACTATCATTTCAAAAAACAATGGGGAAATTAAGACCTTACCAAAGTTTAAATGAGGGATGTAATTTTCACGGAACAATGAGGGAGAAGTAATGACTGCATGGATTGTTTTTCTTGGGATTCTCGCCTTTCTATTAATTTACACACATGTTTTGTCATAGCTGACTGGGTAACTGTTCACTACCAGAGCTATCATCACATTTATAGGTTTATACATTTGCAGCTTTGTCACCAACACCAGGTGACTTCAGGGATTTAATATAGACAAGGTCTTACTCATTGTCTTTAAATGGAGTGACTGGGGAAGTGCTGTCTGTGGAGCAATAGAAAGAGTAAATTCATTTATTTCTTCATCATCAGCTGCTTTTGAACCATTCCCAATAGTTCCCTCTTTAATTCAAATGTGAAATGTTAGAAGAGATACTCTGTAGTCTGTTTCAGCTATAAAAATCGTATTTTTCTTCTCACACTGGGTATCTGCAATTTTTCTCTCATAGTGCTTAACCTTTAAAGTCAGGAGGTTGCTTGGAAGCTCTCCAGTCTGAAATGCAAAAGCCCATATTCAAAATACAGAAACTCTTTTTAAAAGTTGAAGGTATTTTTATTTGAAAGCTCAGTTTATAATGACTGTTGTCCATCAACCTAGAACTACTTTCTGGCTAGGGATCTTTATTGTTTCTTTCTTATTACATGGTATAACAATTCTTTGGTACTCATTTCCTGAAGAAGATTACTTTCCAGTATCAAACTTCGCCAGCAGGTCTTTCCCGGGCCAAAGTCTGCAAATCTGCATTGCAATGAAGCAGGGCAGCTTTCCAGGTACTGCTGACTGCAGAGAAAAATCTGGTGTCTGTTTTTCCATTTCTTTCTCTGCACATTTATGCACACCAGGCTGTACTCATCCAAGAATTAGAGTTTCTTGCAGTAAAACACAAAACCAAGAGAAACTCAGCTGGTTTTATATTTCATTACAAAATCAAAACTCAGCCCAATTTTGTCTAAAAGTCCGCTAGGGTTCTCAGAGTCTTTGAAATAAAATGGGTGCACATATGACTCAACTTTGCAGATTTGTGGTCTCATATTGAAACAGGTATTTGATGAAAAAGGGTACATCAAAATGAGGTAGAGTTAAGATGGCATTATCAAGTTGAGTATAGATTTTGCCCCAGATCTTGAGATTGAAGCTCCCTAAAGCAAAAAGGGAAGTTTGGCTTGATTGCTTAGTGCTGCCGTCACATAAGTTTTTCAGACAGTATTATCAGCAACTGGTAATACTGTTCTTTGGACTGGAAAGTAGTAGTTTATTTTTTTTTTAATCAAAAAAAAATCAATAAAAAGCTTCCAACCAGCCAATCAAAAATATTTCCTTGAGAGAGACATTATAGACATAACCAGAGAAAAAGCATAAAAACTGACACCTTTCCAGAAAAACACAGAAAAGAGAAATAAAGCAGAATGTGAATATGCTTGAAATGCAGTCACCTGGCATCACGTGTGCCCCATATCCCATAGCAGCAAAAAAAGTGTTTCTTAGTGGTGTCACACAAAACCATGTTAAATATACCTGAGAGGGAATTTCATGTTCTGGTTCCTTCTGAACTTTGAGAAAGGGTGCAAAATGGACCACAGAGCTGGGAAGGAGTGTTGATCTGCCTGATGGCGGGAAGAGGCTACAGGGGTACCTGAATCAATTATATGAGTACCAGGTCCTGCACTTTGGTGACAACAAACCCATGCAATACTACAGGCCTAGAGAAAAATTACTGTAAAGGTGCGTGGCAGAGAAGACCAAGGGGTGTTTATCAACACCTAGCAGAACATGAGCCAGCAGTGTGCTCAGGCAGCCAAGGAGGCCAACAACATATCGGCCTGGATCAGGACTAGTGTGGTCAGCAGGACCAGGGAAGTGATTGTCCCCCTGTACTCAGCACTGCTTGAAGCCACGCCTTGAATAATGTTCTGGGCCCTCACTACAATAAAGACACGGAGGTGGTGGATTTGGTCCAGAGAAGGACAATGAAACTGATGAAGGGGCTGGAGGACAGGTATTATGAGGAGCAGATGAGAGAACTGGGGTTGTTTACTATGGAGTAAGGGAAGCTGAAGAAGACCTTATTGTCCTCTACAACTGCCTGAAAGTAGGTTGTAGTGGGTGTGTGTTGGTCTCTTCTCCCTAGCAATAAGTAATAGGATGAGTCCCCATCCCTGGAGATGTTTAAAAGATGTGTAGATGTGGTACTATGGGATATGGTACAAGGCACCAGAGCTGCAAGCAACCAATGGGATGCAGCGGTCTCAGAGGGAGAAAAGGTTTCTAGGGCAAAAGTTGGCAGGGCTCATTGATAGGGCTTTAAACTACATTCAAAGAGGAAAGGGGCTGTTAATCTCATGCTTGACTCTGACAAACATTGGGGCAGCTCACCAGAGTCAGGGGGATAGATGCTAGCAAAGGCTCTCCAGTTGTTGCCCAGAGGCAAGCCAAGGAGGAAGCACTGGGACACCCCAAGGGGGTCAAGGGGATTCACCTAAGAGGGTGACATGGCCAGCCCAGCTGAAGTGCCTCTATGCAAATGCACACAGCTTGGGCATCAAACAGGATGAATTAAGGGCCACTGTGCTGCTGGAATGCTGTGACACAGTGGCTGTTACTGACACTTGGTGGGATGATTCCCATGACAGGAAGGTAGGGATAGGTGGGTACAAGCTCTTTAGGAAGGACAGGCAGGGTAGGAGGGGAGGAGGTGCGGCTCTCTATATCAGTGACTAGCTGGAATCACCTGGGGAAGGATGATGAGCTGGTTGAGAGCGCATGGGTGAAGATTAAAGGGAAGAGAGGGGAAGGTGATGTTACTGTAGGGGTCTGACACAGGTCACCTGACCGGCAGAACCAAGCAGATGAGGCCCTACACAGGCAAATAGAAGTGGTTTCACATTCACAAGCCCTGGTACTCGGTGGGGGATTTCAACTACCCTGGCATCTGCTGGAGAGACAGCACAGCTAGTTATCAGCATTCCAGGGTGTTCCTGGAATGCAGAGATGACAACTTCCTCCTCCAAATGGGGAGGGGCTGGTAACCAATGTGAGGCTCAGGGATTACCTTGGCTGCAGTGACCATGAAGCAACAGAATTTAAGATCCTCATGACAACTAGGAGGACATACTCCAAGCCTACAGCCCTGGACTTTAGGTACGCAGACTTTGATCACTTCAGGGATCTGCTGGCCAAAGTATCACAGGACAAAGCCTGAGAGGGAAGTGGGGCCCAGGACACCTGGTCAGTGTTCAAGGATCACCTACTCCATGCCCAGGAGCAAAGTATACCCACAAACAGGAAAGCAGGAAAGAAAGCTAGGAGACCTGCCTGGATGAGCAAGGAACTTCTGGACACACTGTCACACAAAAAGAAACTCTACAAGGAGTGGAAGAAAGGACAGCTGGATTGGAGGCATATAAGGAAGCTGCCTGAGCATCAAGAGACCTGGTTAGAAAAGCTAAAGCTCAGTTAGAATTAAATCTAGCCAGAGAGATCAAGTGGAACAGTAAAAATGTCTTTATGTGAAATAATGGTAAAAAGAAGACCAGAGAAGGTGTGGGGCCCCTCAGAAAGGAAACAGGTGAGCTGGTGACAAGTGACATGGGGAAGGCTGAGGTTCTCAATGAGTTCTTTACCTCAGCCTTCAGTGGCAAGGGCTCCAGCCACACTCCCAGAATAATGGAAGACAATGACAGGGACTGGAAGAAGGAACTGTCCACTGTGAGTGAAGATCAGGTTTGTGACCATCTGAAGAACGTGAAAGTGTTCAAGTCCATGGGACCTGACGGGGTACACCCACAGGTGCTGAGGGAACTGGGCGATGAGGTGCTAAACCACTGTCTATTGTATTCCAAAAGTCTATGGCAAGGCCACAACATCAATAGATGAAGGCTGAGCAACTGATGTTGTGTACCTGGACCTGAGCAAAGCCTTTGACGCTGTCCCGCGCAACATCCTGGCCTCCAGGATGGTGCAGAATGGGTTTGATGGATGGGCCATTCAGTGGATAAAGAACTGGCTTGATGGCCACACCCAAAGAGCGGCTGACAATGGGTCCATGTCCAAGTGGAGGCCAGTAACACGTGAAGTCCCTCAGGGATCAGGACTGGGATCAGTCTTGTTTAACATCTTTGTGGGTGATATGGACAGTGGCATCAAGTGCAGCCTCAATAGGTTTGCTGATGACACCAAGCTGTGTGGTGCAGCAGACACACTGGAGGGAAGGGATGCCATCCAGAGGGACCTTGACAGGCTGGAGAGGTGGGCACGAGCCAGACTCATGAGGTTCAACAAGACCAAATGCAAGGTCCTGCATCTGGGTCAGGGCAATCCCAAGCACTGATAGAGGCTGGGCAGGGACTGGCTGGAGAGCAGCCCTAAAGAAAAGCACTTGGGGGTGCTGCTGGATGAGAAGCTCAACATGAGCCACCTGTGTGCACATGCAGCCCAGAAAGCCAATCACATCCTGGGCTGTATCAAGAGAAGCACAGTCAGCTGGTTGAGGGAGGTTATTCTCCCCCTCTGCTCTGGTGAGACCCTATCTGGAGTACTGCACCCAGTTCTGGAGCTCCTATTACAGGAAGGATCTGGAGGTGCTGGAACATGTCCAGAGAAGGGCTACGAGGATGATCAGAGGGCTGGAGCACCTCTCCTATGAGGACAGACTGAAGGAGTTGGGGCTGTTCAGTCTGGAGAAGAGAAAGCTCCAAGGAGACTTTTGTGTGGCCTTCCAGTATGTTAAGGGGTCCTACAAGAAAGCTGGGGAGGGACTTTTTAGGGTGTCAAGGAGTGATAGGATGAGGAGAAAAGGAACAAAACTAGAAATGGGTAGATTTAGATTGGATGTTAGGAAGAAGTTTTTCACCATGAGGGTGGTGAGGCACTGAAACAGGTTGCCCCAGGGAGGTGGTAGAAGCCCCATCCTTGGAGTTTTTTAAGGCCAGTCTGGATGGCTCTGGGCAATCTGATCTAGTGTGAGGTGTTCCTGATCATGGCAGGCAGGATGGAACTAGATGATCCTTGAGGTCTCTTCCAACCCTAATGATTCTATGGTTTTGCACCAGACTTAGTAGAGTTAGATAATGGTTGGACTTGATGATCTTAAAGGTCTTTTCCATTTGAAACAATTTTATGACTCTTTAAAATCCCTAAATATTAATTCTAAACTAAAGTAAAACTGCGGCCAAGATTCTTCTGACCCAAGGAATATTGACTTACTTGAGAAAAATGGAATGGATGCAACAAGAGAATCAGGACTACAGTCTGGTATCTTTCCTTCTTTCTTTCCATGGATCATTGCAGCTGTGGCTTTTATTGCTGCATACTAAAAAATATACTAAAATGTGTCTCGAAGTAGGTAATGACATCATGAATGAGACCTTGGATTTTCCAGATTTGATTTGCAGTGTGTACTTGTGCATCACAGTGGAAGACTGAACCTAATGTTATAGTTGGCTGGAATAACCAACAGCCTAGTGGTTAGCACAGTCCATTGATGGGAGGGAAAATGATTCTTGTTATGCTCCTGTAAGAGAGTTCTTTTTGCAGGGTCTTTATTACACAAGTTTTATCCAAAACTGATAAATATTAGTGAAAAGACTCAGCTCAAAGTCATAGTTTTTTTACCATAGAATTTTTAAAATAATTTTCCTACAGAATTCCCAACTCCTTCTCATTTTCCTTATAAAATTATTTACAGAATTACCACTGTGTTGTCCACAACTGCATAAAGGATAAGAGGTAAAGCAGAATTTGTTCAAAGTTTACTGGAAAGAAAAATAGGAGTGCAGAGGCAGGCACTGGTTGCAAAGCACCTGACTCAGGGTTATGAGGCTCATCCATCTTTCACAACAGCTAGCTGAAATAATTTAGTTCTGCATGCAATTAACACAAATTTCATCTCATTTCCTCTGTGACTGACTTTTTTTTTTATTTCCTTCTGCAAAGTGAATGCAAGAAATGAACAGGTGTTGCCATCTACACAGTTGTTTGTGAGGTTTTCCTTTCCAAAAAGCTAATACAGTTTTTTACAATTCTGCTGGGTTTTATTAAGCATTTGAATCATAATTAACTTCTTCAACCATGTACAAGTGGTCAGTTCTTTGTTAGTTCCTTGTTTATTTCTACTGGCATTTACAAAATATTTGGTTTATTATTATTATTATTGTAACATGCCTGAATTTTTTCTTTGACATCAGATGATAGCCAGACCTTCAAACTGGATTATTTTTATTGTAACTTGAACTACCTTTTAACTCAGCAGCCCAGCTTTCTTTAGTGCAGGGCAAAAGACAAAGGGTGCGAATTCCTGAGTCCCATTGGGAGAGTCATGAATGGTCAGGATGAAACTTCTGCATGATTTTCAGGAGACATGAGATATCGTTTGTATAAATATGTCATCTGACTAATATGCAAAAGAAGTTATTTTCTTGGCCAAAAAGTAGTACATCTAACACAATATTGGAACCGCCGTTAAAATACTTCACAGCACCTGCAAAAGTGTCTTAGTGAAGTTATGCATTAAACAGATCGTTGTTGTGGAAAGGTCTGCACTGTCTTCTTCATGCACTAGATCCTACTACCTAGATTATTCTGCAGAGGGCTGTGCACAGCCTAATCTACAATGTAATGTTAAGCAAAGTTAGTGTTTTGCCTTTGGGATGACTGTGCAATGAGTCAAGTAAGACAGAAGAGTGAGTGTGCACATCAACTTGTGGAGAAGCAACGGACATCAAGACAGTATGGCCTGCAAATGACAGTTGTTATACATGTTCTTGTCATTCACAGCAAGGACAGAAATTGCTGATTTGGAACATGCAGGTTCTAGAAAGCTTATGGAGATTGTTTGGTTTTTTTTTTCATATTTCAGATGGTCTTCCATGTTTCAGACTGTAGAGTAAGTTCAAACCAGTGCTCCCAGGTGATATTTAATTTCTTTGAGAAACGAGACATTTCTATCTCTGACTTATATGACAACCGAGGCTGCCCAGCTGCTCAGTTATTCTCTTTTTACTTTGGATACGAGAAGTATTTCTTAGCAAGGGAAATTACTGCACTCCCAACTCCTCTTTGTCAAGTGGGACCAATAAGACAGTAATAAGCAGGTGTCCCTTCTGCTCATTGCTCTCCCCCTCCAGGAAAACTATGTTGCTGTTTTTCACTAGCGTTGCAGTGAGTTTAACTAACTTAGATACTTTTGCGACTGGTAAAGTTAGGTTAATGTGCGAGAAAGCTTTTCTTCTTGCAACAGCTCGTGGGTCCCCATCCATTTACAAACCTCTTAGGCTGCTTGGCACTTTTTGAGTATGGTAAGCATGATTCACCAACCTTGTCATGTAACCTCACAGCCCCTTGTTAACATATGGTCTTCTAAATGTAGATATTCATCTGTTTGACTTTCTTCAAAGCTACTAGTAAAAATGAGGGGAAAAAATAAAACCCTTAAATATGAAACAGATGTACAAGAGCACCTTGGGATGGATGTATTACAGAGACAAACCATCTTCAGGCTCCTCAAGATCATGTTCTAGGGTTGTTTTATTATCACCTGGTCATGTGGCTTGCATCTGTGTTCTGACGGCTCTGCAGCTGGCTTCAACACAAGAGCTCTCACCAGGTCCAGAAATAGCTTGGGGTTTTTTAACATCTCTTGCGTGTTTTTATTTTAGTGTTTTTTTTTTTTCCTATGCCTTGAGTTTTATGGCTCTCAGGGCTTCTGTGTGATCTTATTGCAGCTTGAGTAACCATCCAGTTTTATTTTTCTCTAAATTGTATACACTTGAATAAAAAGAAAGGGGAGAGATAAATAAAAGTATTAGCCAGAAAAAGTGAGAAAGCAGAACAAATGTCTAAGTGTCCATCAGGCTGACATCCACAGAGAGCAAGCCTGTGTGCTAAAACTGGTAATTGTGTCATTAACTGCTGGAATTCAAAATGCCACACTGTGGATCTGCAGAATGCCTCCACTTGAGTGTTTCCATTTTTATCTCCATTTTGGGGATCAGGGTCTCCAAAAACATGAATTCTAGCCTCTGCAAAGCTCTTCACTCTGGGCAACTCTGTGCTCACCACCAGTTTGCCCATGCTGTGTCCTAAGTGATTCAGAGTGGCACACGGCCGCTGTCCTTGGGAGAGACCTGACCTGACAGGCAGGCTCTGAGCACCTCTAAAGCTCACCAGTAGCACAGGGACAAAGTCACACACCTGTTCTTTAAAAAGATGTGGCTGTAGTGATAGCTGCTGGCCCAAACTTTAGACCGTGCACTTTGGGAATAGGTGTGCTGTGGCTGAGCTGGTTCTCCTTGAGTGATCTGGAGGATTACAGGATCCCAGATCTTGGGGGACCCAGCCACCCTGTGGAGAGGTAGGCAGGAGCCATGAGATATAGGAGAGCAAGCCAGAGTGAACATTACTGTAATCAAGGGACTATGGATCCTGTATTTACTCCCCATAGTGCTGCTGGACTTAGATGACAGGAGAATATTTTATTATTTTTTTTTAATCTCTTGGAACAGCTAAAATACTGCATTCCTCACCATGATTCTGGGAGGATCCACCAAAACCAGCAGAATTCCATGAAGTTTGTCAGTTAGTGAAGCTGAGAGTTTCTACCCTCTGATAACTCTTTGGTAACCTGAAGGGAGCTCTCTGCATCACAGTGGATGCTACCTGACAGCATCCTGACTGTGATAGTTAATCATCAAAATAACAGTAGCACATATTGCAGATTTTGTCACATGGTGAGAATGTGCTCAGAAAACTTTCCTACTTCTCAGTCTGATAGCTATTCAATATCTAAAGGGTTAATACAGGTTTTAAATTAGTTTCTAATAGTTGAGCTTATTTTCTAATAGTTGATTCTTAAACTTCTTTTACTATAAAAAAAAAAAAAAAAAAACACCAAAAAACCACAACAAAACCACAAATGTAAAACCCCTGCATTTTGCTCCCTGCATTTAATTCCCTAAGAGGAATATGCAGAAAACTCCCCTTACAAGGAGAGCTGGCACTGTGTGTATGTAGCATGTAATATAGTAATGCCAAGTGTAAGCCAGCTTCCTTTAGTAAGAGCCATTGTGCACTAAATTAAACCTCAGCTCCAGGTATCTTTACAGCAGATGTGAGCAGCCAGATGCAGCACTCCATAAAGAATGAGGACTTACTGAAAAGGGAGGTGCTTTTCATACAGAAATCAGGATGTGAGAGTCCTAATTTATATTTGATTAAACTCGAGGTGTGTGTGATTTTAAGAAGGGATCAGGAGCACTGATCTTTGAAGACAAGATCATATTAATTGCTTCCAGTCACAACAGATCTGTGGGAGTCAAGTCTGTAGGCTAACAACTGTGTGTCCTATCAGACAGGCAGCCACCCTACCCAGAATTCAAGAAGACTTATCTGGAAAAGCCATCATCTAGACAAAATTATTACCTTCTTTCCTGCACATTTTACCTTTCCTACCTGTAAGGGGGTGTGTGTGGGGGTGTGCGGGGGTGTGTGTGAGGTAATTATAGTTTGTTTTATTTTTGACACACTCACTCAGCAAAGAAGCAACTTCAGTCTTCCCTGAGGTAAGTCGTTTAAGCTATCACCAGCTGCCAAGGCAATGTTGCATGCTGGTGTAAAAGGGGCACTGCTACACTTATTGTGTCAGTCTTACATAAACATCTGATATTGTCATGTTTGCAGTTTTTTCTTTTTGGTGCATCCTATTACAGTATTTTCAAAGTATTTTCATTCTTTGCTTTGTCACTGCAATTCTTCCAACAGTACACCAATCTGTATTTACACATGCATATACTTTTTCTTAAAAGCATAGTTTTTTCAATTGAGATTAAAAAGAAAAAAAAAAAGAAAGAAGAAGTATTAAAACTTTAAACTAAGAAAGTACCTCATTAGAGTCCGATATTTCTCAACAACAGCACAGGATAGACATAAAGAAGCAGTGCGTTCCCCTTTCATAAATTTTACCTCACAATTTGAGATGTTCTCCACAAGTGTTATATTCACTGTATTTAAACTTCAGTGGGACTTAGGTACAAAGTACCTCACAGTACCCAGGTCCAAACTAACAAAAAATCAGTGGTCAAATTCAGAAGTTGTGGAGCTCCCGTTAGCAACCTCTGAGGATTTTGTAAATGAAAAAGATCTCATATATTGATCTGTTTTCAGGCTGCTATCCGAATCTTGAATCTTATTAATGTACTGAAGGATAAAGTCAGGGGTGTGTATAAGCTAAGGGACATTTTTATGGATATTCAGGAAAGATGTAGTTTCAAACCAGTCCAAAGCCAGCAGTTCAGAGTGGAAGAAATCAATGAACTCCAACATTTCCCTCCACCCCACCCCCCACCCCAGTAACATAATTCTTTCCTTGCAACATGTTTTTTTCCTGTAACATGTACCCTTTCCAGAGAAAGAATAAAATCCCCTTCTTTAATCCTGGCTCAGGAGAACTTTGACAGAGTTGAATCCCTTTCCCAACTGCCTGTAACTCTTTTTGTTAGTGGTAAAACGTGAGAAAGAGAGGAAGAATGCTCCTGTGGGTGTGTAAAAGACAAGGAGAGAGAGCAGTGAGACTCCCATCAGAAATTACTGTAATCAGTGGTAGGTCAAAGACACTATGCTGAATTGCTGCTCTGGATTAGGTTTAGGCTGCAGATCAGGTTCAAGGCTGAATTGAGGTTAAGAGTTTTGGGTTACTGTGTTGAAATTTTGAGACACTTGTGAAATTATAGCCCCCAGTGATGGCAATTGAATGATATCTCAGGGAATAGCTTGCAGTCTTGCTCCAAGGCCAGCAAGAAGACTGGTTTGTGCATAGGATTTGGACTGTGAACACACTTCAGAGGGATTTTTAATGTAGAGGTTTAGCTGACAGGTTTAAGATCTGAATTTTGTGAATTTTATAATTATAGTTGGCGTTTACCTGCATGGGAGGGGTAGGAGAAGAGAAAGTCACTAAGTGTTGCACTGGCTCGATGCTTCCCATTCCTGGCTTAGGGAAAAAGAAAGGCTGGTGTGGTTTTTGGATTATTATTTGTGGCTGGAAGACAGGTTATTATCTTTAGGTGAAGAATGGAAGGGAATACCATGAGTTACAAAAGTGGCAGTTCAGGGAGGAAGCAATTTTAAAGAGTTAGGTGATCCAAACCTGCCTCACCAAAGAAACATTTATTTCTTTTTAAAATGTAACTATACCTTTCCTCTTGGGATGATTCAGTAAGTTACCGGCTGACCCTCTGAAGAGAGGACTGGCTGCAATCTCCTCTTCAACCTTTCCAGGAGAGGCAACGGATGAGATGCCAAAGCTGCACGTGAACATTTTTAGAAAGGAAACACAAAACCTTCTTTTTCTTTAACCCTCCTCTGTCTTCTACTCTACAAAGTACAGAACAGGCTTCAGCAGCATTACAGGCTTTCTGCATCCTTTGCAAGAATACAGCCTTTGTGTGGCATTTTTCTGATGAAGTATGCTTGTGACACCTTTTTCTGCCCTTTTTCTGCCCCATGCTTTACCTCCTTCTAGGTAACTGTCAAGAAGTGAATATGTATTGTAAATGCAACACCTGCTCTCAGGAATAACTGCAATAGAGACAAACTTTCATCTGAGCTCAAGATTTAAGGTATGTTGTAAGTGATGTCATTATAAGTGCTTTGACATGAAGACATTACTTATAAATCCTCTTTTACTATTTTAAAGAAGAAATCTGTCACTCCAAATGAAAAGAAACAGAATTATTATCTTATTCTGATGAAGGTATAAGACTGAGTGATACTTGCAAACCAAGAGGATGCTGCCACGTTAGAGTGAATCTCCAGTGAAGAGCAGTTATTATGTGCTCTCTCAGAACTGAAATCAGAGCCAGTTGTGTCACAACTGGGGATGAGCCTGTAAGGTGGCTGTTGCTCAAAGAGATGAGATCCCAAGGTCACTCTTCAACCTTTACAATAGAAGTAAAAGGCAAATGTTGTATAATACAGAGTCTAGCATGCCCTCTTTTCCCCTCATAACCAATGTTCACAGTCTCTTGAAAGAACAGTCTTGGGCAGACCTATGTCTGGTTTTTGTTGTTAAGGATTGCACTTTGTGCAGATCCACAGCCAGCCCTGGACAACAGGATTTCAGTTTTTCCCATCACAACAGCATGTGGCTATAATCCTAATAAAAAACAACAAAACAATTACAGTAACACAAATTTAAATCTCAGTCCTATCCATCTACTCTGATACACAATTTTTTAAAATGTAACAAAGTGGTTTTCCTCTAAAGACTGCAAGACAACATGTCTTAATTAAATAGTGACAAAAGGACTAAGCAAGAATGGGAGCCATGATCATGAACAGGTGACATCTCTGTTAAATCTGTGTTAGAGGGCAGAAGGGCTCTGCAGAGGGACCTCAACCGGCTGGACAGATGGGCGGAGTCCAATGGGATGGAATTCAACAAGTCCAAGTGCCGGGTGCTGCACTTTGGCCACAGCAACCCCATGCAGAGCTACAGGCTGGGGTTAGAGTGGCTGGAGAGCTGCCAAACAGAGAGGGACCTGGGGGTGTTGATTGACAGCTGCCTAAACATGAGCCAGCAGTGTGGTCAGGTGGCCAAGAAGGCCAATGGCATCCTGGCCTGCATTAGGAATGGTGTGGCCAGCAGGAGCAGGGAGGTCATTGTGCCCCTGTACTCTGCATTGGTTAGGCCACACCTTGAGTCCTGTGTCCAGTTCTGGGCCCCTCAGTTTAGGAAGGACATCGAGACACTTGAACGTGTCCAGAGAAGGACAACAAGGCTGGTAAAGAGGCCTTGAGCACAAGCCCTATGAGGAGAGGCTGAGGGAGCTGGGGCTGTTTAGCCTGGAGAAGAGGAGGCTCAGGGGTGACCTCATTGCTCTCTACAACTACCTGAAGGGTGGTTGTAGCCAGAAAGGGGTTGGTCTCTTCTCTCTAGCGACCAGCACCAAAACAAGAGGACACAGTCTCAAGCTGCACCAGGGGAAGTTTAGGCTGGAGGTGAGGAGAAAGTTCTTCACGGATAGAGTCATTCATAATTGGAATGGGATGCCCAGGGAGGTGGTGGAGTCACCATCCCTGGAGGTGTTCAAGAGGGGACTGGATGTGGCACTTGGTGCCATGGTCTAGTCATGAGGTCTCTGGTGACAGGTTGGACTCGATGATCTTTGAGATCTCTTCCAACCTTGGTAATACTGTGATACTGTGAAATATTTATTCAACATCCATCTGCAGTAAATACCTGTTCTTGTTTAGAGCAATGATCTGTGGAGACCACATAAAGCTGCTCACTGAATTGAAGTTACTGTAAAAATTAAATCTTCTTATGATTTGATTATTTCCACAGAGTTTTTGTTGAAAATTTATACTACAATAGGAGTTTAGCATGTAATAATAACAACACTTTACCTTTCTTATTTATTATAACTTTTATTATATGATACAATACACATATATAGAAGAATGGAATGGAATGGAATGGAATGGAATGGAATGGAATGGAATGGAATGGAATGGAATGGAATGGAATGGAATGGAATGGAATGGAATGGAATGGAATAGACCAGGTTGGAAGAGACCTTCAAGATCAGCGTGTCCAACCTATCATCCAACACCACCGAATCAACTAAACCATGCAACCAAGCACCTTATCAAGTCTCCTCCTAAATACCTCCAATGATGGTGACTCCACCACCTCCCTGGGCAGCCCATTCCAAAGGGCAATCACTCTCTGTGTAGAACTTCTTCCTAACATCCAGCCTGAACCTCCCCTGGCGCAGCTTGGGACTGTGTCCTCGTGTTCTGGTGCTGGTTGCCTGGGAGAAGAGACCAACCTCTGCCTGTCTACAACCTCCCTTCAGGAGCAACTTTCCTGAATGGAGCTACTTTTCTGCCTTTTCTTGATCTTATCTAAAATGGTGGAACCATTTCTGCTTATTTCAGTGAGAGTCACACTGGACTTTAAACAACATCTGTTCCAGTAAAAGTCTGGAATCTCCTTATCAGGAAAAAACAAATGAACAAACAAACAAAAACCCCAAATAACAACCAAACAAATAAAATCTGAAACAAATACGCAAACAAGCAAAAAAAACCCCAACAGCAACAAATTGACAACAGCTCCACATACACAAAACCCCTAGCACCTTAAGTTAAAAAAGAAAATATAGAAGACATATATGTCTGTAAACCACAAAGCCAAACCCTAACTTCACCTTCCCTTGCCTTTTTCTGTGAAATATGCAACTATCACTCACAGTATCACAGTATCGCTAAGGTTGGAAGAGACCTCGAAGATCATCAAGTCCAACCTGTCACCACAGACCCCACAACTAGACCATGGCAGAGAGAAAGCATTGGTCCACACAAGCTCAAATAATTGCAGAAAGCATTCCTCAGTGTGGACTACAGGACATGACCCAAAAGACATCCAGTGGCCTCTTAAGAAATCATAAGGGCTTTCACATTTCCAATGGCTGCAGCAAAAGCAGTAACCAGCCACTCCTAGCTCCATTCAAGGAGGATGACTCTTTATCCTTAAGGATAGCCTGTAGGGTTGGTTTAATAGCCAGACATAAATAGCTTTGAGCTCAGATCAGCCTTCTCTGGGCTCCATGCAGTAGGGCCTTGAAACCTTCAAGGTAAAATATAGTTTGGATTCCCTGAGCTCTGACTTCACTGCTGGGCTGTCTTCATAGGGTAAAGGCTTCTCCATCTCTCTATCCTGAGCCTTTTGTGTTACAGCTTGTGCTGCTGCCTCCCACTCTCCCACCACACACTGTTGTGGAGAGCTTAATTGCATCTTTTCTATTCCTTTCTATGAGTGCCAAGGATGCTCTTGGATACCCATGAGGCCAAAACTCTTCCCAGCTGAACCAGCCCTGCTCTTGCAGCTTCTCCTTAAGGGTAACAGCTCCAACTTATCATAGCATCAGTCATAGTAGTATCATAGTATCAGTCAGGGTTGGAAGGGACCACAAGGATCATCTAGTTCCAAGCCCCCTGCCATGGGCAGGGACACACCACACTAGATCAGGCTGGCCAGAGCCTCATCCAGCCTGGTCTTAAACACCTCCAGGGATGGGGCCTCAACCACCTCCCTGGACAACCCATTCCAGGGCTTCACCCACTTAAGACTGTGTTGCTGGCTGTTTAATGAACTTGGCCATGTTTATTGACAACCATTCTCTGATGGAGGCTCAAAATCAAATGCAGTACTCAGATGAGGTTCTGACATGTGCTGAGCAAAAGGGACAGTCCCAGCCCTTCCCTGAGTCTTGTGGCCATGTCCTGCTTACAATACTCTAAGTGCTGCTGACCCTCATTGATGCCCAGAGGCACAGCTGGCCATAGCACAACCAGTAGCGATGTTGAACAGGACTCATCCCAGGGTAGAGCCTGTGGTAACCTACTTGTTATGCCTCTCTAGGCAGAGAAACCCATTAACCACAACCACCAGAGCCCAACTCTCCAACCAGTTTTTCCTTACCTAGTTGTCCTCCCATTCAGGCAGCAATGTCCCCAGCTGGAACACAAGAACATTGTGGAAGGCAGTGTTGTATGCTTTATTAAAGTAAGCAAGGTAAATAACATCTATTGTTCTTCTGTTTGTTCAGATTGGATTTTTTGGTGGTGGTGGTGGTGTTTGGTTGGTTGGTTTGTTGTTGGTTGTTTGTTTTACAAATTCAGCCAATTAATTCTAGAAAGTAATTTGACTAGGCATGGTTCTCCCAATCATGGAATCATAGAATTCTTAGGGTTGGAAGGGACCTCAAGGATCATCTAGTTCCAAGCCTCCTGCCATGGGCAGGGACACCTCACACTACATCAGGTTACTCAGAGCCACATCCAGACTGGCGTTAAATCCTCCAGGGATGGGGCTTCTACCACCTCCCTGGGGCAACCTCTTCCAGTGTCTCACCACCCTCATGGTGAAAAACTTCTTCCTAACATCCAATCTGAATCTACCCATTTCTAGTTTTGTTTCTTTCCTCCTCATCCTATCACTCCTTGACACCCTAAAAGTCCCTCCCCAGCTTTCTTGTAGGACCCCTTAACATACTGGAAGGCCACACAAAAGTCTCCTTGGAGCCTTCTCTTCTCCAGACTGAACAGCCCCAACTCCTTCAGTCTGTCCTCATAGGAGAGGTGCTCCAGCCCTCTGATCATCCTTGTAGCCCTTCTCTGGACATGTTCCAGCACCTCCAGATCCTTCCTGTAATAGGAGCTCCAGAACTGGGTGCAGTACTCCAGGTAGGGTCTCACCAGAGCAGAGGGGGAGAATAACCTCCCTCAACCAGCTGACTGTGTTTCTCTTGATACAGCCCAGGATGTGATTGGCTTTCTGGGCTGCATGTGCACACAGGTGGCTCATGTTGAGCTTCTCATCCAGCAGCACCCCCAAGTGCTTTTCTTTAGGGCTGCTCTCCAGCCAGTCCCTGCCCAGCCTCTATCAGTGCTTGGGATTGCCCTGACCCAGATGCAGGACCTTGCATTTGGTCTTGTTGAACCTCATGAGTCTGGCTCGTGCCCACCTCTCCAGCCTGTCAAGGTCCCTCTGGATGGCATCCCTTCCCTCCAGTGTGTCTGCTGCACCACACAGCTTGGTGTCATCAGCAAACCTGCTCTTTTTCAAATGACTGCCATTGTTTTTATTTTTATGATTGCATTGAATTTATGCTTGAAAGACAGACAGGGTCTGTATAAACATTTTGTTTGCAAACCTTCACAGCCATGGAAGAACACCCCAATCCCTCAGTGATAGAGCCTGCAGTAGTTTAAAAGTTCTTGGATTCAGGAGCTGTATCTGCATACTGATCTTTAGCACATGCAGTAACTTCTGTTCTGATTAAATATCTGTTAGTAGTGTAACAGAGGCTCTGAGAGGTAATAGAAATTTTGCTGAATTTCCAGTGTGTATGGAATTCAAGTCAAGCCCATCTGATGGAAAAAAACAAAGTCTCACAAAATAAGTTGTTCAGCAAACAAGTTTGCTCAGAGCGTTTATTTCTGTCACATGAGATAAGAAAATGCTTTGCTTCAATTTCATGCTCTGCAACAGAACATTAATTCATACTAAATTAAGGTAGAATGCCTGTGTTACCTTACACCCACAGCTGAACCACCCTTTGAGCTCACAGAGTGAGCAACAGGACTTCTATAAACAGAGTTAAAAATAATATGAAGTGTTAAGGCAAATATTTATGGTGTGAATTTGTCAGGAGCCCTCACTAGCTTGTATGACTTTCAGCTTTATATGATGTTTCATTTGCTGCATCTGAAAGAGCCTCAGCACTTGTTGCCGCTGCTCATGCTACAGAGTACATGCTGTTTTCTGTATGTCAGCAGTGCATAAATTTCTAATCAGATTGTATCTGATAACATGGCTTTATGATTGCTTTATTCATCAGCTTGTTTTAAATCTCTTTGAAACCCTGTTTGTATGACTGCATTCATAACCCAAATCATCCCAGCTATGGCAAGCAGGATAACATGGATTTACATTAATCTGAAATACTCAGCACAGCATAAGCTGGAGATTTAGATTCAGTTTGATTCCTAAACTTTCAGGACCCAGTTGGAGTTACAGCTTATATACACAACACTGCAAAACAGTATTTTACCTATATTTTGATGGCAAGCATAATACTTTCATATTTCCTTAAATCCTTTTCATTAAGTAAAATGTTTCAGGCCAAGCTTCCTCCAGGCTCACATTTCAGACATCCCATTTCAAGCTTCTGTACAGAAAGGTACTTGGTGGCTAACAAACCAAATACCTTAATGCACTTCATCTGTAGCTGCACCCCAGGAACTGGCATTGCACTGCTGCACAATAACATTATATATCTGAATGAAGCTTCAGTCTACCAGTGCCAAGAAACAACATGTTTCCAGTGTGAGGAACGTTATCAAGTTACAAGCATTGAATGAGCTGACAAGCAACCTGCAGCAATGCTAAACGGTGCTCAGACAAAGGAGGGCTGTGTCTGGATGGAAATCATCACCAAAAAAAGTTTAAACCAATTATTCCTTGTACCATCATAATGTCTCCTTCACTCTCCCTCTCTCTCGTTCTCTCTCTCACATACACACACACACACAGAGACCCACACGCCTAAGTCTCCCTCCCTTATGGTCTGAGCACAGCCACTAGTAATGGCAGAAGCATATGAGGAAGCCAGTTGACTTCTTGACCCCCAAGGCATTTTGTAGATGTCACAAGGATGCCAAATGTGAAGCAGAAGGCTGTCAAAGATGAGCTGGGGCTAAAAGCGAGACTATAAGCTGTAATACAAAGCAGAAGGAGCCTCTGGGGAACAATCTGTCTTCCTAAGAAGTCTTGTGAACTGCTTTTTAGTATCAGGTGCATCATCTTGAGAAACCATCGTACATTCCAAGTAAAATTAGTTTAATGTTCCCACATAAAAAGGACCACAGCCAGGTGGAGGATCAGGATAAGAGTGCACAGTGTGGAACTAAAAAGTTTTGCATGCTGCTGGAAAAAATTTATGTGGATATTTATTACGGATACATTTCACATGTAAATCACATCCTCTTATTAAAGTGGGTATGAAAGTGGGTGATTTTATGAGTGTTAAATGCCTCTACATGTTAGCCTTTTGGATAGGAATGTTGATTTTCACCGGGGAATTTTTACAGGTAGTGGCAAGCAGGTACCCAGTGCTGCCAGGATTAGGACAGGTTTGGGGTTTGCTTCTTCCCACTGATGTTAGCTGAATGATCAGGTCCCAGTTCAGCTAACCTTTCTGTGAGAGAAACACCATGCACACTACAGTACTCAGAGTGTTATAAATGAGAGGAAACAGTCATTGAGAAACAACTAAAACTAGAATAACTCATTACTAAATCATTAATCCTGGCCCCAAAAGTGTGCTACATTTTGCAGTAATCAAGTTGGTTTTTAACAGTTATAACCTTGAATACCTGCTTCATTAGTTACACACTTTCTACCCCACCTTTTGTTATTCTACTACCATGTAGTACCTTGCCACACCATCTACCCTTTCTCTGAGTAACCCTGAGAGAAAAAGTGGGAGAAGCACGTGTTGTATCACTATGTTTTAAAATGTGCATTATAACAGCAAGTTCAATTTTGCCAAACAATTGCATTTGCAGCTTCTGGACATAATAAGCCACGTCAAGAAGGGGCTTTTCTGCTCATTTGTTCATGATGAGTGGTTACCACATGTTGCTTACTCACTGCACCATGTCCAAGCTCATGAGTGCTGTAAGTGTCAAAGTTGTGTTATAAGCCATGTGTTTTAGTTCTGTTACAGTGGAAATGCTGTTAGAGCCTTGTTAAGTGTGGTATGTCATGGGCTACAGTGCTAGACAGCATTTAGGAGACACGTCCAGTCAGTTGAATCAATGTGAAAAGTGCAACACAGATTAAACGTAACATTTTCCTCTGCCAGTTTAAGTTAATGCCCAGGGTCTTCTGTTTAACCTGTTTGACTGAAAGATAATGCTTCCAGTACAAGTCATTCTACAGGCAACTGTATTCCTTGTACCTAATTCCAACATATAAGGCTGTTACAAATTATTCCATTATTATTCCTGTGTGACAAAGGGGGATTTATTTACCTGGCATTTATCAATGCAGCAGGATAAGAATAGCCTAGATAGGAACAGCAGGAGGTTCCAGAACATGTTTGCTAGACTCCATTTTTTGAAACCAGTTTTTTAGTTCAGATCATTTGCAATATCTGATGAAAGATTAATCCAGAATTTGTAAAAATCTAGTATATGTCACAGGCAGAATTGGGAGGTAAGTCTAAGCACACAGAATACAGATTTGCTTCATTTATGTTTCATCACTTCATATAAAACAAGCCTGTTATAAATATTCAACTCATTCAGTAAAAGGACAACACTTGCATGCAAAACCATGTCATCACTGAATATTATGTTAGGAAAGTTCTTTCAAATGAGAAAGAATTTCACATGAATCATAGAATCATAGAATGGTCCAGGCCAGAAGACACCTCCAAAGGCCATCTAGTCCAACCTTCCCAGAGTCAGCAGGGACATCCCCAACTAGACCAGTTTATGCAGGGCCTCATTAAGTCTTAACCTGAATAGCACCAGGGAAGGGGTCTCAAACACCTCCCTGGGCAACCTGTTCCAATGTTCCACCCCCTCATAGTAAAGAACTTCTTCCTAATATCCAATCTAAATCTGCTCTTCTCTAGTTTGAAGCCATTGCCTCTTGTCCTGTCACTGCAGGCCTTTGTAAACAGTCTCTCCCCATCCATCCTGTAAGCCCCCTTCAGGTACTGGAAGGTTGCTATTAGGTCTCCCCAGAGCCTTCTCTTCTTCAGGCTGAACAACCCCAGCTCCCTTAGCCTGTCCTTGCAGCAGAGGTGTTCCAACCCCATGATAATTTTTGTGGCACTCCTCTGGACCCTCTCCATCAGGTCCGTGTCCTTCCTATATTGAGGGCTCCAGACCTGTACACAGTACTCCAGGTGAGGTCTGACCAGAGCAAAGTGGTAGAATCACCTCTCTTGATCTGCTAGAAACACATCTTTTGATGCAGCCCAGGAGGTGATTGGCCTTCTGGGCGGCAAGCATACACTGCCTGCTCCTGCTCTTGTCCAGCTTCTCATCTATCAGCATCCCCAAGTCCTTCTCCACGTGGTCACTTTCTAACACCTCATCCCCCCATCTGTATTGATAGTGAGGATTGTTCCAGCCCAGGTGCAGAACCTTGCACTTGCTCTCATTGAACGTCCACCTTATTGCTGTCTACAACATCCTTATGAAAATGAAAAGAGGCAGAGATGTTGATCTTTGCTTTCTGGTGTCCAGTGATGTAGAGGAACAGCTTAAAGATGCATCAGGGGAAGATCAAATCAGACATTTTAAAAAATTCTTCGCCTAGAGAGTAGTTAATCACTAGAACAATCTCCCCAGGAAAGCAGCATGCTTTCAGGTGGAAGTTAAAGATATTTTTTGTTTGTTTGCTTGTTTCTCCTTTTTCATTTGTGTGCATGTATATATATATATATATATATATATGTATCTATACAAAATTTCTCCTCTGTGTAAAGCAGGTTCTAGCTTGTGATACACAGGACCATATCTTCTGACTGCATAATAACTTCCACATTTGTCTGCATTGAATAGAATAGAATAGAATAGAATAGAATAGAATAGAATAGAATAGAATAGAATAGACCAGACCAGGTTGGAAGAGACCTTCGAGATCATCGCATCCAACCTATCAACCAATCCAACCCACCTAATCAACTAAACGATGGCACCAAGCACCCCATCAAGTCTCCTCCTGAACACTTCCAATGATGGTGACTCCACCACCTCCCGGGCAGCCCATTCCAATGGGCAATCACTCTGTGTAGAACTTCCTCCTAACATCCAGCCTAAAACTCCCCTGGTGCAGCCTGAGACTGTCCTCTTGTGCTAGTGCTGGTTGCCTGGGAGAAGAGACCAACCTCTCCCTGTCTACAACCTCCCTTCAAGTAGAGAGCAATGAGGTCATCCCTGAGTCTCCTCCAGGTTAAACAACCCCAGCTCCCTCAGCCTCTCCTCATAGGGCTTGTGTTCCAAATCCCTCACCAACCTTGTTGCCCTTCTCTGGACACGTTCCAGCAAGTCAACATCCTTCCTAAACTGAGGGGCCCAGAACTGGACACAGGACTCAAGGTGTGGCCTAACCAGTGCAATGTACAGGGGCAGAATGACCTCCCTGCTCCTGCTGGTCACACTGTTCCTGATTCAGGCCAGGATGCCATTGGCCTTCTTCGCTGCCTGGGCACACTGCAGGCTCATGTTCAGCCTACCATCAACCAGTACCCCCAGGTCCCCCTCTGCCTGGCCGCTCTCCAGCCACTCTGACCCCAGCCTGTAGCACTGCATGGGGTTGTTGTGGCCAATGTGCAGAACTCGGCACTTGGACGTGTTAAATCTCATGCCATTGGACTCTGCCCATCTGTCCAGCCTGTCAAGGTCCCTCTGCAAAGCCTCTCTGCCCTCCAGCAGATCAACTCCTGCCCCCAGCTTAGTGTCGTCCACAAATTTACTAATGATGGACTCAACATCATCATTGCAAGTGCACCAGCAGAGCTGCTTTCAAAAGGAGCTCTTCAATACCTCCAGTACAAACTCTTGAAGAAATGCAAAATCTAGGCTTTGCCTCTGGGATGCCTATATCCACAAATATCTAGATCTGTTCACAATTCTGACTAAATGTTACCTGCTTCAAGTGCAACTTAGAATAATTAATTGCCATTTTACAGGTTAATTCAATTTCTGAAGCACAAGCATTTTTAAACCTCAATCCAACTGCTGTAAAAGGAATACATAAAGCAGGCTTCTTTATCTGTAGTATTAACACATATACATATCTATATTACACAAAAGGCCTGAGCAAGAGGATTGCTAATACAGATGGGGCTGTATTAAAGAAAGCACTGTTGGATAGAGCTTTAGGCAGTACCATGTCATCCTCCTCTTGTTCAGGAAAACACTGATCCACCATAGGCTTTCTACACCTCTGGCCAAATCATCACACAAGGGGTGAGGACAGCTGAGATTCTGGAGCCTGAGCTTAAAGCCTGAGATCCAAACAGCTGTGTACTACAACTGGCCGCAAATGCATAGAAGCACCTTGAATAATAGCATCAGTAATTGGAAGTCCTGTAATCTTGTCACACAGGGGACAAAATACAGTACATTCCTGATGCTGAAAGGTACTGTCTGCCTGTGTTTTCATTTTGTGGTGAACTTGGCCCTGCTGGCTCACTCACTCTAGGCACCAAGGGGGAGAAAGCCTTCTGAAAAGAGATTCAGGCCAGCTGCACACGATGTGTGTTATAACTTGAGTAGGAGTGTTGCAGGGAAAGATGTGCTGAGAAGGCAATGACGTCTTCTATGAGACCAGCTGACCTAATTGAGAGACACGGGTAGCCAAGATTTCGGGTATTCCGTCCAAAAGTCAATCATGAGAGAGAATTCACCTAGACACTTAACTTATGAATTGTCTCTCATCAGAAGGACCACCAAAACATGTCAATAAAGTTGATAAAACTTTATGTCTAAAAATGTCTTTTAGATATATTTACATTCCTACAGGAATCAGCTGAGAGCTTTATTCTATTTCTCTAAGTATGCAATCACTGAATTTAGTGCAAACATGTGTATGAGTACAAGGAAACAGTGAAAACAAACTTTCATGAGAGGCTCTGTGCATTCAAATACAACTTTCCTTGCACACTCTAGATTTGAGGCATCCTCAAGAATTTTAAACAAAAACTGGTAGTTTCCACTGTCTTGAAACTGTTTTGAGCTCTTATTATTTTTATCCTTCTTTATTCTTTTGCTCTGTGAAAATGCAAAAGCTGATGAGTCAATCTTCAATTTATTACAATGATATTATCACCTTTCAAAGAACTTTGATTTAAGAATTTTGAAAGTAATAATTATTGGAAAAGTCAATGGCTTTACATTATATGTAAGGGGATTTAGTATTAGCTTTAAGGTTAAGAAGTTAAAATGAACAGGTCAGATTTGAAGCACATCTGTATTACAGTTACTTTGAAAGAGTATCATTTTAAGGATTCTAGCACTAGCCATGCATTTGTATAATCATGATCCATCTTGTTTCAAACTGATGTGGAATTCTCCTAGAGGGGATAATTTAAGTTGTTCCTGGAGAGGTAGGATTTTCTTTCTCAGGATTTTTTTTTTTTTTTTTTTAAATAAACGAATGCTAAAAGGGCTTTTTAACCCAAATCCCATTGGCTGGAGCAGAGTTTAAGCAGAAGCATAAATGTGAAAGCAGAAACCATGACACTATATACTCTTTAAATAAGAATGCTTTCAAAAAAAGAGATCTCACACGGCAAGAAATTTGTCAGTGTCAGGATATACTCTGTTTAGAAGCAGAGAGAACTGGTTTAGTGAAACCATAAAGTGCCTAAATGCAGTTTTACTTTTCCCCAACCATGAAATCCAAGACAAGGTATTCATAATGATTGCTCTTCCCATTAAGCAAAATTTCTTGCTTCCCTGATCTTCATTCAAGAATGCCCTAGCACCTCCAGTGCACTCTGTTAATGTGAAGGCTTCACAACGGCTAGTAGCTTCTGTTCCCAAGACAGGCTTTCCACTAATGGACAGGGCAAGTTATATTCTTACAAAACTGAAGCAAGGCAAAATTCTAAAAGGGGATACAATAATATTATGGGTGATTAGGAATTTTAACACTACCAGATATGGAAATAAGAAACCGATTTTGTCAAGGTTATTGATGTTTTCTCTACTTACAGGAATAAGGCTGAATGGTTTTCTTTGCCTGAAAAGTATATTTTATTGCAGTATTGTGTCTCCTAGTATTAGTCTAAAAGTTAGTTCAATGTAACTATAAATTTCATTACTTCTCAGTGCTCTGATTGGTAGGGTCACTACATAGGGTTATACTCATGCAAGAATAATGTATTATATAGTCAAAAGTACAGCTGGCAGCTACTAGGCAATCAAAATAGTTAATAATTAAAGAATATTGTGGATAAATCCAGGGTTGCAATTAGAGAGGGAGTGGAAGAGTAATACAAAATGCAGTTGCCTTGGCAGCAACCAAATAATCTAACCCACTTGGAGCCCCTGGAAGACCAAATCAAATATATATATGCCAAGCTCCAACAGCTGGTGAAATCTGGTGGTTCCTAGTTTTCAACTGTTGCTCTTAAGAAGTTTCAGGGATTTTTTTGCAGAAAAGAAGAATTCTCAGTTCTGGTCTCAATTCTAATTCTGAACTTTGCAGCTACAACAGGGGAAGTTTAGGCTCGAGGTGAGGAGAAAGTTCTTCACTGAGAGAGTGATTCGTCATTGGAATGGGCTGCCCGGGAGGTGGTTGAGTCTCCGTCCCTGGAGGCATTCAAGAGGGGACTGGATGTGGCACTTGGTCTAGTCGTGAGGTTTGTGGTGACAGGTTGGACTCGGTGATCTTCGAGGTCTCTTCCAACCTTGGTAATACTGTGATACTGTGATTATTGAAATGTAGCTGCAAAAGTTTGTGCCAAACGCATGCTGCCTTCCTTCACCCTATTTTCTGAGTAATAAATCACCATAACATTTTACTCACCATAAATACAATTCCTCTATGTGAAAGAAATGTCTTTGGTTTTCACTTCTTTAAATCAGAAAGGGTGTTAAAACTTCAGCTACAATTTTACATCAATTTACTTACAGAAAAAAATTACTGTATTTTAGGTTCAAATCATTCTCTATTTTAAACCAAGCATCCATTTTCAGAAATGATTGTGACAACTTGAAAAATTTCAGCAAGTATGGGTAAAAAGTCTTGTACATGTGGCTTGCAATTTAGATTTATTTTTTTTTAATATTTCTCCTTTATTTACAATAAATTAATCTCCCAAACTGTTACTTATTTTAGGAACTAGTTGTGCTTTTGTTTAAAAAAAATAGTGTTTCTTCTGAGGAAATGCAGCTTTTGTGAGCCCAGGCTCTATTTAGCCTCTCCAAAATCCTTCCCTATTCCTTATGGTTAGCTCTTCTGGAAGCAGTGAAGGTGACTTCCGTTAAGCGGGCTGACATGATCTAGAAACAGGTCCGCTGCCTGCTCACACAAGTGTCTATGTGGGCAGTTTGCTGTTAACAGTAAGCAGTAGACAACAGTAAGAGGAAAGGCAATACTCTGCTCTAGCTATACCTGAAAGCACATCTCTTCATCTCCTTTATGCATTCATTGGGGGGAGGGGGTTGGGGTCAGTTTTTTCTTTATTTGGTTTGGGTTTTGGTGTGGGCAGGGGGGTTGTGGGGTTTTGATTGTTTGGGTTTTTTTATCTATTTTGTGGTGTTGGTTGGTTGGTTTGGGGTTTCGTAGTTTTGGGTTTGGTTTGGGTTTCTTTTTTGGTTTGGGGTTTTGGCTTGGTTTGGTTTGGGGTTTTTTGTGGTTCTTAAGCAGGTAAAAAAGAATTTGCTGCATCAGGGCCTTAAAGACTCAACATGTGTTCCTTGTCTGCTTTCATGTATTCTTAAAACCATAGAATTTTCCAGTTTATTTACTAACTCTTTTGTAGCTAAAACTAATTATCCCAGGTTCCCTTGCTGGGTTTTCTAGTCCCTTAAGCTTCAGTTTAGTAACATTCTGGCTGAACAATTTGTTACAAAAACCTTTATTTTCTGTTTAAATTCCCATTCCAATAAATAAGGTTTTTAGGCTTAAGTCTACATAATTCTCTTTTGAAAGTCTGAGCCAAAGAGTCAAGAATCTGAAGAAAACACAAAACATCAAAACACATTTTCTACTTTGCGAGTGTTTTCAGTATTGTGATCTCAGAAGAACACGTTTGGGTCAGAACCAAAGAAATAGGAGCAGATGTTCCAATTTCCATAAAAGAGCTTTCTTGGAAAACAAAATAATTTGGTTTTAACATTTAAGCCCCACAGACTTGTCTTAACTGATAGTTTTCATTTTAAAGTCTTAGCAGCGAGATGCTAGGGCACCGAATCCTACCTAATTTCACATATCTGTACAAATTACTCTAAGCTTCTTAAAATCCCTTCATATGATGTAGGCAATCAAAAACAAACAAAAAACCCCCACACAAACCAGTTTCAGTTATTCTGTAAGTTATGTAATATTTCTGTGTATGTTAGTGTCTAGGCTGTCACCCTGTGTTTTAATGTTTGTATTGTACCTTTCCACTCTGAGGCAGATTTAAGAGTTGTTATCCTAGACTCATAATAATTGCAAGAAAATCCAGTTCCATCTGTTTCTGCCAACATATGGAAGTTAAATGAGAATATCAACAGAAAACAGCACTTGCTCAATATCAAGTGCACGCCAGCTATTGTGTTTGTTATAGAAACTTGTGGTCAAGCAGACTGAGAGAATTCAGTAAGATGCCTGTCTGGTAAGAAATCTGGGTGCTGATCTTGTTCACGCCAGTCTGTCAGTTGTCAGTTGCTAGACTTCAGCTTAATACAGCCATTTTTGTCAGTTGTAGATGATGTGTCAATGAGGTCCAGTTCACCCTGCACTGTTTAATATGATGAAAGATTTTTGCTGGATCAAAAGACAGATAAGGTTTTGCTAGGAAAATGAAAGTCAAATCTGGAGAGGGATAAAGAATAAGCAGCACGTAACTTCAGAGCTAATAAGGGAATGAGATTACTGGTTTATGTCAATAAGAACTCTTAAATACTTTCAATTCCTAATCAAGTCATCACTTACCCTTGAAAAGTTAAAATAACTGCATTGTATTACCATTGTCCAGTTTTACAACAGGTCAGAAAAATGTAAACTATATTCAAAACACACATGGGAAGGAAGAAATGTCTCCCAAGTGCCCCAAAGTTCAAACCTCCCTCAGTGTTGATCTATTCTGAACAAAAATTCTCCAACAAAAATGTGTCCACCTGGGGATCAGCCCATCTCACATGCTGCCTGCCATGTGATCCCCTTTAGACAACTTTGAAGTTGATTGAGCTTTGCTTTGCTGAAATGCTAGAAATGTTGCTTTTGTCTTGCACAAGCTTCTATAAAGCTTTCTAGGTATAAGGACCTAAATAAATAAATAAATAGGAAGGTGTGTTCAGAAAAAAAATTAAAATATTCACCCTGAAGGATGTGGACAGACAATCTCAAGCAATTAAATGAGGATGGCTTAAGCAGTTGTTTCTCTATAATTCGGGTGTACCATGTTTCCAACAACATATGGACTGATGTTGTATGCTCACACTCCTAATCTATTCAAAACACACATAAAATAAGTTAGACCAGCATGAGCATTCAAGGAGTATATTTCAAGTACTTAATTCAGTTTCTCTTGAGTCCATGTTTATTCCCTGCCTTCACATCAGTACCAAGAAGGTTTTCCTGACTTGACATCTAGATGACCAGGTGGGGAATACACTGTCAAGTAAAATCTGCAGCAACAGACATACTTACATGCATGTTTTCCTAAACCACTTAATGAAGTGGTTCAGGAAAAGTCATGATAACAATATGAGAAAGACACATATGCCTGTCTTATAAATTACATCTTTTCCTTTCCCTTCCTGTAGATCTGCATATCATCTCTCATTAGATAAGCAACAGAGCTGTTAAATTTGTATAACCTAGACTTCTAATTAAGCAGAGCAGGGATGCATGTTGCAGCAGACCAGTGAGTAACTTTGAGCTACTGCCCCAGCAGGATGCCTGTTCAACATTGAGTGAAGTGGCTCTGGCATCTCCATGTTGGTGGAGCTTCTGCAGCCTCTGCTTGAAGGCAGTGTACTCCTTGAGCTATTTTCATTTTCCTCCCCCACCTTCTTCCCTGCACTCCTAATTGTGATAAAAAGCCTGTGGCTTTAAGAACACTTAACTGTAATACAATTTTCATAGCTCAGGTTACATGCTAAGTAAGTGTTTTATATACCCTGTTTTCGAAAGACCAGACAAGCTCTTTGTAGGAAGGGAAATAATACTTAAAGCCCTGATCATAATCATCATCCATCTCTGCTCTGTGATTTAATTTACTACAGATTATCAAGTGTTTTATTTTTAACAATTCATATGGTGTTTGGCTGCCAGAAATCTGTATTCATTGCTAGGTATTCAGGAATTAGGTAAACCTAGCGTACTGGATTACATATCACAGCATAAAGTTGCTTTTAAGATATTGCTCCCTTTTCAAAGAGGAAAAATGTGGCTGGAAGGCTTTAAATTCAAGGAAAATTCAATATCATATTATCTGGGTTTCATCTCCTCACAAGTTCTCACCCTATTTTGCTTCTCCACATGGGGGTACTGGAAAGGAACAACATTAAAGATATTTTTATTTTTTCAGAAATCCATTGCCTCTGATTATTTCAAGCTCAAGTTCTTACCAGTGTATAAACTCTAAGCCTCTCCACCATCTCCCCACAAATGTTACGTCCTCCCCAAAGACAAAAAAAGTAATTTTCCTGGCCCAAGTGAGCTTACAGATAAGAAATATAAACAAACCAACCTTTTCTTTTTTTTTTTAATAAAATAAAATCTGTGGGAGAGGAGAAATGCATTCTAGGAATGAAGTGAGGTAGTGGTTATTAATTCTGAGCCTTACAGTTGGTTTGAGGGTGGTTTTGTGTGTTGTTTTGTATGTGTGTGATTTTCTTGGGGTTTTTTGTTTAGGTGGTTTAGGGGGGGTGTGGATTTGTTTGGTTTGGGGGTTGGGGGTTTGTATTTTTCGTTTCATATTTAGAAAGGACAACTTTCTTCCCTGCCTTTTTACACTCCCCACAAAAATTAGCCCCTCTTCCTTCCTCAGACCTATGTCAAGCTTCACCCTTTCATATCCATGCCCTTCCTTGCCCATCTTTATGCAGCTTTCTGCTCCTTCCCTAACTTCCATATGAATGAAGCAGTTAAAAAAGGTGTTGACAGACAAGGAGAAGACATGGGCACTCATGAGAGGCTGAAATGAGCAGCTTTGCTGCTTGGCACATCTCACATTTCACTCCAGAGCTTCCATTAGCCTCAGTGGAACAGGGCTGATTCACACCAGCGCAGCACCTGTCCTGTTCCATGCCAGCAGCCAGAGTGCTTGCCTGCCAACAGCACACACAAGTGAGATCAGCAACATGCATGGCATCTGTGACAAACAGCACATGAGGCTCCACAGGCTGTATATTTCCCAGTTCCCAGCCGTAGGAGATTGCTTCTACCCTGCAATATCCTTGATTCAGTCAAATATCTACACAATTGGACACACCAGGAGCTCCCCAAAATATTTTGGATGCATTAACTTTCCCATTCTAAGTGACCTATGCTAAAGTCAGAAAAAGTTGTAAGAGCACAACTGTGTAACAAGAGCAAAAGACAGAAAAGGTGAAAACTGGACTGCATGGGGGTTTTATCCTGGCAACTTAGGATTAGCATCATAATATTAAATTTTTTGTTGTGTTGCCTTTTCAGACTTAGCCTGCGTGACCCAGCAGCTGTTTCACTTGGCTCAGGGCATTTATGACTTTATTTTGGACAAATCTTTAAGGTTTTCATTTGATTTTTCCCAACTCAGCTTTGTGCCTCAAAATTTGTTTTAAATTTTACGGTCTTTTCCCCCTCTCTTTCTTACCCTTCTTACAGCTGTAGGCTCTGGAACCCGACAACTATGATGTTCCCCTCCTCTGCTAGCAGCCTGTTTTACAAAGTAATGACAAAAGAAAGCAGGGCATTTGGGAGGGAAAAAACAGTGAGACAAGAAAGAAAGAAAGAAAGAAAAACACAGGAGACACCTTTTACTGGATCTACTCAGAAAAAGCTAAAACCTAACAGTCTATAAATATTGAAGTACACAGTAGACTAAGAGTATTCAATAAACATTTACTGTGAATGGAGGCATTAGGAAAGGCTTAGGCTCTGCCTGAATTCCCATGAAATTTGTAAATATTTCTTTCATTTGTTCTCCATTTACAATTAGTTGCGGTCAGGCTGATCAAAGACAGAAAAGGCCTGTTGCATGTGAACCAACATCCCTCACAATGACATTCACAAAGCAGAATGAAATATGAAATATCAGGTTTCCACGGATGTATGAACTTGTAAAAAATCTGAAAGAATAGGAGGTTTTTCACACTGAGTAATGTGAAACATTTGGTGCAGATTGTAGGCCTCTGAAGAGGAAAACTGAGAGCCAAAATCCATCAGGCAATAAAACAGAAGCAGGCAAAAGTTAAAACAACAGTCATTCACTACAATCTGCTGATTTAGATATCATGATTGTCCCTGCTATAGCAGTTGTGGATGCTAGCAGGAGCTTCCACTTATATCATTACTGGGAACAAACCCCAGCACCAGAGAGTCTGAATGCAGACTGGAATAGCATTTGTGTCAGGAATATATTTCGTCTGCTGCCTCTACTAAAAAAAAAAAAAAAAAAAAAGAAAAAAAGGGAAAGAAAAGGCTAGCCACGGTTTGTTCACACTGCTCGAAAGCATTTCCAGCCAAACAGGTGCTAAAGTTAATTGGCTAAGTAGCCTGAAACTTTCAGTTTTCAAACAGACTTTAAGTAAATAAATAACCCCAAGTGGATCCAGGAGGATAGACTTGCACAAAGCCTCCGAGGTTCCCAGTTTTATCTGTTTTGCAGACATGCACCTTTTGGAGAGCAGGGCCCGACGGCCTTTGTGTGCTTTAATTGCTTCCTATGTCTTTCACAGCTGTCAGCCCCTAATGGGGTCAGGGTCGGTATGGGAGGGGCACTTGGAGGGTTTGCATCTTTTCACCTCATGAAGTGCTACCAGTCTGGAGAGGGACATCACCTAGGATGGCATGTGGCAAGCCTATGGCTTTTGCTAGAACAAGATGTGTGCCTTGCTCTTCACAGAAGTTACTGACCCCACCCAGATTCACCAGTTTCAAAAGCTGGAAAAGTACAGCAAAGTGGAGACAGTGACCTTCATGCACTCCCTGAGCTAAGAGGCTCTAATTGCTTCTCAGGTTGTGCAAAATTTGTTTACAATATTAACCAGTATCAAACAACAGGGAAGAATGCAAAAATAGATTGTCTCATATTGTTTTGAGAACAATTTGGTAAGGTTAAAGATTAACAGGAGCCTTCTAGCATAAACGAAGCAGATACTTTATGCTGTTTGTGGTAGAAACTACATCTAAGTCTTTCAGACCTTACCAGAAAATGTCCAATGAAAAGTAGCAGCAGTAGTAGCTAGGGAAAAAAATAAGAGGCCTAAACGTGCTGGAGATGTCCTTTCTAAGGAAAGACATTCATGGAAATGCTGTAAGGGAAATGCTTTCCAAAAGGGATTACGCAAGAAGACTTCAGAGAAGACACTTTTCCCTTTTGCTCTTTAAACTCCTTGAAAACTAAAATTGTATCGGTTCTCAGAAGTGAGGTGGAAGGGGCTCAGGGAATGGATGGTCTTGCAGCTTGTGGTACTGCCAACCCGAAACACTCAGAAGGTATGTGTTGGGGCCCCAAGTTATGCAACCAGCTTATAAAAGGTAACATATTCCTGCACATGTTTTGTTAAACTGACACCTTTGAGGTTTTCATATACAAGAGCCAGCTGAGTCTAGCATAATTGCTTATCTCCAAGGACGAAGCCTTCAGTTGTGCTACACAACTGAAAACTTTTAGAGAGAAGAGTAATGGACTGTGACAGAAGGTTTGCATTCAGCTCCCTCGGCTAGACGGTGCTGTGCTCTGGGCAGGGAGCTGCATGGTCAACTTCAGCTACCCAGAGGAAATCCACAAACTCCTATCTTGTAACTGTTTGGTTCTTGAAATTTCCGTATTGCCTCAGTCAGGTCACTTCATGAAGCTGTGCCTCAGCTTTCCAGCTATGGAAACAATATTTTTTAATTATGTTTAAAAAAAAAAAAAATCACACTATAATTATAAGGCTGTATCTGCATACATTGCATGCTAAGGCAGAGAGCAGGGAAGATTTTAGAGAGGTAGGTGCTAGCATAAAATACTATATAGTAAATAATGAGGCATACTATTTTCTGGACTAATAGCCACCAGAGATCTTAAAACACCACTACAATACCAATGACAGAAATTAGAGTACTCATGTTGTAAAACTAACAAAGTAGTGCTCCTCGGTTTTGTAGAGGAGTCTTTGCAAAGTGTCTATGACAGGTGAAGTCACTGTTAAGGAAGAACATAGGAGTGTAGGAGTAATTGCTATTTAAAAAAAAAAAAAAAGGGGGGGGGGGGGGGGGGGGAAGTGGGGGGGGAAGTGTACCAGACATGAAAGTAGTGGATGAGGGATTTCCAACATATCAAGCCAGTAAATTGCAGTGCCTGACTACCAGACACTTGTAGATTATGTCTTTAATAGTTTCCTTCACAAAAGCACTAAACCTTTCACTCCAATCGTAGGCAGTAAACAGTTTTGATCACAACAGAGAATGGCCAAGTAAAAACATGACAAAAGCCAAACTCTAGAACTCTATATCCAAATGGAGTTAACTTTCACACCCTTGCTTAAAAAAACAGTCTTTTATAATTCTTCCAATGCAGTACAGAAATTCAGAGACAAAGAAAAAGTAAGAAGCATAGTTTTAAGGACTAGCTCATTTTCCATCTCCCTTAGAGTGCCCAGTATTTATAGTCCCCCATTTGGTAAATCCCACAGGTGTAGTCACATCTTACATTAGGTCTCTGGCAGAGGCGTAAACATTAATTTTCAGTGATTACTTCTCACACAACCCCTGTCCAACATCCAAACTTGGCTCTGATCTACTTAACTTTATAATTTCTTCTTCTTATGTCTTTCTGAAGAACCTCAACATACTGATTTTCTTCCCCTAACAGGTTCACTTTAAAAGTGAATGTGGTCTTCTCTTCCTTTTCCTTTCATGGCTAGTCTTACTCTTCCTTTATCTGTCTAGGGAACTACTTGATGTCAAACCTATAGAAAAGACACTGTAATTCATGTGAATATCAGCAGTTACTTACCTAGGTAGCAAAGAGTAGGAAAATATTTCACAAGAGCAAGAAGTTTACTGTTGGTCTCTCCCTTGAGCATAAACCATATTGTAAGTCATGTTACCTCAATGTTTATTTCTCTCTTCTTCCTCCTTTCTTTGCCACATCAATATCAATCAAGGTTTTTTTTTAAAAAAAAAAAAAGGTACAAGAGACATTTTTATGATCTTCATCACTTAAGTTAGGTCTAGTTAATATTTTAAGGGCCTATCCACCTGAGCAGGAAAATAATATGAGCTTTCTGAGGGAGCAGGTGAAAAATTCTCTTTGTCCAAAAGTAAATAGCATTTTCTAGGATTCAGGCTTCATGTGTTCTGCTTACACTTTCAAAAAAAAGCAAGCACAAAGCTTAATATATGGAGAGTTCACCATTCTTAAGGACTTCTCATGAAAGAGATATTTGCCTCCAGATCAACACTAAAAAAAGCCAGGGGCTGAGGCAGGCAGATATCTCTCAGAACAGATGCAACTCTGTTAGAGTGTCTCTCTTATTTATTGGCCAGAAAAACGGACATCAGAAGAGGCTTCTGGGATAAATGCATTGTGCCTTTCCTTAGGGGTGTATCCCAGGGTTTTGCTTTCATTTAACTGCTTGGAAGGAAAATGAGAGAAGACAAGTACAATACAATACAATACACCAGGTTGGAAGAGACCTTCAAGATCATTGCGTCCAACCCATCAAACAGTCCAACCCACCCAACAACTAGACCATACAGCCAAGCACCCCATCAAGTCTTCTCCTGAACACCTCCAGTGAAGGTGACTCCACCACCTCCACGGGTAGCCGATTCCAATGGGCAATCACTCTCTCCGTGTAGAACTTCTTCCTAACATCCAGCCTAAACCTGCCCTGGCGCAGCCTGAGACTGTGTCCTCTTGTTCTGGTGCTGGCTGCCTGGGAGAAGAGGCCAACCTCTGCCTGGCTACAACCTCCCTTCAGGTAGTTGTAGAGAGCAATAAGGTCACCCCTCAGTCTCCTCTTCTCCAGGCTAAGCAACCCCAGCTCCCTCAGCCTTTCCTCATAGGGCTTGTGTTCCAAACCCCTCACCAGCTTTGTTGCCCTTCTCTGGACACGTTCCAGCAAGTCAACATCCTTCCTAAACTGAGGGTCCCAGAACTGGACACAGTACTCAAGGTGTGGCCTAACCAGTGCAGTGTACAGGGGCACAATGACCTCCCGGCTCCTGCTGGCCAAGTAATGTTCAGTGAAATGCTATCCTCACCATAGAACTGAAAGCAATCTACATTTCTGAAAAACTGATTGAGTCGATCCTTGTACAGTCTCACAATAGCCACGGAAATAAATGGTTTAGGTTTCTATCTATCTATTCGGTCTATACAGCTGGTCAGCTAGCACTTTCCAGAAGAGCCTCACCTCTTCACATGATATGTTGTGGACTGTATCGGAGTACTCTACTACATGTTACTCCAAAAAACAGCACTCCCATTTTTTATTGGACAGCATGTTTAACATTTATTCTTCCTTGTGTCTATGACAAAAATACCTATATACTTCAGAACTTTTTTGTAGCAAAATAAAACACAAAACTCCAGTTGTAAGCCTGCCTTATCATGAGTCATAAAGGTCAATATTTAAGAGTCAAACATTGATGATAATTTTGCTTCATCATCTCCACGCATTCCTTCTTCCAGAAGGAGATGGCTGCCAAGAAGTCTTGAACTCAGTTAATGAGCATGGATGATCCTTTTATCACAGTATCACAGTATCGCTAAGGTTGGAAGAGACCTCGAAGATCATCGAGTCCAACCTGTCACCACAGACCCCATGACTAGACCATGGCACCAAGTGCCATGTCCAGTCCTCTCTTGAACACCTCCAGGGACGGCAACTCCACCACCTCCCTGGGCATCCCATTCCAATGGTGAATCACTCTCTCAGTGAAGAACTTTCTCCTCACCTCCAGCCTAAACTTCCCCTGTTGCAGCTTGAGACTGTTAGGGTATACAAGAATGGCAGACACAAAATGGACATGTCATAACGATTCATTCTCTTAGAGTAGAGCTCCTCTGTAGTACATTGTTGTGGGGTTAAACACTGGAAGTCTTAATCATAGAGGCAGAACATCCTCCAGGGGCTAGAGAGTCCAGGAGATGGATCCAGGAAATTTTAATTTTGTTACACAAAATTTTCTTTTCTTTTCTTTTTCTTTTCTTTTCTTTTCTTTTCTTTTCTTTTCTTTTCTTTTCTTTTCTTTTCTTTTCTTTTCTTTTCCTTTTCTTTTCTTTTCTTTTCTTTTCTTTTCTTTTCTTTTCTTTTCTTTTCTTTTCTTTTCTTTTCTTTTCTTTTCTTTTCTTTTCTTTTCTTTTCTTTTCTTTTCTTTTCTTTTCTTTTCTTTTCTTTTCTTTTCTTTTCTTTTCCTTTTCTTTTCTTTTCTTTTCTTTTCTTTTCTTTTCTTTTCTTTTCTTTTCTTTTCTTTTCTTTTCTTTTCTTTTCTTTTCTTTTCTTTTCTTTTCTTTTCTTTTCTTTTCTTTTCTTTTCTTTTCTTTTCTTTTCTTTTCTTTTCTTTCCTCTCCTTTTCTTTCCTCTTCTTTTCTTTTCTTTCTCTTCTTTTCTTTCCTCTTCTTTTCTTTTCTTAAGTCTTCACTAAGGGTATCACAGTATCGCAGTATCACAGCATCGCTAAGGTTGGAAGAGACCTCGAAGATCATCGAGTCCAACCTGTCACCACAGACCTCATGACTAGACCATGGCAATAAGTGCCACATCCAGTCCCCTCTTGAACACCTCCAGGGATGGCGACTCTACCACCTCCCTGGGCAGCCCATTCCAATGGTGAATCACTCTCTCAGTGAAGAACTTTCTCCTCACCTCGAGCCTAAACTTCCCCTGGTGCAGCTTGAGACTGTGTCCCCTTGTTCTGGTGCTGGTTGCTAGGGAGAAGAGGCCAACCCCTTCCTGGCTACAACCACCTTTCAGGTAGTTGTAGAGAGCAATGAGGTCACCCCTGAGCCTCCTCTTCTCCAGGCTAAACAACCCCAGCTCCCTCAGCCTCTCCTCTTAGGGTTTGTGCTCAAGGCCTCTCACCAGCCTTGTTGCCCTTCTCTGGACACGTTCAAGTGTCTTGATGTCCTTCCTAAACTGAGGGGCCCAGAACTGGACACAGGACTCAAGGTGTGGCCTAACCAAATGAACTCCCTGCTCCTGCTGGCCACACCATTCCTAATGCAGGCCAGGATGCCATTGGCCTTCTTGGCCACCTGGGCACACTGCTGGCTCATGTTTAGGAGGCTGTCAATCAGCACCCCCAGGTCCCTCTCTGTTTGGCAGCTCTCCAGCCACTCTAACCCCAGCCTGTAGCTCTGCATGGGGTTGCTGTGGCCAATGTGCAGCACCTGGCAATTGGACTTGTTGAATGCCATCCTGTTGGACTCCGCCCATCTGTCCAGCCGGTTGAGGTCCCTCTGCAGAGCCCTTCCATCCTCTAACTGACCAACATCTGCTCCTAACTTGGTGTCATCTGCAAATTTGCTGATGACTGTCTCAATCCCCTCATCCAGATTGTCAGTGAAGACATTGAAGAGGATGGAGCCCAGCACTGATCCCTGGGGGACACCACTGGTGACTGGCCTCTAGCTGGAGGTGGCACCTTTGACCACCACTCTCTGGGCCCAGCCCTCCAGCCAGTACCCAACCCAGCACAGAGTGTTGCTGCCCAAGCCACGTGCTGACAGCTTAGCCAGCAAGGGTAGTGTAGAACAAAATTTATTTTCTAAATACTGCTTGTCTACTAATAGTGCCTGTTGAAAATATGCAGTGGGTTATAGGAGATCTGGGATTAAACTTGGCTGGAATCATTTTCCCTTTATGATGAGATCAGAACAGATTCCTGAACAAACTATTATGGCTCTGTTTCCAGAAACCATTACAGCAGACTTCATGCTATTATCATAAAGGCTTCCACCAGTATTTCTATTACAATCTTTGTTTTCAAGGATTTTAAACTCAGATAGGATGCATCATTATGGGCTGAAAGATGTGACTTCATGGTGTTCATAACATGAAGGAATTTGTTTCACCATAAACTCTGAAAAATAGTAGCACAAGATATTTAAAAGCTGCAAAAGAGACTGGTAGTAGGCAGTGGTTCTCTACAATCCTACTGCTTTAATCTACTAAAAAAAATCTAAGATTTATTTTCTTTTGTCTTGTGTTAAAGCAACTGCCAGGCATAAGGAAAAATATGAAGGAACTAACATAACTTTAAAATTACTATTACAAAATAAGATCTCCAACCCATAACAGGTCCTACACAGAAAATGTGTTTCTGCATGATGGAATTCAGATCTGCATCTTCTGCATCAATGAATTTCAAATGGGTCATGCTGTCTCACAAACACTAAAGCAGAAGACATGGGACCAAGTTCTTAGGTGACATGAACTACTAATCATAAACTGGTATAAAAAATGGCTTTTATGGACCTCAAGCAACACCAGGTTACTTAAAGGGCCTAGTTCCTAAAGAAATCAGCTGTTCATTTGTTGTCTTACAGTCATAGTCGTAACACTGGGAAATGCCATTTGATTGTGTGTCTAAACTCGTCACCTTTAAATTTCGGTTTCTATTAGCTGCTTTGCAGCTCAGCGGTGTGTGCCTACTTTCCATTCCAAATATTAAAGTCTGAAAGCAGGACAATTCTTTTAATTGTTTGTACAGCACCTAGCATAATGGAGTGTCAGTTTTACCCAAGTCCTCTGGACTTCACTGTACTGCAGGCAGTAATAGTCATAATGAATAATAAAAAGTTCTTTTCCTTCACTCATTCACTTCCATGAGAAAAATCTGATCCCTCAGGGCTGGAGTTCTGCCCATAACAAATCCACAAAGTATGAGTTTGAGTCCAAACTTCCCATATTGGAGCTCATGAGCTTGGCTCCAGGGTTTTGCTTATGGCCCATCTTTATTACTAAAACGTTTCTCTGCCATCATCTGAAACATCCTCTCTACAACAAACAAGATTTCCTGGGGTAGTGAGTGTATTCACATTATTGCACATACTTTTTCTACTTTAATTTTATCTCCAAAAGATATTAAATCTATATTTATTAAATGAAGCTACTTTTCCAGCCTCAGGCATCGGCCTAGTATCTTGAAAGATGTAACAATGAAGTTTATGATTAAAACCTTTTTTGGAAAACATGAACAAATGATAACCAGTTGTAAGAGTTTTCCACATTTTTATAATATCTAAAAATATGTTCAGATATCCAGAAATTATTTTCTGATTTGATTTATTTGCAGGTCCCTTGAAGTGTTTAATAAGTACAATATGGTACAACTAAAATCTTGCTTATTACTGCTATTAGCTTGGTAATTCTCCAAGATGAAATAATACTTTTGAGGTTATAAATATACATTTTTATTGTTGATTTTAGGTCACATTTTGAAATATTGCTTCTCTGCTTTCATATTTTCAGTGCCGTATTACAGTGCTATAAATCAACCCAGCATTAAAGGAATTGTAATTGGTATCAGGTGTTTTGTTTTTTTTTAAATAGGGGAAAAGTTAAACTTATATCTTTTTGAATGAAGATAAATTCTCTTAAAGCTTTAAATTTAAAAAAAAAAAAAATTTACATCAGATATGTCCAAAATGTATCTGATTTATCTTTTTGAAAGACTAATCAAAGTATGTACAGGACACATCAAAGTATATATGTGAGCACAAAACCACTATAAAAGAGACCTCTAGATGTCTAAGTAGAGAGAATCCTTTCCCTGTTATTTTTGCTTTTTTTTTGCCACTGTTATTTCAGTTTTTTCCATCCCACTAACTATGCAAGCTCATGTTTCTGTTCTACTCTGTTCCTATCTCTGTAGTCTACTGCTCCTTAAAAAAAATAAAAAAATCCAATGATATTTCATCAATATATTCCTAATATCTCAAATCTCCATAGACCCAATTTGATCCTTAAAGCATTGATTCTTTCTGTGATGGATCCGCCTGAAAATGCACTGTATATCCATCGGTACCACATCCAACGCAGCAGTCAGTCTAGCAAGTCACAATCAACTGTTTGTTTTGTGCCAAGTGCTGCAATGTTTTCTTGAAAGCGAGTGCTCTTTGTGGGAGGGAAGCAACAGTAAACTTGTGAGTTTGGAGTAAAAAGCCAGAAAATACACACTGTATGTAGGGTATTTCAAAACAATTATTATATACTTCCCTTTTCTTAAAATTACATAAAAGAATCCTTAGTAAACATTGGTTTTCCAGAAAGAAAAATACAGCCGTCAAAACAAATGTTACACCTGTGATTCCTGTATGCTGATATGCTAAAGATCAAGAAGAAAAGTCAGGCAGGACATGGTGTGAGGTTAGGGAGTATGAACAGAGTCCATTCAATAATTTGTGGCCTGAAGGCTGGCTTTGACTCTTCCCTTAGTACTTCTGCAGTCCCTCCAAAATGGGAAGTGCTTCATGGGAAGCCTTACAGGTTTCTGCAGAGTCTTGTCTTTTCTCATCTGGACTTTTGGGCAACGCGGCTATTTTCACAGCTTCTTAAATGTTGCTGGTATTTTAACTTCCTGGGCCAAAAGCAGAAATCCCACAATGTGACACCCACTGGCCCCACGCAGAAAGGAATATGCAAAAGAAATGGCCCTCCTACTTTCCCAAACATGCCCACACTGAATTAGACAACATCTTTAACTGAACTGCATTCAGGAGGGAAAGCTCTAACAATGGGATTAATGGTTCAGTACTGTATGCCATGTGGAGTGTTTTGGACCATTTTGATCTGATTTGGTTTGGTTTGGATTTTTAAGAGTGACTGAATTTTTCTGTGCACACTTGAAGCTCTTAAACAATAGGAAGTTGAAGGAGGAGGGTCCGTCATGAAGGCCAGGAGTAAGACTAAAAATTAAATGGATCCAAATAAAAATCAGAAAGGCATCTGCTGATGCAGAGCAAAAGGAGATAGACAGATAGACAGATAAATAGATACACATATTTACACCTTGGACAGCTGCTCAGGGTCAGATAAAAACTGGATGAAAGAAATCAAGAAGAAAATAAGGATGAACAGAGACATATTGTGAAAGATAAAAGGTAGCATGGAAAGTCACCTTTAACTGATGTACAGAAAGCCTGCAGCACTGAAGTGACAAGATAATACATGACTTGGAGGTATGATCTAATGCCAACAGGGTGAAAAGGATCTGTTTTTCTGACCACTGAGCCTTTGCTCATTGTTTTTCTGGATAAGCTCAAGTCTGCCACATCTCCCTCTCACACACTCCAAGCATTTTTATACCTGTCTAAGGGCTTTCTTGCCATCTCTTTTATGCTACTTCACCATCATGATGCCCCTAGACCCAAAATATATCTCCAAGAGTGAAGTCAAGGAAAAGTGCCACATAGAAAGCACATTGAATGTTTTCCCCCTGTATTCTTAGGTTTCAAGACACATTCTTCTGTAAGTACACTAACACCTCACTTCCCAGCACAACTCCTGTCTCTGCAGAACACAATGCTTGCTGTCAGATACCTCCCATGATTCCACAATTGGCCCCTGAGGATTACCGAAAGGAGAACTGTGCACAATAAATCCACAGTCATCACTGTACATGAGGTAAAGTTATTCATATAGTAGAAGAGTATGTCAGTTGCAGGTTGCATGTGTGGGCTACCCATTGCTGGTAATCCAAGCTGGAAGTGATGAGATTGATGAGAAGGGCACCAGGACAATCAAAAAGGAATTCAAGGCCCTCAGACAATCGATTGGTGGGACAGGAGCTCAAGTGGTGTTCTGCTCAGTTCCCTCAGTGGCAGGGGTGTACACTGAGAGGAACAAGAGACCACATACCATCAACAAATGGCTCAAGGGATGGTGCCAGCAGCAGAGTTTTGGGTACTTTGATCAAGGGGCAGCTTTTACCGCACCTGAACTGCTGGACCTAGACGGGGTGAATCTATCTAGAAAGGGCAAGAGGGCTCTAGCACTAGAGTTGGCAGGGCTCATTGGGAGGGCTTTAAACTAGGTCTGAAGGGGGCGGGTGATGAAACCAGTCTCTCTGGAGAGGAGAGAGAGGGACATAAACTAGAGTCAGATGAGAAATCAGCAGCCCAGCTGAAGTGCATGTGCATCAACACACACAGTACGGGGAACAAACAAGAGGAACTGGAAATCTTGGTTCATCGGGCAAACTATGACGTAGTTGCCATTACAGAAACATGGTGGAATGATTCACACCATTGGAGTACTGCACTGGGCAGTTATGAGTTCTTTAGAAGAGAGAGGCAAGGGAGAAGAGGAGGAGGGGTGGTCCTGTATGTTAGGGAATCTCTTGATGCCACAGAACTTGAGGTAGAGGATGAAGGGATTGAGTGCCTGTGGGTTAAAATCAGAGGGAGGGCTAACAAATCTGACATCCGGGTTGGAATCTGTTATAGACCACCCAACCAGGATGAAGAGGCTGATGAAATATTCTATAAGCAACTGGAGGCTGGCTCAAGAACATCAGACCTTATCCTTGTGGGTGACTGTAACCTGCCAGACATCTGCTGGGAACATAAGTCCGCAGAGAGGAGGCAGTCCAGAAGGTTCTTACACTGTATGGAGGACAGCTTCTTGATGCAGCTGTTAAGTGAGCCTACCAGGGGACAGGCCCTGCTTGACCTGCTGTTCTCAAATAGAGAAGGGCTGGTGGGAGATGTCATGGTAGGAGGCTGTCTAGGGTGCAGCAACCATAAGATAGTGGAGTTTTCAATGTGCAGGGAAATAAGGAGGAGCAATATCAGAACTCTTACTTTGGACTTCCAGAGGGCAGACTTCAGCTTATTTAAGCAACTAATACAGAGAGTGCACTGGGTAGCAGCCCTTAAGAACAAAGGGGTCCAGGACAGTTGGATCTACTTCAAACAGGAGCTCTTGGAGGCACAGAAACAGGCTGTGCCCACGTGACAAAAAGATGAGCTGGCAGGGAAGGCTAAAGATGAGGAAAAGGCTGAGGTACTAAATAAATTCTTTGCCTCCATTTTCAACAGTAAGACAGGAAGGCTTCAGGATAACTGTCCTCCTGAACTGGTAGATGGGGTCAGGGAGCAGTGTAGTACCCTTGAAATCCATGAGGAAGCAGTTAGAGACTTGCTGGGCCACTTGGATCTCCACAACTCCATGGGACTGGATTGGATCCATCCTAGGGTGCTGAGAGAGCTGGCAGATAAGCTGGCCAAGCCACTCTCCATCATTTACCACCAGTCCTGGTTCACTGGAGAGGTCCCAGATGACTGGAAACTGGCCAATGTGGTCCCCATCCACAAGAAGGGCCAGAAGGAGAAGCCTGCAAACTACAGGCCTGCCAGCCTGACCTCAGTGCCAGGGAAAATTATGGAGCAGATCATCCTGGTGGCAATAACTGCGCACCTGCAGGATGGCCAAGGGCTCAGGCCCAGCCAACATGGATTTAGGAAGGGCAGGTCCTGTCTCTCCAACCTGATCTCCTCTTATGATCAGGTGACCCGCCTAGTGGTTGTGGGGCAGGCTGTGGATGTAGTCTGCCTGGACTTCAGCAAGGCCTTAGACACTGTCCCCCACAGCAAACTCCTGGCCAAGCTGGCAGCCTGTGGCTTAGACAGCAGCACTCTGTGCTGGGTTAGGAACTGTCTGGAGGGCCGAGCCCAGAGAGTGGTGGTGAATGGTGCCACATCCAGCTGGCAGCCCGTCACTAGTGGTGTCCCCCAGGGATCATTGCTGGGCCCCATCCTGTTCAATATCTTTACTGATGACCTGGACGAAGAGATTGAGTCCATCATCAGTAAATTTGCAGAATACACCAAGCTGGGGGCAGGTGTTGATCTGTAAGAAGTTAGAAGGGCTCTGCAGAGGGACCTTGCCAGGCTGGACAGATGGGCAGAGTCCAACATGATGGCATTCAACAAGTCTAAGTGCCGGGTTCTCCACTCTGGCCACAACAACCCCATACAATGCTACAGGCTGGGGACAGAGTGGTTGGAGAACAGCCAGATAGAAAAGGGCCTGGGGGTACTGGTTGACCATAGGCTGAACATGGGCCAGCAGTGTGCCCAGGTGGCCAAGAATGCCAATGGCATCCTGGCCTGCATCAGGAATAGTGTGGCCAGCAGGAGCAGGGAGTTCATTCTGCCCCTGTACTCAGCACTGGTTAGGCCACACCTCGAGTACTGTGTCCAGTTCTGGGACCCTCAATTTAAGAAGGACATTGAGATGCTGGAACATGTCCAGAGAAGGGCAATGAGGCTGGTGAGAGGTCTCAAGCACAAGCCCTACAAGGAGAGGCTGAGGGAGCTGGGGTTGTTTAGCCTGGAGAAGAGGAGGCTCAGGGGAGACATTATTGTTTACAACCTGAAAGAAGGTTGTGGACAGGTCTCTTCTCCCAGGCAAGCAGCACCAGAACAAGAGGACAGAGTCCCAAGCTGTGCCAAAGGAAGTTTAGTCTCGAGATGAGGAGAAAGTTCATTACAGAAAGAGTAATTAACCACTGGAATGTGCTGCCCAGGAAATTAGTTTTCTATACCCTCTGCATGCACAGAGAAGACAAAGTTACGAAACTCCAAGGAGTTTCCAAAAAAAAGCCTCCATATAAATTTTAAAATTTAACAGATATTATATGATTACAATTAAATCTGAGCCATGGGTTCCTAGGCTATAAACTATGCATGTTGTTCTGAAGAAAGCGTTGAAACAGACTGAAGGCCATCATGTGGCACATCTGGGACAGCCAGGGGATACGGGCTAGTCAGCATGGGTTTATGAAAGGCAGGTCCTGCTTGATTAACCTGATTTCCTTCTATGACAGAGTGACCCACATGGTGGATGAGGGAAGGGTTGTGGATGCCATGTACCTAGAATTTAGTAAAGCCTTTGACATGCTTCCTCACAACATTCTTTTGGACAAACTGGCTGCCCATGATCTGGACAGACACACTCTTTGCTGGGTCAAAACCTGGCTGGATAGCCAAGCCTAAAGCGTGGTGATGAAAGGAGTTCATTCCATTCCCAGCCAATGACAAGTGGTTTCCTCAGGGCTTGTTGTTGAGGACAGTTTTATTTAACATCTCTGACGATGAGCTTGACAAAGGAATTGAGTGTACCCTCAGCAAGTCTGCAATTAACACCAAGCTGTGTCAATGTACTGGAGGCAAGGAAGTGTCTGCAGAAGGACAGGTTGGATCAATGATCTGGGGGCAATGGTATGAGATTCAGCAAGATCAGGTGCCAGGTCCTACACTTAGGTCACACAGAAAAGAGAAAAAAATAATTCAGTGCTACAGACTTGGGGAAAAGTGGCTGAAATTACCTTGCCAGAGAGGAATCTGTGGGTACTGGTGGACAGCTGATTGAATATGAGCCAGCAGTGTGTACAGGTGACCAAGAAGGCCAGCAGCATTCTGTCTTGTATCAGCAATAGTATGGCCAGCAGGGAAATTATTTTCCCCCTGTATTTCACACTAGTGAAACTGCACCTTGAGTACTGTGTTCAGTTTTGTGCACCTCACCACAAGAAAGATGCTGAGGTTCTGGAGCATGCCCAGAGAAGAGGAGTGAGGCTGATGAGGAGTCTTGAGCACAAGACACATGAGGAGCAGCTGAGATAACTTAGGTCATTCAGCCTGGAGAAGAGGAAGCTGAGGGGAGACCTCATTGCTCTCTACAACTACCTGAAAGGAGGGTGCAGCAAGATGGGGACTGGTCTCTTCTCTCAGCTAACAAGAAATAGGAAGTGTCCTCAGGTTGCAGAGGGGGAAGGTTTAGATTGGATATTAGAAAAAAAAATCTTCACTGAAAGGGTCTCTAAGCATTGGAACAGGCTGCCCAGGGAAGTGGTGGAGTCCCCATCCCTGAAGATGTTTAAAAGACTCTTGGAGGAGGGGCTAACAGGCATGGTCTAACAGTTACGTACTACAGGGATATGTTAGGTTATAGGTGGACTCAATGATCATAAGGTCTTTTTCAAAAAGGTGATACTGTGATTCTGTGAGAACAAGCATAACTACAATAATTGTGACTATATATGACATCTTGTTAAAACCTCAACCAGTCCAAGTGAAGATGAAGTAGTATAGCAATTAAGAGCAATGATTGCAAGGTAATGACTCTGCATCCACAGCTGGATGTGGGAGAGGGCCTTTTTGGCAGCTGAGCACCACTGAGGACAGGCTAGGACTGGTTCAGAGGAAATTATCTTCTTTCTTGCCTGAAAAATCTGTCCTGTATAGTGAGGGTAGCTCTGAAGTAGCAGAAGGTGATAATGGGCAATGAGGAGGGAAAGGAAGGAAGCCAGTCCCATGGCACAATCAGGTTGAAGCAGTTCACAACTTACTTCTTCTGTAGCAATTTTGAACTAGAAAACACAAAGACATGGGGATTTTTTTCTGGAATTACAGGTGCTGAACAAGGATTGCAGAAGGTGATCAGGCAAGCAGACTGGCTTACCCTTAGCTCACCAGATCAAGTCCAGTGCCCACTGAGGACAGCAGCGTCAGTAAAGAGGCTCTTGGCAGTGCATAAATTCATCCCCACAGAGCTGGACAGTCACAGAGCATCTCCACCCATGGACATTTATTAGCAATTGTGAGAGCATTTACTTATTTTGGATACTTATAAACTCTTGTTGGAAGACAAGGTCTGTGTGGATTCATCTAAATCCTGATCTTTTTGATCTGGAAAACCTTCAGTAATTGAAAAAAATCTATTTCATCTCTTGCTTCAGAACATCATGCATAGTTTATAACCTAGGAACCCATGGCTCAGATTTAATGGTAATCATATAACATCTGTTTAATTTTAAAATTTATATGGAGGCTTTTTTGGAAATCCCTTGGAGTTTTTTAACTTTCTGTCTTCTCTGTGCACACAGAGGATATAGAAAATTAATTTCCTGTGTAAAAATACAAGATGACAGAAGGTCCAAGGTTAAACATATTTACAAAGAAAATCACTGCCAATGCTCAGAAAATTCTGCTTTTATTTGAAATATTTGAAGGTGTACCTGGCTTCTTATGTCTTCATGGTATTAAAGCATGTAAGGCTTTCTGTCCAATAAACTGTAGTGAAAAAAACCTCCTCTGTCTTGATTTTTCCCTGATGAATTGTGAACTGTCTATTCATATGGTGATCGATTTATTTTAATAAAGAAAACAAGCCTGTAGCAGTTTCTTATTTTCCCACCCCCCTGACCTCTTGTGAAAGGACTTAGCCTGCTCTGGAGGTCAGCATTCAATTTACAGATGTAACTAGAGGCACTGAGTGACATCATGGATACTTTACGCCAGAATTAGCTTACAGCAGGGTAGTGTTGTGACTCTCCTTTCCTTATGCAAAACAAAAGGTGAACAAACAGGAAGTCCAGTTGTGGCAGTGATCATACCAAGGGTCTCAGTGCCAGGAAAGCAACAACCCTATTTGTTCTGCTTCTACTAATACACTAAAGTAAATTAGGACAGAAATACCTGTTACTCTAGAAATAAAGATAACTCAAGTCACTGTTGAAGGGATATCATAGAATTGTAGAATGGCTTGAGTTGGAAGAGAACTTAAAGATCACCTAGTTCCAAGCCCCCTGCCATTGACAGAGACACCTCCCACTAGACTACATAGTTGAAAACCTCATCCAGCCTGGTTTTAAACACTTCCAGTAATAAAACATCCACAATTTCTAGAGGCAACCCGTTCCAGTGTCTCACCACTCTCCTAGTAAGGAACTTCTTCCTAATACCTAATCCAAATTTGCCCTGCTGTAGTTTAAAACCCTTTGTCTTATCACCACATGCCCCTACAAAAAGTCCCTCTCCAGCTTTCTTGTAGGCCCCCTTTAGTTACTGGAAGCCTTCTCTTCTCCAGGCTGAACAACCCCAGCTCTTTCAGCCTGCCCTCATAGGAGAGGTACTCCAGCTGCCTGATCATCCTCATGGCTCTTCTGAGGACCCTGTCCAACAGATCCATATCCTTCTTGTGTTGAGGGCTCCAGAGCTGGATGCAGTACCCCAGATGAAGTCACATAAAAGCAGAGTAGAAGGGCAGAATCACTTCCCTTGACCTGCTGGCCACACACCTGGACACTGCTGGTTTTTTGGACTGCCAGATTACATTGCCAGCTCACATCAAGTGCCTCATCAGTCAGCACACCCCACCTCTTCTCTGCAGGGCTGCTCTCAATACACTCAGCAACCAGCTTGTATTTGCACTTGGGATTCCCCCAGCCCAAGTGTAGGACCTTGTATTTTGCTTTGTTGAACTTCACAAGGTTGTCATGGGCCCACTCCCCCAGCCTGTGAAGGGACAGCAATGCCTTCCCTCCAACATGGTGACCCCAGCACATATCTTAGTGCCAGCACTAAGCATGTCATCACCGCAGTCTCACTTCATTGGTGGAAGCCGCTATTTATGCTTTTGTAAAATCTTGTGAAATGCATCAAGTTTTTCATTCCATTGCATGGTGTACAGAGCATTAGCATGCAGTGTATAGCTTCAACACTGAGAACTGTGATGGCAACTGACACCTTCCTTCCCCACATCAGGAAAGAGAGGAAGGAGTGAAAAGAAATCCCTTTTACTAACAAAATCAATTGGATAGCAGTGAGAAAGAACAACTCAGGTCTTGAACAAGGTAGGAGGTGTATGGGAGATGATAACCAGATCTCTGACAAGCATTGAACACTTGATGCTACTGCTCTTATAACCCATTGACAGGAATCTCCTCACCATCCTGCCTTCATTCAACCAGCAACCCAGTTCTAACAGGAAGATCTAACTTAAGCTTCTATGGCCAGGTGAGAAATCCTGGAAAAGCTGTGGGTTATGTCCACCAAGCAAATAGCAAGCCAAGACGCAACTATACATATTGCATACTCCAGAGTTTAGCCATACCTCATCCAGAGTGAGTGGTTCCTCCATTTCAGGACACCACACGAGACTCAGAAATTAACTGCTTTGCTTGATGCTAGACTTTTTGAAATTATTATTATTAATATTATTTCCCAAGAGGCTTTTTTTAAAACATTTTCACCTCAGCTCAGATTAAGAATGCTTTATGAAGGTCTGCATTTCCTACAGAATGCCTTCAGATAGCTATATTGGAAATTAGATCATGGAACTGCAGAATCATTTTGGTTAGAAAATACCTTTAAGATCTTCAAGCCTATCCATTATCTAACTCTACCAAGTCTGGTGCTAAATCACAACCCTTAGCACCACATCTATGCATCTTTTAAATACCTCCAGGGATGGGGATTCAACTGCCTCCTTGGAAAGCCTGTTCCAAAGTTTGATACACCTTTCATTGAAGAAGCTTCTTTTAACTTCCAAACGCAGAAGTTTTTTCCAAGTGATGGCATGAGAGGCCATTTCCTCTCATCCCATTACTTGTTACTAGGCAGACAAGACCAACAAACACCTCACTACAACTTCCTTACAACTCCCTTTGAGAGAGCAGGAAGGTCCCTCCTTAGCCTCCTCTTCTCCACAGTAAATATCAGTTCACTCAGCTGCTCCTCACAAGACATGTTCTCCAAATCCTCCAAAGGTTTCATTGCTCTTCTCTGGACCCACTCCAGAACCTCCATATATTTCTTGTAATGATGGCCCCAAAACTGAAGTTATTGATGACCTGGACTGCTTCCTCTCTGCTGTGCTGTATTTCCAGAAGACATCAGGGAAGTTGAAGTGCCCCACAAGAAAAAGGGCTATCAGTAGTAAGACTTCTCCTAGATGTCTAAAGATTATTTTATCTGTCTCTTCAACCTGGATGGATGGACTTCTACCACAATATTTGCTTTGTTGGCCTTCCTCCTGATTCTTACCCTTGAACACTGAACCCTATTGTCACCAATCAAAACCCTTCCTGACATACAGAACCACCCTACCACCTCTCCTTTCTTGTTTACCACAGAGTCACAGAACAGCAGGGTTTGGAAGATATCATCTAGTCCAACCCCACTAGGTTGGACTATGCAGGTACACCTAGATCAGATTGTGCACACCCAGGAAGGTTTTGAAAGTCTCCAGAGGACTCCGCAACCTCTCTGGCCAGCCTCTTTCAGTGCTCTGCCTCCCTCACAGTAAAGTAGTTTCTCCTTAAGCTCAAAAGAGATCTCCTGTGTTCTGGCTTGTATCTGTAACCCCTTGTCCTATCACTGGGCACCACTGAAAAGAGCATGGCCCCACCCTCACAACCTCCACCCTGTAGATGTTTACATACATCGAGCAGATACTCTCTCAGTCTCCCTTCCTCCAGGCTAAAACTACCCAGGTCTCTCAGCCTCTCCTCATAAGACAGAATGCTCCACTCCCCTAAATATCTTTCTGGCCCCACATCATATTCTCTCTGGCAGTTCCCTGTCCCTGTTGAACTGGTGAGCCCAGAACTGGACATGACACTCCAGGTACAGTCTTTCCAGGGCAGAGTAGAGGGGAAGGAGAGCCTTCTGCATGACACTGTTCTTAATGCAGTCCATAACACCACTGGTCTTCTTGGTCACAGAGACATATACTGGCTCATGGTGAATTTGTTGTCTACCAGCACTCCCAGGGCCTTATCCTCAGAGCTGCTTTCCAGCAGGTCAGCTCCACACACAGGGTTATTCCTCCTCAGGTGCAGGAGTCAACATTTGCCCTTGCTGAACTTCACGAGGTTTCCTTCAGCCCAGCTCTCCAGCCTGTCCAGGTCCTGCCAAAAAGCAGCACAACCTTCTGGCGTGTCATCTGCTTCTCCCATTTTTGTACCACCACCAGACTTATTGAGAGTACACTCTGTTCCTTTACACAGGTCACTGACGAATATGTTGGACAAGACTGGACCCAGTACTGACCCCTTGGGGATCACCACTAGCTACAGGTCTCCAGCTAGACCCTACACCATTGATCACAATCCTCTGAGCTATGTCACTCAGTTCTCAATACGCCTCAGTGTTCAGTCTTCTAACCTGCACTTCCTAAGATTACCCAGAAGTATGTTACAGGAGACAGCTTCAGAAGCCTTGCTGAGGTCAAGGTAGACAACTTCCACTGCTCTTCCCTCATCTACACAGCTGCTCACACCATCATAGAAGGCTATTAGATTGGTCAAGCATGTTTTCCTCTTTGTGATTTCATGCCTATTCTGACTCTTCCTGATAATCTTTTTTCCCTCCACATGTTTAGAGATGACCTTTAGAGTGAGCTGCTACATGCCTACTGAAGACCTTGTAGCCACTGATTGCAGCACTCCAGTCACGAGATATGCCACCATATTTCTGTGATGACCACTATATCACATTGTTTCTGATAACACAATGGCTTCCAACTCTTCCTGCTTGTTTTACATGCTGTATGTGTTAGTATAAATACACTTCAGTTGGTTTAATGGTCCTGCCACCTTCTTGCAGGAAGAAGTCCTAATTCCTACCTAACTGTTCTCAAGTGCTCCTAAAATTGCTAACCCATCAATAGCCCTTGTGTGTTTGCTGCTGTGTTGATCTCCATTTGCTGCCTCCACTGATAGAAGAGACACAAAGACCTCACCAGCGCACCATCCTCCAACTGTAGGTGTGCCTTTGGGCTTATTTCTAGCAAGTCCAGTTTTGTGCACTTCCCCATCCAATATAATTTAAAGCTTTTTCAAGGAACCCTGCTAGCTCCTTGATACTTTTCGCCTTTTGCAACAGGTGTAGCTTCTCTGTTGCCAGTAGGCCATGTGTTGTGTAAATCAACCCCTGATTAAAGAACCAAAAGTCCTGTCAGTGACATGAAGCTCAGAGCCAGGCATTCATCTGCTCTCTCTTTCTGTTTATTCTCTCATCTCTTCGACAGCCAGAGGGAGAGAGGAGATAACTATTTGTGCTCCTGATCCCTTAACCCATCACCCCAAGGCCTTGAAGTCCCTCTTCATTGTTCTTGGAATTCTTATTGCTACTATGTCGCTGCCTACCTAAAGGTCAATAGTGGAGAGTAGTCTGAGGGTCATACTAGGGAAGGAAGCTTCTTTTTATGTCATTAATCTGGGCCCGAGGGAGACAGCAGATTTTCCTAGAAATGGGTCTGGACTCTTCATGTTGAAACCTGCAACACTGAAACTTGCAAGTAGCATTGACAAGGCATTACCAAAGCATGGGCCAAATAGGCATTTGCTATAGCTTTGCTTCAGTGACTTTCTGAATATCAGGGCTCCAATACTGTCATTTCTTAGCAATTTCTGTTTCAAACATTTAATTTTCAGGCTGAGTTTTCACTGATCTGCACTTTCACTGTGAGCTTTGGCAGTTGAACTGTGTCCTTTCTACCTGAGACTCACCCAGAAGCTTCTGAGTGTGTTGTAGACCCAGTAAGGTCATCAGCTACCAAAGCAATAACACCTTGAAATCAAATATCCCTGCAGTAAAATGCGTGGAGTGTCATTGCTTCAAATAATTACTCAGAGGTTAACAAGTATATGATTCTGCTGATAAATACATTTAAATTCACTCAAGCATTGCTCCACTGACTAGGTGTTAAAAAACAGTTAAAACGTATTTTTGTCAATAAAAGAGGTTCATAGAACTTAATATGAGTGAAGTCTGTTGAGTTAAAAGCTGCTAGTTTTACAGTCCCTTTTTGTGAGTAGAACCACACTGTAACATGATCTTATTCTAAATTGTTGGTTGTTTGAACTTCTTTCTTTATAATGCCAGCCTTTGGGAAATGCCTAGGGATCTAATAAAGAACCCTGCAACATTAGTCATTATGCATAAAGGAAAATAACTGCTCAGGTCCTAAAGAACTATGCTACATCAAGGCAAGCTGGCCAAAGGTAAGATAGGATACTCTTCCCCTTCTGTACCTGACTTCTCCTTCTTACAAGCTCTGAGAACATGCTTAACAATTCAGGTTATTACTGATGGCAATAAAGCATCTCAGCCTCTGCTGTGGTCTGAAAAGAACATATAGTAAAATGTTTCAAAAAATAGAATGCATGTGGGCTATATGAATCTTTGATACAGAGCAGCTCTCCCATGGGCAAGGACAAAGTGTGCACATTAGATAAGGTTTGATGCAGCAGAAAGAAAATTAAATAAAGAGATGTCAGTGTAGCTTAAGCTGCAGGAAGAGTAATAAAATAAATCCAAGAATACTTTATACACTAACAGAAAGACAGGGCAGATGAGTTAACTATTTGTACTTAGACACCTTTTTCCTCATTGTATTAACACTCTTTAACAGAGGAATCTCACCATATGTCTCTAAACCAGCCCCTTTCCTAACGGAAAAAATGCACTGATAGCCTTTGAGCAGAAAACCAAAATGGCCACCAGCTTCTCAAAGTGTTACTACCTGCCCTGTAGCATGGGCAATTTTAAAGAAATATTTAATGAAAAGAATGATAGAAAAGATTGACGTTTCCTTCATTGCTTCTGTAGAACAGAAAGTTAGGGGGAAATGTTGAAATATTGTATGTAGATTTTCATCTGGATATTGTTAGTTCATATCTTTTTAATCATGTACAGTACTATGTAGATTGTTGTTTGCTACTGATTTTCTTGTACTCATGTCTTCCTCTTATATATAAAATATAATACAATTTATTGCTGGCTACCATATCAACCATTGGAAAATGTTTTCTGAGATTATTTCAGTTGTCCGTCTGGAAAATAAAATAATGCTTTACTAGTTTATGCACGCAAGGAAGCTTTAGGTCATGTTCTGTATTATATTACCAAGCTGAAACAGGTAGAACAAATGTAACAATAATCTAAACAGGGAACAGCAAAACAATACTTGAGATTTCTACTTAAAGACGTACTACAAAAAGTTCTAGAAGTATCTCTTTTGAGATATCCACAAGGATTTTGTGATAAAATCAAAGATCTTTGTAGTACCTTGTAAAGAGTGGGACCTATCAGAAAGCACCAAAAAATCTGGCTTGTGATTTTCTGCATATTGGTAATAATCAGAAGACCTACAAAATGTTTCAATGACCCATCCCTGGTTTTACTCTCTTTTCTCATTTCTGTGTATGTCAATGTCCTGTTCAAATGTCTGGACTTACACCCCATACCCAACAAATTCCTAAAGTTTTACAGTGTCTAAAAGCTTGGTTAGGTGCTCCCAAGTCTCCAGAGGTTCCCTTCCAATCTGCATCTGAAGTAGGGGAAGACCATGTGCTGTTCTACTGCCTCACAACAAAGCTGAAGTGACTCAAAGTTTACAGCAAGTAGTGGAAAAGCATTGCAAGTATATGCCATGGATATAAAATATTTTCTATTCAGGAATGTTTTGGGGGTTTTTTTTCCACTTTACTGGGCCCCTTTGAAAAGCTATATCATATTCTCTGCTGAGTTTCATATTTTGCAGTCTGCACAAATCACATGATGTGCAGCTTCTACTATGCCACTTGTTGTGAGGGTTCATTGTAGATCCTCTAATGACCCTGCCATACTCCTTCAGCATGCACAGCACTGTCTTCTCAATCATGCCTTTCAAGAGATTAAAATTTGGTGATGCAATACAACCCATGACACAAAGCCTCTTTTCAAACATAAAAGAGCCAGTTGTTTTTACAACCTCCAAGTATTCACAATCTTTGCTTCATATGTCCATGCAATAAGTGTCCTAAAAGTTTCATATCCTCCTTGCAATATGGAACTTGACCCTTGAAAATCCCTCATGACAATTCAACTAGTAGAACGGAAATCTTTTCCCAATACCCTAAGGATGAAGGCAAAATATTTGTACTATTTCCATGTACACACACTCCATTACACTGTTCTCCTTGCACATAACACAAACTAACAACATTTTTGAAGCTGTATGTTCTCCTGTCTTCTCTGTCTCTTATCTCAACTGCCTCCAGAGTCCTCAAACTGAATTATTTACTCCCAGCTCCCTCTGGTAGAAGCTACTTCTCAGTGTGTATCTCAAACCTCTCTACTTAGGCCAGTACCCACTGCATGAGCACAAGTGTCCAGACAAGTGAGACACAAAAGAACTGATGTTTGCAAGCTCTGAGAAGTGCTTAAATCTTTCTGCTTCCCTTAATTTTAGCGTGCACTTTTACAGCATGGGGCCAATACCTGATGAAGCTTCAGGACATGAGATCTGGCCTGGGGCAGGAGGCATCTCTGTGCAATTGCCAGCTCGTAAAGCATGTTCAAGCAAAAACATCAAAAAGTGTCTCAACTCTCTGGTCCAGTCACCTGAGCTTCTTCAGTTGTCAATGGAAAAAGACACACCTTTACAGAGTGAATTACCACAAGTGCTTCCAGTGCCCATTTTGGGAGTCAGTGCATCACCTGACAGTAGCTGATTTCCTGGAAAGGACTGTCCAATTTCTCCCTCTCCCCTGCCCACAATACTTGCATGCAACATGGGGACATAGTGTCTCCTTATTCCTGGTTCACCAAGTGCTGCAGTCATTAATGCTCTGCAGACTTGGTATTAAGGGGTAACAGGCACAAACTTGAACACAGAGAGATCCATCTAAACATGAGGAGGAACTTCTTTAATTTAAGGGTGATGGATCACTGGAACAGGCTGCCCAGAGAGGTGGTGGATTCTCCATCTCTGGAGAGATTCAAAACCCGCCTGGACATGTTTCTGTGTTACCTTCTCTAGATGAATCTGCCTTGGCAGGGGCATTGGAATAAATGATCTCCAGAGGTCCCTTCCAACCCTACAATCTCTCTGATTCTGTCGCTGTGACAGTTCCAGTGACTGTGGCAATGGAGACACCCATGTGTGTGGCTCTTTACAACCCCTTAGTGGTTTTGCACAGTGGAAAGAAACTTATTTTTCCCACAAAAACCATACAGGCCCAGAGAACAGTAAGTATTACGTTAAATTGGGCAGAATCAAATCTAGATGCTGCTAAACTTGACTATTTTTGTCAGAGCAATACCTGTTATAAATACTCCCCTGAATTCTTCTTGATTTTAGGCCAGTAAAAACGAGCTGCCCAAGTGGTTCCAGCTAACTGGAAATCTAACCCCATGTCCTCTCTCTGGAGGTGGCCATATTAGGGATTTCACTATAAGCTCAAAGACTAACCCTCTCCACACATCAGAGGTTCATTTGAGCCATTGTCACCCACCCGCAAAATTCATTTTTTCCTCTCAGCTGAATACACCCATAGCAACTTTGTCAGGTCTGGCACTGTTTAATATTTTCATTGACTATTTGGAGCAGGTAACATTCTCACTATATTCATAAACAATGAAATGCTGAGCAAGACAGTTCATCAAAGGACAAGGTGAGAAATCAAACAGATCTTGAGAAGGTGGACAGGTCTGAAGTAAGTAAGATACAATTCAATTAGAAGAGATTCTCAGGGAAGAATAACCATCTGCATCAAAAGATGATGAAGAGGCCCTGGCAGAGATGCAATACTGCAGAAAAAGTCTGAAGGTTGTACCAGTGCAGAAGCTGCACAGAAATCTAAAAGAGACAGTTGCTGCAAAAATAAAATTGAGTTGCCCTAACAAAATGGCTAAGCAAGCATGCAATCTCCTAGACACATAAATAATTCTCTGTTCCACTTGGCTCTGGTAACTCTTCAGCTCACAAAAGATTTGGCCGTGCATCAAGGATTCACGAGAATGACTGAAAAAATATCATCAGGGAAAGACTGAAGCATTTTGATGTTAAGATTGGAGAAGGGAAGACCAAGGAGAGACAGTAGTAACAGTCTGCAGCTACACTGAGAGTGCCAGCAAACATAAAAGAAATATGTTCTTCCCTGTGTCCATGAAAGATAAGGAAAAAAATAAATTAATCTAATTATTGGTAAGAGAAAAAGTAAGGTTAGAATTTAGGAGAACCTCTTTTATGGCAATGGAAGAGAAATTCAGTGAGGTCTTGCATGGAGAGAATGCATTATCTGCCACAGAGGAGCTTGCTAAAAACTGACTGGATGCATGCCAAAACCCGTATGCTGGCATTGTTTATGCTGAGCTGGGCCATGGAGACAGACTTGATAATCCCTTTCCATTCTGCTGTCCTGCTGTTCTATATTGAATCAATGTTCCATTCCCAGTTCCAGCTCTAGTGATGTAGATGTCTACTGGATATCCTTCCCCACCCACCTCATAATCCTTGATTTCAGAACACAGAGTATTCCTCCTCAACCTCCTCACTGGCCATGAAGGCAGTCCTGAAGGCAGTCCCATGCAGATGTCCCTGGCATCACGTCAAGTGTCCAGCAGGCTGAGCAGGAGCAGGGACTTGGTTCTGCACCTGCTCTGACCTGCAACAGCCCACCACCCCAGCCCAACAGCACCCATTCCCAGAATCAATCAGCCTCAAGTCAGCATATGACTGTGAAATAAATTGTCAATTTAGTCAAGAAAAATGCTAAAGCAAAGCTGGGAGATGGGGAGACAGTTCCAGCTGCAACAGAAAACATGAGGATAAGCAGTTGCTTATTCAAGTGGTGCTTCATTTCTCCTTTCCCCTGCCCCATGCCTTCCACTCCACCCATACCCACACTCATACACTTTCCCTCTCTTACCAACCAAGGGACATAGAAAACTGCCTTCTAGTTGCTGGGATTTTTTTAACATGATTCATTTTAATATAAACCCACAGCTCCGCAGCTTGGTGAATGCTAGCGTTCCAAACTCTAATATAATGTGCCATAAATGACATTCCATGCTATAAAATGTTGCAGAAAGATATACTTTTACTCTTAAATGTAGTGGCTGGATTCTGCTGAACTGAATTTAGCACAGATTCAATCAGAACTGAGACAAAACAAATGAAAAAGCTTCCAGGTTCACTGCAGAGTTCACTTGCATTTTTTTCTGTCTCCAACAATAACAGGATTATCTTAAATCAAGAGCATCAGTGTCAATAAGAACCAGAAAACTCAATACATAGAAGAGCAAAAAGATCAAAGTTTAACACCTGGAGAATACCACATGCTCTGGATTAATAAAACAATACATTCCCTTACATAAATCTTGAGGAAAGTTATTCATAGACACACATACAAAAATTAATTACTGTAAGGTTTATATAGCTGCTATTTATTATTGCTCTATCAGAAAATTCCCTTTCACATTATAGAGGTGTTGACACAGAGTAGTAAGACATTAGTTTGTTTTAAACACTTCTACTCTAAACTTGATGTTACAGTTTCTGGACCTGGATAACACACATCTGCAAGCCAGCGGAAATACCAGAATCTTTCATGCTCCTTTGATTGTTACATTTAAGGTATCATATATGCTACCAGCTCAGCTGCTGCGAGGCATTCAAGTCCATTACTCCAAGCTTGTAAAGTACTTTGGAAATACTATAGACAAGGATTAGAGAAGATGAGTATTCCACATGGCTTCAGAAGGGATGATAAACAGAGGGTAAATGCACTGTAGTTAAAGTGATATATTGACTACACATGGGGAGCAATTGTATGAGATTTCTCCTGATTAATATTTTATTGAGTGGTTTTGAAACTATATGCTTTTATCAAGCTATTACATTTCTAAGAACAGCTCTGTTTACACTGCTTTAAGCTACAAAGTATTGACAGGCTGAAACCCAGCAAAGCAGAGGAGGCTAAACTTGGAAGACAGTCTAATTTAGGACCTATGTGTTAGAATTATTTGGAAGATGCTGGAAGAGGGGGAAGTGACAGACAAAAGATAGTTCAAATATAGATATGCTTCACACAAAAAAATACTATAATCAGCATAAAGCTATAATGTCCTTTATATTTTATCTTTAACCACAAAGCATTCCAGTTTATTTTATCACCAAGAAATCAAACTCTCCCTTACATATGAAAGTAGCAACTAAGCACCAGGTAAGACGCTGTGACACTGTGACCCACAGATGCAACTGTGAGTCATTCATCTGAGTAGCATAACTACTGCAGGGGAAAAACAAACAAACCCCACCAGCTCTTTCATGTAGGAGAACATCATCCTAGAAGAATTTGAAACAAAAAAGGAAGACAAACACGGGACCCTCTATCTGTCACACTGGAGAATGCAGAGTCAGCCAAAAGAGCTACCACCCTGGAAGTGGTATAGCTCAGATACTAAAGTCTTCTCTCTTCATTGTGTCAGGTTCAGGCTTCACACTGTGCTCACTCTGTCAATTTTCCCAGCTTCTGTGGATGGGTCACTGAAAATCAGCAAATCTTCTTGTTACAGTCAGGTATAGTCTCTACACAGCTGACATAGAGGGAAAAAAAGTCTTTTATGAGTTTGAGATCCAGTTCACAAAGGGTCACAAAGGCTGTGAATATATTGGTGCAGAAGGTTAACAAGATAGCTTAGATATATTTTCACCAAACTTCCTCCCAAACACTGGTAAAAACAAACAAACAGAAACAAACAAACAAACAAAAAAAAAAAAGGCAATCATTAAAATGTGAACCTAAGCAAATTTGCAATCTGAGTTCACTTACCATTATTAGACAAACACAAAAGACTTGAGAAAGCAGCAAGCAAACATTAAATATTGTAGGGTAACAGGACTCTCAGGGGAGGTAGAATTGTAGAATTGTTAAGTTTGGAAATGACCTTTGAGATCATCAAGTCACATCATTATCGAACTCTGTATCTATGTGAGAATTTCCATCTACAAAGGGCCATGGGTGCTTATTGTGCAAAGGCCTCACAGACAGTCCTTTCTTCTGAACTTTCCAATGCACCATAAATTCCTACCTTGTTTTTAGCAAGCTCTTTATCAAATATGTATGCCGTCAACACACACCACATCTGCATCCCTTAAGCCCAGTGCTATAAGTGCACCTAGGAACTAACGTTGCATCATGGTGAGATCATCACCAAGTCCTTGTTTTGAACCTATTTTAAAACCCTCAAAGGGAAAGTGCTGCAGAAATACCAAATTATTATCACCAAGGACACTCCAAAGCCAAGCATTGGGCTCTGAAAACAGGATCAAAGTGGCTTGAGCAGAGCTAAAGAGCAGGTGAGTGGTTCCCTGTGCATTGAGGAAACCTGTGCTCTTGGCACTGCTGTAGGAAAAAAGGGTTTGATGGGCATGGTGAGAACATTGGGAAGGCCTGGGCTTGTGCTGTGTCCTGCCATTCCTGCAGCTGCCAACAAGTGGCAGGGAGGGATGTGCTCTGCCTGTGGAAACTGTCCCAGGATGAGAAAACATGGAGAAGATGCTGCCTTGGAGGCTGGTGGGTTTGGGGCTTTTAAATAGTGTTTTTATTTTAAGCTAGACTCACTCCTAGCAGGATTCAGACTTCAGCTATTTCAAACTCTGCCTCCATCCTGAATTTTGGGCCCTCATTTTCAGGCTGCTTAGGCGTTGAAGAGAAGGCATGGTTTTGTTTCCCAGCAGTATGGTTGGATGAGAGCACTTGAGCCCAGCAATTCAGGACTGTATGTTTCCAATGCAAAAATCACATTTCTCCTCCTCACAGGAGCCAGCTAACTTCTCTTTGGGGTGCTTAAAAAAATTATTTCTGGGCAAAAGTTTTCAACCTCAGTCAATTTTCCCTGTGCTGTGAAGCATCCCAATGCCAGCTCTGTCACATAGAATTATAGAATGCCCTGGGTTGTAAGGGACCCCTGAAGGTCATCTTGTTCAACCTCTGCACAATGAGCAGGGACATCTTTAACTATGCTCAGAGCCCCGTTGAACCTGACCTCAAATATCTCCAGGAAGACTTGAGGTCAGAGGTCACAGTTGGCAAACAGAAAGGAAGATGGCAAGTGACAAACATATGAAGGACTCTGGCCAGGGGCACTCTCCAGAAGCCATGCATCCAAGGGTACTGAAGGAGCTGGCAGAAGTTCACCAAGCCACTATCCATCAATTACCAGCATTCCTGAGTAACCAGGGAGGTCCCAGTTGACTGGATATTGAAAAATGTGATGCCTGTATAAAAGAAAGGCCAGAAAGAAGACCCAGGGAACTACCCCTGTAGGCCTGCCAGTCTCACCTCAGTGGATGGAAAGGTCACAGAGTGGATCATCTTGAGAACCATTGGTCAGCATATGCAGGGCAACCAGGTGATCAGACCCAGTCAGCATGTGTTCATGAAGAGAGAGTCCTGATATTCTTCTATAACAAGGTGACTCATTTGGCAAATGCTGTGAATGTTGTTTATCTGGACTTCAATAAAACATTTGACAGCGTCTCACACAGCATCCTCCTGGAGAAACTGGCTGCTCATAACTTGGTGGACATTTCACTGGGTTAAAAACTGGCCAGACGGCTAGGTCCAAAAAGTGGTGGTGAATGGAATTCAATCCAGTTGGGGGCCAGCACAAGCAGTGTTCCCCAGGGCTCAGTACTCTTCAATATCTTCACCAATGATCTGGATCAGGGGATTGAGTGTTGTCAAAGGTAGGAAGGCTCTGCAGAGGGATCTGGACAGGCTGGATTGATGTGTCAGTGATTATTTTATTATATTCAGTGGCACCAAGTGCAGGGTCCTGCACTTTGATCACAACAACTCCATGTAACACTTCAAGCTTGGGGCAGAGTGGCTGGGAAGCTGCCCAATAGTGAAAGCCCTGAGGGGTGTTAATCAACAACCAGCTGAACATGAGACAGCAGTATGTCCAGGTGGCCAAGGGACTGACATCATCCTGGCCTGGATTAGCAATAGTATGGCCATCAGGACCAGGGAAGTAATTGCCTCCCTGTACTCAGCACTGCTGAGGCCATACCTTGAGTACTGTGTTAATTTTTGGGGTCCTCACTACAAGAAAGACATCGAGGTGCTGTAGCAGGTCCTGAGAATGGGAACAAAGGTGGTGAAGTGTCTGGAGAACATGTCTTTTGAGGAGCAGCTGAGTTAACTGGTATTGTTTAGTCTGGAGAAGGGGAAGCTGAGGGGAGACCTTCTTTCTCTCTAGAACTACCTGAAAGGAGAATGTAGTGAGGTGGGTGTTGGCATCCTCTCCCAAGTAACTAGCAACAGGATGAAAGGAAATGCCTCCGAGTTGCACCAGATTTTGGATATTAGGAATAATTTCTTTGCTCCTGAAACAGCAGTCAAAAACTACAATAGGCTGCCCAGGGAAGTGGTAGAGTCATCATCCCTGAAGGTATTCAAAACACAGAATGTTCCTCAGAACGTGCTTTAGAGGCCATGGTGGTGTTGGATTGACAATGATTCTACTATTCATGGTATGGATACCTTCACATTAGCAACTATGGATGCCAAAACTATGCTGAAATGTACTGGGCAGCTGAAGAAATACTAGAGCTGCTGGGCACAACACACAAGCTCCTCCTTCATATGACTCCAACACTTCCTTGTTAATTAGGCTGGGCCTGTACCTGCTTCTAAAGCCGAATCAAACTTCATCGCCCTTTGCTGACAGGCAACACTTCTCACTAGGCAATGGGGTGAGCTTTACTATTAGTCCTCTAATTTTGAGCATCAAAAGTTTAAGCAACAGATCAAGGCTTTGGTCTGCCTAGTGCCACAGTCTGTAGCTTGGCATTGGCAATAGGGATCTCCCATATGCAGGTTCCTTCCCAGGCCCTTTGTAAACTCGCTTTGTTGCCCAAATTGCTCCTGGACTCATTTTACCCTGACTTAAACTGCATTTTATGTGGGACTATGTATTCAGACATAGTGAGATTTAATTAGTGTCAGTTACACAGCCAAACTCTTCTAACGAAAAATACAGAGCATCTGTAAATTAAAGGTACAATAACAAATAGCTTCACTATCTTTAGATAGTCCCTCTTCAGAAGAGCTGGAGGGAAAATGTAGGAATGATAATAAATACATCATAAACATTAAAGAGGCATAAAATAGCCACATATAGATCCAATAAAATCTAATATAGAAATAATTCAAGCTGGGCTGAAAAGCAAATACCTCCCACTCCTGAGCTTTTGCAGTACTTCAGGATCCCAGGAAAGAGGGTTGATATCACAGCTGTGCTGAGTGTTTATTGGGAGTGACTCTTTAAAGGTCCTTCTGCCATGATATTTTCAAAAGGCCTCTGAGTAGTCATGTATCAGACTTCATTTTCTTTCATAACTGAAGCGGTCCACTGGAATTCTTTGATATTACCAAGACTTTTTTTCAGAGAAATAGACATTGCACCATTCAGAGCTGAAATGGCACTGACAAAACAAATTTCCACCACTTCGAGTTATGTTTGCTATGTGTTCGAGTTAAAAATCTTAGAAGTTTACTTAAGCTTTGAGATGAATATATTTTAAATCCAAAAGACTCTATATCTGGAAGCTCTAAATATCAGAAAAGTTATAGTTTAGCAATCTGGTAATACTGTAAAGATGAGCCTTTTACTTTAAGTGAGCACATCAAGTTCCTAGAGCTATTTTTTTCTCAGTCATCACAGTATCACAGTATCGCTAAGGTTGGAAGAGACCTCGAAAATCATCAAGTCCAACCTGTCACCACAGACCCCATGACTAGACCATGGCACCAAGTGCCACGTCCAATCCCCTCTTGAACACCTCCAGGGACGGCAACTCCTCCACCTCCCTGGGCAGCCCATTCCAATGGCGAATCACTCTCTCGGTGAAGAACTTTCTCCTCACCTCCAGCCTAAACTTCCCCTGGTGCAGCTTGAGACTGTGTCCCCTTGTTCTGGTGCTGGTTGCTAGGGAGAAGAGGCCAACCCCTTCCTGGCTACAACCACCTTTCAGGTAGTTGTAGAGAGCAATGAGGTCACCACTGAGCCTCCTCCTTTCCAGGCTAAACAACCCCAGTTCCCTCAGCCTCTCTTCATAGGGCTTGTGTTCAAGGCCTCTCACCAGCCTTGTTGCCCTTCTCTGGACATGTTCAAGTGTCTCGATGTCCTTCTTAAACTGAGGGGCCCAGAACTGGACACAGTACTCAAGGTGCAGCCTAACCAAAGCAGAATACAGGGGCACAATGACCTCCCTGCTCCTGCTGGCCACACTATTCCTAATGCAGGCCAGGATGCCATTGGCCTTCTTGGCCACCTGGGCACACTGCTGGCTCATGTTTAGGAGGCTGTCAATTAGCACCCCCAGGTCCCTCTCTGTTTGGGAGCTCTCCAGCCACTCTGACCCCAGCCTATAGCTCTGCCTGGGGTTGTTGTGGCCAAAGTGCAGCACCCGGCACTTGGACTTGTTGAATGCCATCCTGTTGGACTCCGCCCATCTCTCCAGCCGGTCGATTGAGGTCCCTCTGCAGAGCCCTTCCATCCTCTAACTGACCAACATCTGCTCCTAACTTGGTGTCATCTGCAAATTTGCTGATGACTGTCTCAATCCCCTCATCCAGATTGTCAGTGAAGACATTGAAGAGGATGGGGCCCAGCACTGATCCCTGGGGGACACCACTAGTGACTGGCCTCCAGCTGGAGGTGGCACCATTGACCACCACTCTCTGGACCTGCCCCTCCAGCCAGTTCCTAACCCAGCGCAGAGTGTTGCTGCCCAAGACATGAGCTGACAGCTTAGCCAGCAGGTTTTTTGTGGGGGACGGTGTCACAATAAGGAGACAGAAGAGAACCACAGCTCAAAATGATTTTCCATAAACCTTGGGCAGATTTACAATCATGTGCAAGGTTAGTCCATGGAGGGATTTTGCTGAGTATGTTGGCCCAGCATGTCAGCCTCTGCCAAGACACTCTGGGCAGTTCAGGTGAGGTGAGGATATAAGCCTGCCCCCAGGCTGCCTCAATACTCACAGCATCATAAAATCATACAATAGTAGGGTTGGAAGGGACCTCCAGATATCATTTAGTCCAACCCCACTGCTAATGTAGGTACACCTAGACTGTGCAGGAATACACCCAGGAAGGTTTTGAACGTCTCCAGAGGACTCCACAACCTCTCTGGCCAGCCTCTTTCAGTGCTCTGCCTCCCTCACAGTAAAGTAGTTTCTCCTTAAGCTCAAAAGAGATGTCCTCTGTTCTGGCTTGTATCTGTAACCGCTTGTCCTATCACTGGGCACCACTGAAAAGAGCATGGCCCCACCCTCACAACCTCCACCCTGTAGATGTTTACATACATCGAGCAGATACTCTCTCAGTCTCCCTTCCTCCAGGCTAAAACTACCCAGGTCTCTCAGCCTCTCCTCATAAGACAGAATGCTCCACTCCCCTAAGCATCTTTCTGGCCCCACATCATATTCTTTCTGGTAGTTCCCTGTCCCTGTTGAACTGGTGAGCCCAGAACTGGACATGACACTCCAGGTACCGTCTTTCCAGGGCAGAGTAGAGGGGAAAGAGAACCTTCTGCAACACGCTGGTGACACTGTTCTTAATGCAGAACAGAATACCACTGGTCTTCTTGGCCACAAGGACATACTGTTGGATCATGGTGAATATGGTTTTTGCTGGATTGCAGCACAGCCTCTAGTGCATCAGCCGCCCGATTCCTTCCAGTTTTGTATCATCATCAAACTTGCTGAGAGTGTACTCTGTTCTTTCATTCAGGTCATTGAAGAACATGTTCAACAAGACTGGACCCAGTACCAGAACACCTCTAGCCACAGGTCTCCAACTAGACCCTTTACCTTTGATCACAATCCTCTGTGCTCTGTCAATCACCCAGTTCTAAATCTACCTCTCTATCTACTCTACTTCCTAAGCTTACCTACAAGAACCTTATGAGATAGTGTCAGAAGCCTTGCCAAAGCTCAGGTAATCGACACCTAGGAGACAATAAGGCTTCAGACCATATTCTCCACAGAGACTGCAGGACATACAGACAGCTTAAGTTTGCTGGGGCTACCCCAGATCTGAAGCACCGTTCTCCCATTTGGATGTTGGTGAGTGTAGGCTGACACTGAGGGCATGAAGGTAGGTGCACAATCATGGTCCCATTTCTATGTCCACTATCGCCCCAGAGCAACACTGACTTATGTTGGTCTCAAATGCAGAGTCCTCTCCGTTTCATCAAGTGACCTGCGCTTTGGACTAGTTATACCCTCAGCAGTCTCCTTAAATACTCATAGCTGAGACATAGTATCTCTGTCATTCATGTGGATCTTAGCAGTTGAAAAGTATTTATGACATGAGTGAGATTATTTTCTTATTTCCACAAGGAAAATCAAAGGTATTTCTCAATGTTGCTATTCAGACAAAGTAGACTTCACAGCTGTCAATAGCTATCTCCTGAATTAGTTCAGACCTACCATCCTGTCAAAGCCCACAGTTTTCTGGATCCTGCATGACAGGTTAAAAACCTTAAACCTTTGTATTTGTTTTATGTGAAGGCAAATATTGTGGCAGCCATTTCAGAATTCAGTACAAAAATCTCAAGGAAACTTCACCAAGTATCAGCTGAGGTGTTTGAGGTGAAATGACACATGGCCTTAATTTATTATGCCAGAGGAAAAAAGCAGCAAAGAATGGAATACTTCTTTAAATATTATTCCTGGGGATTCTATTATCAGCAAATGTTTAGCTTCAAATTGAATTATACATTTCCATTACAGGTCCACATTCCTGGGATTTGGTTCTAAAATGAAATTGTTTATGCAGACAAAAAAACAGTTGATTTTACGACATGGCAGCAAAAGAAAATTGAGATTTTGTTTCTAATTTTCCTCAACACAATCTCCCCTAAGCTGGCCTCCCATAGCTACACATAAAGCCTTTCTTGGTGTGGTGCACTAAAGGTTATCCATGCAATGCCTTATCAGCACAACACAAATAAGGAAGCTAGCCTACGCAGGCATGGTGTATAGCATTTCTTCTCTCAAGGTATCAAAATAAAGCAGTCATGGTCTACTTGAGGCATACATCCTTTTTTATACCATCATTATTAAAGCCATCCCAGTTTCCAAAAAAAAACCACAGCAGCACATGAGGGAGAGGAGGACTCTCAGCTGGGCTACAAACTTCCCACAAATCATTTGCTGTCCTGTTTATGCCTTCCTTCCCATGCCTCACTGCGTGCAGAATGGAGGGTAGTGGCATGCGGGTGTTAGAGGGGATAACCTAAAAGAAGCTACTTGCAAAATGGGACTCAGATGCTTGTGTGGAGTGGCCTTGGGAATCAAGTTGTTCAAGACTCTGTACATAAACGGTCAGAAAACACAGTTATTCATCTGTGCCAAGGAGCAGCTGTGGCAAACAACCCCTCCTGACTCCAGCTGTAGTGCCAGCAGTCAGAGCACACAAAGCAGCTGGAAAAACTGTCCCTGAGACAGCCCCTCCTGCAGCAGCAGCACTTTGGAGGAACTGTTCTTGCCTGAGCTAGGATGCAGAGCATTATAAGCAATTCTCAGACATGGTTCCTATGAGAATGCCATTTATTTTGCCATTTACAGAAAGCCCAGGTGTTCACTGTGGTCATGCATCACAGCTAGGTGTTCATTCCAGCCCATGGCTCTGCTGGCTTCCATTAGGCAATGCTCAATCTGAGCCAAGACTTCTGCATGCTTTAACAATGTGCGTGTTTAACAGAGGGAGTTTATGGCAGTCTGTGAATGCTGTGAACTTGAGTACATTAGAAACAAAAATAGAACTGACTCAAAACTACAGATTTGATCCAAAACTCACAGAAGGAGCCTTCCCATGTAACAGTCTGGGGAATCAAAGCTACAACTTAGTTATACACACTTCTGAACTTTCAAAATGCTCATTAAAAAACCTGAACCTAAACTTTGCAGCTTGCATCCATGCATAACAAGACAAAGTCTGGACACGAAATGAAGAGCATTAAAGAGCACAACACTACACTATTACTCATGCCGCTTTCCTTAGATGGTTTATAAGATTGTGGTGCAGGAAATTCACTGTAATTTGTTCGGCGATTTTTGTCTGCCCAGAAAAAGGCAGCTTACAACCCATTTCTGTAGCAAAACATTAGCTTCTTTTTTGGATACATTGTTTGGCTGAAGACAGGAAAAAGAAAAAAATCTAAAAAAAAAAAGGAGCTTTTCTCCCTCTAAGTTGTTCTAAGATCACAGGTTTAAGCAGTCTGAGGAGAGGGATGGAACACAAAATGCTTTCTGGCATGAAGATAATTTTAAAAAATGAAAATGCTCATGAGACAGTATCATGAGTCTACTGCATAACTCAGTTACAAACTTGGTATTGCAGATAAATACATAACCAGGCATGTAAGAGTTTTGAAAGACTCTGCAGAGCTCTAAGCTAATTAACAAGATCTTACACCTCTGATTTTTTCACACTGAAAATTAGTAATCTTGGAGTTTAACAAATCTGAAACACAATTACAAATAAGCCTAAGGCCATTTTAAACTGTGCAAGTTGTGTGTGTGGACAAAGAACTACTTATGAAACCTCGTCAGTCATAATTTCTGATGTAGTGAGTCAGATGTACAAGTGCCTTTGTTTACTCTGACAGAAGAAAGCAAGCAATTAAAGTGTGGAAGAACGTAATCCTTTAAATATTATTCCTGGGAATACTTTTATCACTGAATATTCAGCTTCAAATTGAATTATTTATTTTCATCACAGGCCTGCATTCCTGGGGCTTGATTCTAGATTTAAACTGTTTATACTGACCAAAAAAACATTATTTTATAGCGTGGCAGAGAAAGATACAGGATGGTGTTTCCTACTTTTCTTCCCATAACCCCGCTGAGTCAACCTTTTTACAGCCTGTATATACAGTGTTATGCTGTGCGGTGCAAATGCAGAGGACCACATTCATTGCATGTCAAATACAAGCACAGAATTAATTTCCTTTGTACAGATAAAGGATGCCTTGTATGGTGTGTATCTTTTTACTATAATGAATATGTCCTGAAGGATCAAACCCCAAAACATGCCCTAGTCCAGACAATGGGCTAAGCACCTGCAAGTGTGCTAACCTGGTCAGTTCCTGGGGTCCACATAGTCAAGACAAATGTATAGCACATGTGATTAACCTTGTGTAGTGGTTTGAGCCTTAACTGGGAGTTAAGAGCTCAGATGGGGCCAAGGCTGAGAATCTCTCCCCTGCTCCCCACTCTTCCCTCACAACAGAGAAGGGGGAAAAAAAAAAGGAAGGAACAAATCCACCAATCAATAATTTTGAGTTGGCCTGGAAGTAGAGAGGTAAAGAGTTTTCTTTAAACAATATATATATAACAAGAACAGGTAAGGTTCACAAGGGCAAGGAACAAGGATGGATTGCAGAGGAAAAAAAAAAAAAGAATACAAAACCAGACTCTCTCTCTAAAGAGGCACAGAGGCAGCAGAGAGAAGGATCAGGTCCAACCACATGGCAGAAGAGCAAGAAGGCAGCTGCAGTAGCTCTCATCCAGGAAAGGCAGGAGCCAAAAAGGAGAGCTAATTGCCGCAATGTCCTGCTTTTTATACCCTAGCTGGACAGGGACAGGGGAGTGGATATGCCCCATCCTATGGGTCTAGTTATCAGGGTTCTGTATTACCAAAGGGCATTAATTGTCTTGGGACAGTATTTAAACCAGCCAAGAAGTCAGGCAACTTACCTTCTCCTCACCAAGACAACAACAAGAGCCAAGTGCTTCCAGAGTCGCAGCTGAAGGGGCTACATTAGCAGACGAAGTAGAGCTGGGCCTTTTTCTTACCGCAAAGAGACAAGAGCCAAATGCTGCCCAAGCAGCAGCTGAAGAACCTGTCCTAACAGGCAACAACTATACCCAAGCCTTGCACCTGGACCAAGGCAGAATGGGTAAAAGCTCTAAGAGAACTGAATCCCAGAAAAGGCTACAGTCCAGGTAAGGGAGCACACAAGAGAGGGGCCTCCTAGCCATCTCTGAGCCAAGGACTGCTCGAATTATAGCCACAGCACCTGGGAAGATACCAGAGAGAGGAGCAAGTCATGAATCTCCAGCTAATCTGCCACAGAATCCCATTTGTGGGAAAACCACAGATCACAGCACCTGTATTTCCAATTTGAATTCGTGTATTGGAAATTCTAGATGTGCGCTTAAATTTATATGTGGAATGTAACACCCACAACCAAACAGAACCTGTAAATATACTGTGTAAATAAGTTACAGTGGTGTTTGAAGATGTCACCACCCAGGATAGTAAAATATATAAAATACACATTTTATTACAGAATTGCAGTCTGAAACTTAGAGGAAATCTCATCTTAATTTCAGAGGAAAATGTGAATTGGTAAGTATTAGACACACATATCAGTGTTGTGCTATCAAAAAAATCTGTATCTTCAAAATAGAATCTCTTTGCTGTCCCTCTGTGCTCCTCTGCAACTGTTCTACTGTGTCAGGGTTGGAGTAGATGACCTTTAAGTGTCCTTGACAAATCAATACATTCTATGATTAGGCCATTTGGCAAGAGAGCCTCCTGGCTGGATTGCAGCTAGGGGCATGTGCTGGGTCAGCCAACAGAGTGCAGAGGCCTCTGTGGTAGCTTGGGCAAAATATAGTAGTCAGGTGGAATATATATATATTTAATAACAAATAATAAACCCCCTAAACTTAATTTCACCTACCTGAAGAGATCCAGCCATGGTAACAACTTGACCAAAGGCTACTGGAAAAATGGTAGGTACCCAGACAGAGCTGGTGCACACGCATGCAGGTGTCCAGGCTGTTAGATGTAGAGAGTGCTGGAGTCTGGCACTTGGAATGGAGGGTGTAGGAGACAACACCTGTGAGATGTGACCAAGTGAATTATCTTCTCAATCTGGTGGCTGAGCTAAAGGATGAAGTGTCAGGAGTCAGGACTATAAGGGAATGTGAAATGGAGTTAGATATGTGGGAGCAGGCTTTACAGACATCCTCTGCTGAGGGAGGCGACCCTGCAAAAAGAGGGGAATGGATACAGGTCCCTGTTAGGAGAAGCATGGGGAATACATCCTGGCCCTCTTCACCTCCTCTGTCGCCCTTGCACAAGAAGTATGAGGCCCTGCAGGTTGAGGGCAATGTGGATGAGAGGGCAGAAGAGAAACCTTCTAAGGGGATGCCTAAATCAAATCAGTCCCCACCAACCATCAGGACTAGTCCCATAAAGAAAAAGAGGAGGGTAACTGGTGTTGGTGACTCTCTCCTGAGGGGAACAGAGGGTCCTATATGTCATCCTGACCCATCTCACAGGGAAGGCTGCTGCCTACCTGGGGCCCAGGTAAGGGACATCACCAGGGGACTACCAAAGTTAATCCAGCCCTCTGACTATTACCCATTGCTGGTAATCCAAACTGGAAGTGATGAGATTGATGAGAAGGGCACCAGGACAATCAAAAAGGAATTCAAGGCCCTCAGACAATTGATTGATGGGTCAGGAGCTCAAGTGGTGTTCTGCTCAGTTCCCTCAGTGGCAGGGGTGTACACTGAGGGGAATAGGAGAACCCATGCCATCAACAAATGGCTTAAGGGATGGTGCCAGCAGCAGAATGTTGGGTTCTTTGATCAAGGGGCAACTTTTACCGCACCTGAACTGCTGGACCTAGATGGGGTGAATCTATCTAGAAAGGGCAAGAGGGCTCTAGCACTAGAGTTGGCAGGGCTCATTGGGAGGGCTTTAAACTAGGTCTGAAGGGGGCGGGTGATGAAACCAGTCTCTCTGGAGAGGAGAGAGAGGGACATAAACTAGAGTCAGATGAGAAATCAGCAGCCCAGCTGAAGTGCATGTGCATCAACACACACAGTACAGGGAACAAACAAGAGGAATTGGAAGTCTTGGTTCATCGGGGAAACTGTGATGTAGTTGCCATTACAGAAACATGGTGGAATGATTCACAGCATTGGAGTACTGTGCTGAGTGGTTACAAGCTCTTTAGAAGAGAGAGGCAAGGGAGAAGAGGAGGAGGGGTGGTCCTGTATGTTAGGGAATCTCTTGATGACACAGAACTTGAGGTAGAGGATGAAGGGATTGAGTGCCTGTAGGTTAAAATCAGGGGGAGAGCTGACAAAACTGACATCCTGGTTAGAGTCTGTTATAGAGCACCCAACCAGGATGAAGAGCAACTGGAGGCTGTCTCCAGATCATCACACCTTTTCCTTGTGGGTGACTATAACCTGCCAGACATCTGCTGGGAACTTAGTTCAGCAGAAAGGAGGCAGTCGAGAAGGTTCTTAAAGTGTATGGAGGACAGCTTCTTGATGCAGCTGTTATGTGATTGTGGCAGTTTTAGGCTATGCCTTTAAAATTTAGCTGAAGATTTTAAGCAGAAAAGTACAAAAATGTAAATAATTCACTATTGGGTGTAACAAGGAAATCAAAAGATTGTTCTAAACAGATTCATTTGGCAGTTTTTCCATAACATCTTTCACATTTCACTTCCATTCCCATTCCTTCTGTTCTTCTCTGGTCTGGCTGTTCTGCTGGGGATATAACCTGCTTTTCTGGCTGGCCTTCAAAAAAGTTAAGAACACTCACATTGATTCTTTGAACTAACATTCCTTTCTCTCTAATTCCTCTTTCTTCTGTTTGCAGAAGGGGGAGGAGGTTTAAGGGGGAGTGGAGCAGCTTCCCTGCTTTCTCTGGATAACCCAGATGGGGGCTCAGGGGAGGTTCTCTGCTATTTTCTGATTGTAAATACCTGTATAATAATGTAAATATTGTATATTTTGTACATATTCATTGCATTCCATTGTAGAGTGTAGTTTTTGCTTTGTAAATATAGCTCCCATTTGCTTCCAACTGAGTTAGTTGTGCTTAGCTAATGTAATGCGAAATTTCAATCCCTTACAGTGAGCCTACCAGGAGTCAGGCCCTGCTTGACCTGCTCTCAAATAGAGAAGGGCTGGTGGGAGATGTGATGGTTGGACGCTGTCTAGAGTGCAGCAACCATGAGATAGTGGAGTTTTAAATATGCAGGGAAATAAGGAGAAGCAATAACAGAACCCTTACTTTGGACTTCCAGAGGGCAGACTTCAGCTTATTTAAGCAACTAATACAGGGAGTGCCCTGGGGAGCAGCCCTTAAGAACAAAGGGGTCCAGGACAGTTGGATCTACTTCAAACAGGAGTTCTTGGAGGCACAGAAACAGGCTGTGCCCACGTGACAAAAAGATGAGCTGGCGGGGAAGGCTAAAGATGAGGAAAAGGCTGAGGTACTAAATAAATTCTTTGCCTCCATTTTCAACAGTAAGGCAAGAAGGCTTCAGGATAACTGTCCTCCTGAACTGGTAGATGAGGTCAGGGAGCAGTGTAGTACCCCTGAAATCCATGAGGAATTAGTTTGGGACTTGCTGAGCCACTTGGATCCCCACAACTCCATGGGACTGGATGGGATCCATCCTAGGGTGCTGAGAGAGCTGGCAGATAAGCTGGCCAAGCCACTCTCCATCATTTACCACCAGTCCTGGTTCACTGGAGAGGTCCCAGATGACTGGAAACTGGCCAATGTGGTCCCCATCCACAAGAAGGGCCAGATGGAGGAACCTGGAAACTCCAGGCCAGTCAGCCTGACCTCAGTGCCAGGAAAAAGTATGGAGCAGATCATCCTGGGGGCAATCACAGTGCACCTGCAGGATGGCCAAGGGCTCAGGTCCAGCCAACATGGATTTAGGAAGGGCAGGTCCTGTCTCTCCAACCTGATCTCCCTCTGCACTGGTTAGGCCACACTGGTCCTGTATCCAGTTCTGGGCCCCTCAGTTTAAGGGGACTTGAACATGTCCAGAGAAGGGCAATGAGGCTGGTGAGAGGTCTTGAGCACAAGCCCTACGAGGAGACGCTGAGGGAGCTGGGGTTGTTTAGCCTGGAGAAGAGGAGGCTCTGGGGAGACCTTATTGCTCTCTACAACTACCTGAAGGGAGGTTGTAGCCAGGTGGGGGTTTGTCTCTTCTGCCATGCAAGCAGCACCAGAACAAGATGACACAGTCTCAAGCTGTGCTAGGGGAAGTTTAGGCTCGAGGTGAGGAGAAAGTTCTTCACAGAGAGACTAATAGAATAGAATAGAATAGAATAGAATAGAATAGAATAGAATAGAATAGAATAGAATAGAATAGAATAGAATAGAATTACCAAGGTTGGAAGAGACCTTGAAGATCATCGAGTCCAACCTGTAACCACAACCTCACAACTAGACCATGGCACCAAGTGCCACATCCAGTCCCCTCCTGAACGCCTCCAGGGATGGAGACTCAACCACCTCCCCGGGCAGCCCATTCCAATGACAAATCACTCTCTCGGTGAAGAACTTTCTCCTCACCTCGAGCCTAAACTTCCCCTGGTGCAGCTTGAGACTGTGTCCCCTTGTTCTGGTGCTGGTTGCTAGGGAGAAGAGGCCAACCCCTTCCTGGCTACAACCACCCTTCAGGTAGTTGTAGAGAGCAATGAGGTCGCCCCTGAGCCTCCTCTTCTCCAGGCTAAACAGCCCCAGCTCCCTCAGCCTCTCCTCATAGGTCTTGTGCTCAAGGCCTCTCACCAGCCTTGTTGCCCTTCTCTGGACACGTTCAAGTGTCTCAATGTCCTTTCTAAACTGAGGGGCCCAGAACTGGACACAGTACTCAAGGTGCGGCCTAACCAAAGCAGAGTACAGGGGCACAATGACCTCCCTGCTCCTGCTGGCCATACTATTCCTAATGCAGGCCAGGATGCGGTTGGCCCTCTTGGCTGCCTGGGCACACTGCTGGCTCATGTTCAGCCTACAATCAACCAGCACCCCCAGGTCCCTCTCAGCCTGGCCGCTCTCCAGCCACTCTGACCCCAGCCTGTAGCGTTGCCTGGGGTTGTTGTGGCCAATGTGCAGAACCCGGCACTTGGATGTGTTAAATCTCATGCCATTGGACTCTGCCCATCTGTCCAGCCTGTCGAGGTCTCTCTGCAAAGCCTCTCTGCCCTCCAGCAGATCAACTCCTGCCCCCAGCTTGGTGTCATCTGCAAATTTACTGATGATGGACTCAATGCCCTCATCCAGATCATCAATAAAGATGTTGAAGAGCATGGGGCCCAGCACTGATCCTTGGGGCACACCACTAGTGACAGGCTGCCAGCTGGATGTGGCACCATTCACCACCACTCTCTGGGCTCGGCCCTCCAGCCAGTTCCTAACCCAACGCAGTGTGATCCTGTCCAAGCCATGGGCTGCCAGCTTGGCCAGGAGTTTGCTGTGGGGGACGGTGTCAAAGGCCTTGCTGAGGTCCAGGTAGACCACATCCACAGGCCTCCCCGCATCCACCAGGCGGGTCACCTGATCATAGAAGGAGATCAGGTTGGTCAGGCAGGACCTGCCCCTCCTAAATCCATGCTGGCTAGGCCTGAGCCCCTGGCCATCCTGTAAGTGCTGTGTGATCGCACTCGAGATGACCCGTTCCATAATCTTGTCTGGCACTGAGGTCAGGCTGACAGGCCTATAATTCCCCGGCTCTTCCAACTGGCCCTTCTTATGGATGGGCACCACGTTGGCCAGCTTCCAGTCTTCTGGGACCTCTCCAGTGAGCCAGGACTGCTGAAAAATGATGGAGAGCAGCCTGGACAGCTCATCCGCCAGCTCCCTCAGCACCCTAGGATGGATCCCATCTGGTCCCATGGACTTGTGGGGGTCCAAGCGGCTGAGAAGATCTCTAACTGTCCCATCCTGGAACAGGGAAAACTATGCTGCTCCCTGGCTCCTTCTGCCAGCTCTGCAGGCCAGCTGTCTGGAAGCCGTTCTGTCCTGCTAGTAAAAATTGAGGTAAAGAAGGTGTTAAGCACCTCTGCCTTTTCCTCATCCTTTGTTACAATATTCCCCTCCATGCCCACCAAGGAGTGGAGCTTCTCCTTGCCCTTCCTCTTGCTATTAATATATTTATAGAAGGACTTTTTGTTGTCCTTCACAGCAGAGGCCAGTCTGAGCTCCAAATGTGCTTTTGCCTCCCTAATTTTCTTCCTACAAGACCTAGCAACATCCCTAAACATTCCATGGGTTGCCTCCCCAATAGACCATTGCAATATGCTGCCCAGGGAGGTGGTGGAGTCACCATCCCTGGAGGTGTTCAAGAGGGGATTGGATGTGGCACTTAAAGCCATGGTTTAGTTAGTCATGAGGTGTTGGTTGTTAGGTTGGACTTGATGATCTCTGAGGTCTTTTCCAGCCTTTTTGATTCTATGATTCTATGATCACTTTACCCTGCACAGATCACCACTTTAAAAGTCAACATGAAGTCTAAGTTTGGATGTATCAGACAAATATTGGACCAGAGGGCTCAAAAAAAGTGAACATAATGCTGTCACTAAGAGATCGTTTTGTTTGAGTTCCTGCTGGTACAGCTGAGACCGCTGCATATGTCACCCTGTTTCCCCATAGACAACCATGTTTGAGCTTCTTCTCCCTAAAATGACCTGTCTTGTCTGCCTCACTGCAGGCAGGCAGAGTTTTGTCTGAAAACTGCCCCTGTGTACCACAACAGGAGTGTCAATGAGTGAGGAGTGTCATTATTTCCTTGTATGGATTTCAGTATTTTTACAGTCTCATCCCAAGCAGATCCTGTGGCCAAAAGGACACTTACACAAATTCAGTGAGTGCATTGGATGGTAAGGAGGTTGCTCAGTGCCATCAACAGTCAAGAAAATTCCCAGGTACCACTCCTCCTCCATTTCTGAGTGCAGAGAGAGCAGTGCCTTACAAATGGTCAGCTGTACACAGTTCCACAGGAAGCTCTGTGCAGTTCTGGATTGGACTAGATTTGTTGTGGTTTCCTGGACCAAGCGCCCAAAGTACTTGTATGATTTGCATCTGGCCAGAGGACCAGATGCTTGGTCTGAGCTGGCTTAACCGACAAAGGATAGGAGTGAGCTGGACTTTGGAATTGATTTCTTAACAGAAAAATCTGGTTTGTTCTCACAAGAACTGTTCTGCAAATCTAGCCTAAGAGGGGGAAATTCAAGGAGTTCCTGCTAAACCACATGAACATGCTGGCGTAGCAACCATGGGATAAGAGTACTAGGTGCCTTTATCACTATCACACTAGCACAGGCAACCTGAAAAGCAGATAGCACTTTGTTTTTCAAAATTATTTGTATGTTCTTACTTCTAGTATCATCTCCCATAGTATTAAGAGGAGAGAGGGCAAAACCTTCATCCCACATTCTTGTGTTACTCATGGTCTTCTCTTACTGCCCGTCCCTACTGAATGTAATAATTTCAATAAAAGTTGTAGAGAATCTGGAATGCTGCAGAAATGTTGCATTAAATAAGAGATAGATACAGCAAAAAAATATCAAATTATACTGAAATTATACTGAAAAGCAAGTGAAAATGTGTGAGAATTCTAAGGAAATTATTTAAGACTTGTCTTTAGTGGCACATCATGTGCTAAAATATATCCCAATCACTTCAGGGATTAGATTAAACATTTCACCCACAGGGGTTCAGAACTTATTTCTATACTAAAATCCACTGGTTCTCTTGGGAAAACCACAGGCATAATTTTTACTAACTGTTTCCTCCTACTGTTGGTGGGACAAAGGAAGTGGAAAAGGCAGACGAGACCTTGCCTACACACAGCATTTTCTAAGAAGCCAGTTCTCTTCCCTAAGGAAGAGAAGGCCTCCCTAAGGCCAGAGTATTGCAAGCTTTGTGTTCTCCAAGAGCTCCCTACACCTCCACCATTCCAATATCTTGTCCTATTAATTTTTCCCAGTGAAAAACAATGAAAGGGAAGAAGTTCTGGAGCCCATATTACAGGAGAGATGTGGACGTGCTGGAGCGTGTCCAGAGAAGGGCCACGAGGATGATCAGAGGGCTGGAGCACCTCTCCTATGAGGACAGACTGAAGGAGTTGGGGCTGTTCAGTCTGGAGGAAGAGAAGGCTCCGAGGTGACCTCATTGTGGCTTTCCAGTATCTGAAGGGGGCCTACAGGAAGGCTGGGGAGGGACTTCTCAGGATCTCAGGTAGTGATAGGACTAGGGGGAATGGAATGAAGCTGGAAATGGGGAGATTCAGGCTGGATGTGAGGAAGAAGTTCTTTACCATGAGAGTGGTGAAGCCCTGGAATGGGTTGTCCAGGGAGGTGGTTGAGGCCCAGTCCCTGGAGGTGTTTAAGACCAGGCTGGACGAGGCTCTGGCCAGCGTGATCTAGTGTAGGGTGTCCCTGCCCATGGCAGGGGTTGGAACTAGATGATCCTTGTGGTCCCTTCCAACCCTGACTGATTCTATGATTCTATGATTCTATAAGTTGTCTTGATTGTAGAATACATCTTTTTTACATCTGAAATGGAAGACATGAGAAGGAACAAATTGTTCTTAAGATATTTTGCATTTTCTTGTGCTTTTTCCATTATAATTTTTATAGCTGGGATTTCTGTGAGGATTCAGAATGAGTCACTTTTTGAGGCAGCTCTGTACCATCTGCACTAAGGAGTTTCCTATCACACTAGACATTACGTATCTCCTTATGGCAGCCTGGACACTGCAGGGAAATTGCCAAGCCAGGTCACATGCCAGTGGACCATCATTCATCCAAAAAAGGCTGATAGAATCTGCTTACAATTAGGTTCAGCTCTTGGTTCTGGATAACATGTCCCTGTGGCTACAAATTCTTTCCTGCCAGCCCCCCACAGGGCTCAGAAGGAGTCCTAGGATGGTCTGTCCCTGACCAGAGAGAAGAGGTCCTGGCCTCTCTCTTTTCTTCTTATCCTTTTTCAATCCTTCTCTCTTATGTAAGGAACAATATGGTTTTGTATCATGTCATGCTTGTAGTACGCACAGCTGCTGCTCTAAAGGTTTACAAAAGAAATTTAGTTAAAAGCCAAAATATTTTTCATTTCTGTAATGAAAAAAGCTATAACTTCAGAGAGGAAAAGCTACCTTATAAAAGACATTAATCTGAGCCTCTAATTTGCAAAAGGGAAAAATTTACTGAGGCTAGTATTTCAGTAGAAATAAGAATACAAATAATGTAAATGGGGCTACTGTGTTATCCCCAGAGCTCTGTTTAACAGTAGATGAAAACATTCAAACACATCAAGTGGAACCTTTGTTAATCCTCGCAATAGATCATGTGAGTCTCAGAAGTTCTTTTTCCAGCAGAAGCAAAAATTTTGATCTAAAATATGGCCTGACACTGGTCATCAGAGTATATATGTCAATTCAGACAATAAAGCAAACCACTAGGATTTCCCTGCCCCTTTTCTTTCCTTACCAAGACTTGAATGCATGCTTTGCCACTTGCTCTTGGGAATTTCAGTCAGATGTGTTTAACTATAAAGTGTGCTCGCTGTGTCTTTTGCTAGAGCAGGAGTGTGGGATGTTGAGTGGCTGTACTTGGGTCTATTCAGGAAATACTTTCTGGTGACTTTACATGTAAAACTTCCCTCAAATAGACAGCTACAATTTGGACGTGTGTCAATGTAACTAAAATCAATATGTCTGCAGCATTCTTACCTTCCTGGAGAATCACATCAATTATTCCATACGTTTTCAGTTCAGCAGGTGCTTTCTGAAAAGTTTAGGGCTATCACAGAGAAGCCTTCACCAAGGGCACACACATCACCTCTATCAGAGAAGCCAAAACAGATGTTTTCTCATTGTAAACAGTTATGTTCGTGATCATTGGAAAGGTTATTATCAAAGTAATCAAAAGCAGCTCAGAGGAAGAGGGAAAGTACCTTCTTTCCTACACATGATTTCCTTCAGGTGTTCAGGAGGAGACTTGATGGGGTGCTTGGTTGCATGGTTTAGTTGTTTAGGTGGGTTGGATTGGTTGATGGGTTGGATGCGATGATCTTGAAGGTCTTTTCCAACCTGCTCTATTCTATTCTATTCTATTCTATTCTATTCTATTCTATTCTATTCTATTCTATTCTTCTCCCCTGGCTTTAACATAGTTATAAGGTGGGAGCAAAAACCAAAGTACCATCACCTGCAAATTGGCAGTTGAGAGGTCTTCTCTGTTATGATCCTCTTTTAGGAAAATAATTTTGGAAAACTGTGTCTGTACTATTGGTGACATCAGAAATACCTACACTACTTAGTAAGGAGTAATACAAATAAGACTCTATATTCAGAGGCATCTGCATTCACAGAAGGCTCAACTTTTTAACTTCTCTAAATTACCCAGAATTTAAAGTGGGGGGAAGGGTGTGCTAGTTTCTTTGTAAAGTTCATGGTTGTTTGAATAACACAGTAATTTTCATAAGTGCAGGAAAGCCAGTGCTACAGGTGTGAAGCAATGAATTTAGGAACCCATTTATTACTGTGACTTTGAGGACAAAGCAAAGTGGTCTTCGACTGAAGGTGCTTTGGTGTCAGTGAAAGGCATCTGTTTGCTGTTGTTTCAGGGAATATAATACTGAACGAACTCAGCAGTCTGTAAGGACACATGTGTATGGGTGGAGAGATTCATTGCTATTTATGAGTATGGTCACCTCTAATCCATCTGGGGCAGGGAAGAAGACAAAGGAAAAAAAAAGGAATCTGTTTCTCTGTTACCTGCAAGCTGTTACACAAATTAATCAGCAGGGGAACACAGCAAGGCTCAGTGTTCGGTGCACTTATTTCCAAGCTTGTGCAGTTCCATTACAGCTTAGTATGAGAAGGCTCTTACTGCACTGACTCCTGGATCATCTGAACTCAGTGATGTCAGCATATATCCAAAACTATTTGCTGAGACTGTTTTATTTAACATCTTGCCCTGAAAGGTGCTTGCTGTGGCTAGCACTGCTCATAACTCATTCACTAGCTGGTGAGTCAAGTGTGTAATGACTTGTGTAAAGAATGCTGCTGACCTCTACCTCAGAGTGAGTTTTACTTGTGGAATCATGGGACAATTAACAAAACTTGCAGAAGCACAGGACTACTGTGGCCTGAACTAGAGTTGTCCCTCCTGCTTGGCTCATAACTCTGTCCTCAAATCTGACAGGCAGAGGAAACACCCTGCAACCAGGAAATTGGTGCCAACACCATCCAGCTGATTTGGCAAAGAAAATTACAAATAGCTGCACCACAAGACTTCTCATCCCTGGAGGCATAGGACATATTTGCCAGGAAGCAAATGAACAAGAAGTCTATGTCAGTAAGCCCAAAATGGAGAGAAAAACTGAAGGAATGACTTTACAAGACAGGAAACCTGCAGAAATCATGAAAAAAAGAATAGATGTGTAAAGGAAAAAGAAGAAAAATAAGACAGAAAATATGTAAAGTGAAAAGGCATCCAAGGAACTAAAGGCACATACAAGGAAGAAAATTGGAAAGAAGAGCTTGCATTTGATTGCATTGGATACAGAGTAAATGGCACTTTAGATCTGGTGTCATCATAGTATCATAGTATCAGTCAGGGTTGGAAGGGACGACAAGGATCACCTAGTTCCAACCCCCCTGCCATGGATAGGGAAACCCTGCACTAGATCAGGCTGGCCATTATTAATGATGGCTTCTTTTCTTAATATTGATTGTTGAACTGAGGAAATCCTCAGTAACAAGTAAAGCTACTTTGTACTTCATACTTCTTCCAATGAGTTTCCAGAAAACCTGTCTCTAGGTTTTGAACAAGAGGAATTGTTTATCCATGGACCAGACTTTTTGCTGGCCAAGCTGTCAGCCGATGGCTTGGACAGGAGCACACTGCATTGGGTTAGGAACTGGCTGGAGGGCTGAGCCCAGAGGGTGGAGGTGAATGGTGCCACATCCAGCTGGCAGCCAGTCACTAGTGGTGTGCCCCAAGGATCAGTACTGGGCCCCATGCTCTTTAACATCTTTATTAATGATCTGGATGAGGGCATTGAGTCAGTAGATTTGTGGACGACACCAAGCTGGGGGCAGGAGTTGATCTGCTGGAGGGTAGAGAGGCTTTGCAGAGGGACCTCGACAGGCTGGACAGATGGGCAGAGTCCAACGGCATGAGATTGAACACATCCAAGTGCCGGGTTCTGCACATTCGCCACAGCAACCCCATGCAGTGCTACAGGCTGGGGTCAGAGGGGCTGGAGAGCGGCCAGGCAGAGAGGGACCTGGGGGTACTGGTCGATGGTAGGATGAACATAAGCCTGTAGAGTGCCCAGGCAGCCAAGAGGGCCAGTGGCCTCCTGGCCTGCATCAGGAACAGTATGGCCAGCAGGAGCAGGGAGGTCATTCTGCCCCTGTACACTGCACTGGTTAGGCTGCACCTTGAGTCCTGTGTCCAGCTCTGGGCCCCTCAGTTTAGGAAGGATGTTGACTTGCTGGAGCGTGTCCAGAGAAGGGCAACAAAGTTGTTGAGGGGTTTGGAACACAAGCCCTATGAGGAGAGACTGAGGGAGCTGGGGTTGCTTAGCCCAGAGAGGAGGAGGTTCAGGGGAGTCCTTATTGCTCTCTACAACTACCTGAAGGGAGGTTGTAGACAGGTGGAGGTTGGCCTCTTCTCCCAGGCAACAGCATCAGAACAAGAGGACACAGTCTCAAGCTGCGCCAGGGGAGGTTTAGGCTGGAGGTTAGGACAAAATTCTACACAGAGAGAGTGATTGCCCATTGGAATGGGCTGCCTGAGGAGGTGGTGGAGTCACCATCATTGGAGGTGTTTAGGAGCAGACTTGATAGGGAGCTTGGTTGCATAGTTTAGTTGATTAGGTGGTGTTGGATGATGGGTTGGACACGATGATCAAAGGTCTCAAAGGTCTCATCCAACCCGATCTATTCTATTCTATTCTATTCTATTCTATTCTATTCTATTCTATTCTATTCTATAGCAGAGAGGAGAAAAAATGCTTTAACAGCTGCGATCAGGTGAGACTAGGCAAGGCAAGCCCAAAAGACTGTAAGAACTAGAATAAGCAGGGCATTGGATGAGGAGAAAGCAAGTTAAAAGGCTCTGCTTGATGGGGTCATGAAATATCACTTACTGAAGGCTGCATGGATGGGGACAGCATGGCAGCTACAGCAGCAGGAGTCTTGTACAACAAGAGCTTCACTCAGTGGAAATCTGGTCACAGCTGGGGAACATGTAAGCTCTTCTGTAAATTTGGAATTTACCAGCCAGGTCTTTTACAGAAGCAGGTCCAGGAGACTGGACAGGTTGTCATCTACTGTTGTCAATTTCTGGCAAACTTAGATCCTTGTTTCTGCACTTCATCTTTCAGATGGTATTTCGGAACTGCCAGCTTCTTTCTTTTGAAGAATAAGATGAAAGAATAAAATCATAAAGGGCAGAACTTTAGGAAAAATGGCTACTGAAACCATTAAGTCTCAACTTTAATTGAGCTTGGCCCTTTCTTTTTATTCAATCAGCTCATCAGTCTTTTAGGTTAATAGTAGGGAGGAAGGAGGGAGAGAGGAGAAACTGTTTTATTCTGTGCACCTGAGATTAGCTGAAAAAGGCAACCTTTCTGCAGAAAACAGACATGAATAAAGACTACACTTGGCAGGTGCCATGCAGCAGTATGTCCCCAAATCAGATCTTTCTCTTAGACTGTACTATTTCCTTATCTTGTTTTATTGTAGATATCCTTCTCTCCTTCCTCCTAAGTTGCATGTGCTGAAAGACCCCAACTAGCCCAAGATTCCATGCAAACACAATTATAAAGAATAAGTTTCCAAACCAGTCCTGTCTAAACTCAACAGATGCTCCAGTTCTTGGCTCACATAAGAATTTAAGAAGTGTTGCCTGTCATCTTTTCCACAGTCAGTCCATTACCTTTGAACATATTGGACCTTTGTGGGTAGAAAGTGGGAGAACCCAGGGGAAGTCTAATAGGAGACCTACAGCTTCTGGTTTACTAATTGCTCAACAACTGAACTACAATTTCTACAGCTCAGAGACATAATAATAAACTGAGATGCCATCAAAGTAAGTGAGGTACTTTCCATATGTCTGTACTTCTTTTATATGCCTGAGTAAGAGAAGAGGAGGATGGAGCATTCACATCAAATGATAAATATCATCCTCTGGGGGTTCTCAGAAAACAAATGGTATAATTGTGGAGAACTTTGCTATCATTATTGTGATTACATTGAAAACCATGCAGTGAGAAAAAAACAGCAGCAGGTGATTATTGCTATGTACATAGAGAACTTTCAGCATTTAATGTAAAATATTCCCTCATGTCAAACCAATAATCACCCTTTCAAAATGATGCCATAGAGAGTCATATATATAGAGTGTTGAGTATAAATCTTTTGATTCCCTGTTGTAATGCACCAAGTATCACCTCTCACACGAAGGCTGCTGCTGCAGGGCTTTGTGGCAGCTGAAAAGCATATGTTGTGTTTCCTTCTCCACCCCCTTTCTCCTTCCCCTCTCCTTATGGTTTTTCAAAGTCTCTCTTGATAAATGTCTTCAGAAAAATATTTTATGGGGTGCTTACCTATAAAAATATATCTTTCAAGGCTACATACACAATGAGGCCTTAAACACTAACCACACACAAGAAACACTGTTCATTTGATTCAGTATGGAGGTGGGAGGAAACCCATCAGTGCCCAGTCAGAGACAAGGAGGAACCCATCAGCAGTTTGTTGTGACTTGACATTATTCACCTGCTTCAGGACAGAATAGAAGCCCCTTGTAGAAGATCTCCTTTTGTTCTGGTGTCTATGCTTCAAGATGCAGAGCCTGAAAACACCAGCAGTATGATCAAAGATGTAGGACAGCTTCTAGATGACAAAAAATTAAATCATCTCAGACTCCTTGATGGAAAGGAGGGAATGCTGAAGGGAGGAGATGGCCCAGTTCCAACAATAGATTATAGAATTGTAGAACCATAGCATCAAAGAGTGGTTTGGGTTAGAGGGACCACCAAAGGTCATCTAGTCCAAGCCTCCTGCAGTGAACAAAGACATCCTCCACTACATCAGGTTGCTCAGTCCTGTCAAGTGTGGTGGCTTAAGCTGGGTGCCTATTGCTGCTACCACACAAGCTACACCTACGGTGTCCCAAGGGTCCAGCCCAGTGGGTGGACATGGGAAGTTATGTATTTCATCCCATAATGCCCTGCTCCCTATGAAACCAACAGCAAGGTTCTACACTTCCTCTTTCTTCCCTCACTGCCCTCATGGGAGATGCTTCCTGTCTGGTAATGGAGGGGAGTTATCTCAAGGCCTTTTTAGGCCTGGCTAGGCTTAATGCCAAGAGGAAAAGGGGGAAGGGCAGTCTCAGATCTGGCCAGCTGAGATTAGCCTAACAGTGGAGGGGGGGGAAGAAAGAGCCCTGGGGGTTTTGGGTGTACCCTCAGGTGGGGAGAGGGGAGTGTTGGGATGCTTCTGGGTATGCTTTGGGATCTCCCTTTGTCACTGTGCTTGTGGTTCTCTGTAAAACATTCACTGCTTTTCCATTTAAACTATTCACCGCTTCTGCAATCTGTTTGTCCGAGTCTTTTTTTTTTTCTGCCCTGATGGGAGGCAAAGAAGGATCAGCCTTTCAACCCACCACATCAAGCCTGACCTTGAATGTTTCCAGAAATGGGGCCTCAACTACCTCCCTGGGCAAGCTACTCCAGTCTTCCACCACCCCCATGGTAAAGAACTTGCTCCTAACGTCCAATCTAAATCTACTTTTCCCTAACTTAAAACTGTTGCCCCTCATCCTGTCACCACAGGCTTTTGTAAGCAGTCCCTTTCCAGCCTTCTTTGTAGGCCCCCTTCAGGCACTGGAAGACCTCTATGAGGTCTCCCTAGAGCCTTCTCTTCTCCAGGCTGAACAACGCCAGTGCCCTCAGCTTGGCCTCACAGAAAAGATATTCCATGTTCCTGACCATTTTTGCAGCCCTCTTCTACACCTGCTCCATCAGGTCCACGGCCTTCCTGTGTTGGGTGCTCCAGAGCTGGATGCAGTACTCCTCATGAGGTCTTATTAGAGCACAGTAAAATGGCAAAATCACCTCTCTCAATCTTCTGACCACGCTTCTTTGGATGCAGATATTGTGAACAGATATTGTGGATGGTTTGAAGAAATTGTTGGGGATCAGTTGCTCACTGATTTTTGTGTATGTCTCGGTCTGGAGAGGGAAAGAGACTCTGTTCTTTTTGAACATTCCCATGTTACGAAATTAGAGGCACAAATGAGGCCAAAATATCAACAGCAAGGCTATTTATTAACAGAATAAAGTGGACGGAACGGAAGAAGGGAGAGAGAGAGAGAGAGAGGAGAAATGGAGAGAGAGGGCAGGAAAGTCATTATATTACCACACCTCCCATGCACCCAACATCACCCTCTCCCCAAGACAGTTTGGCTCTGAGGAAGGGTGCTGCTGCTTTGGCTTGGAGAAGATGTCATACTTATTGGCTTGTGCTGTCTTCCCCGGAGGAGGGGAGGGAAAGATCCCAAACTCCAAGTCCTTCTTTGAGCAGCCTACACCATGTGGTGTCTTCAGTAAAGATGTCCTTTCCCTTCTCCATGAGTCACAGGAGGCAGCAATTAAGGCACAGCTTTGCTGGTGGTGGTGAAGAGGGAGTTCCCGGACTGCTTCCAGGCTGCGTGGTATCTTCTCTGTTTTTCTTCTCCTTGTATTTTCTTTTCCTGAGCGGGCATTGCTTAGGTCTTTTATACAGTTTGTCAGTCACAGGGTGTTTTAGGTACGTGTCTTTTTTATTTAGGTGGTGAATTCATTGTCCTTTTCACCATCCTCCCTTTCTGAGGTAGCTGATGGGTAGAGATGATCTTGTCTGTGCACATTCCAGAGAGTCATTATCTAGTGGTGTCTGCCCATCACACATTTCTGTTGTCTGGGAGCACAGGGGATTTTATCTTTTTTTATTCACACCAAGAGAGACAACATTTACACTTTTACAGCATAGCACAGGAACAAAATTAAAGCAAACAAAGTCAGCCAGCACAGAATTGCATTGTAGAGCTCACTATCATACGAAACAGTAAACATGAAGGAGCGATTTAAAAAGTAGAAGGTTGCATAAGCAACATGCCTGTGCATTTATACTTTAGTGAACCAGTAGCAAGCCCTTTTCTTTTGGGAAAATGCTGTCAGAGCATCATGGTCACAAAGGAAATATCTAAAATCTCACAGCTGATGTCTCCACCTGTGCAGTGCATCTTAGTAACTTGCAGAGGTAGAAGCATAATCATGCAGAGAAATTTTACTTTCAAATGCCTGGGACATGTTTCTGTTGTTTTTAACTTGTCCAACTATTGCAGCCATTATAGTCCCATTTCAGGAGCAACTTATTATGACTCCTTGGTTTTATAAAATATTTTCCATTATTTTCTGTATGTTTGCCCTATCATACTATAAGGCAAACAACTTGTGATTGCCTGAAAGTAACAGCATATTTATTGTTACAGCTCTTCAATTCAGAAGAAAATTTCAAGACACACTACTTTTGAGGGATATTAGATGTCCAGGTAACCTGACAACATGTACTCCTCATCCTGTCTTTCAGAATATTATTAATGCTCTCTAAAGCCTTGAAGCAGTAAAAAATTATTTCATCTTTTTGTCCACATTATACCAGAATACATATGCCCAAACTGAATAATGAACTTATAAAATATGACACAGTTGTAGCTTAACTCCATGGAAGCAGCTCAGCTCATCTTTTTAGGTGAAATTATTCCAGCTCTACAAAACAAGGAAACAGAAGTGGGTGAAGTGTTCTATCTCTTCCTGTTTCACTGCACAAATAGCAAGAAAGTGTTACCACTGTGAAATATTCCTAAATATAGCTGACTTCACACAGCCACTGTCCTTTGCACTGAGATCTAGAAGGATGCAAATTGATGAGACAGTGCATACAGCTTGTTTCAGTTATTCTTTACTTTAAAGCAAATAGAACACTGTCAAAAGAAACAGCACCTAAAGGACAGATAGAAACAGGTCTGACAAGGTGCTATTCCATCTTTCACTATCCATTCTCTAAGTACTTGAGTTTGATTTTTGCAAGAAGGATAACAATAGAAAGATGTTAGATTTACTTTGAAATGCTTGCAGTGTGTACTTTACAGGGGTTCATCTACTCCACCTGGAACTTAATTTAGCTCTGAAAACTATGCAAGATTTTGGCTTGCTATAACCATGAGCCACTTGTCTATTGTGTTTGTTATTTATTTAGTGCCCTTTTTTTGGTATTCAAGCTTTCTATACTATCTAGAGCACAGGAACAAATCACTTCACTCTTTCCATCAAGATTTCCCAAAACTGGTCTGTGTTTCTTGGTAAGAGCAAATTTGTACCTTTGCCTTGGGTAAGCTACATTAGCCAGAGTAAGAGATGGCAAAAGCCTATTTCCTTCATGTGCACAGTAGTAGCTCTTCAAGTGTCTCATCCTATGGGTATGGGGTCAGTGCAGTCAATGTCTCTTCCTTGTCCACTTTTTCAAGTCACATGTGCCTTTACAGAATCATGTTAGACTTGCTTCACAGTCATCTCTCTTCCTGTTGGATGAAGAAAGTGTAGCAGGGAGCAGATGAGGATGTAGGCATCAGAGTCAGGACTCCTTCTTGCTCTTCTCTGCCTGTTTTTCATGTACTCCAAGGTGTAGTGACACCCTTACAAGCCAGAATCTTCCATATCACTTCCCATGTCGTTTCTCAGACATATTCTTTCAGTTGTCCTGCGAGTCAGTAGCATATATGCTTTTCAATACCAAAATCAGGCCTTACAGTTTACCTTGGAATTAACTAGATGATTGCAAAGCTCTTCTAGTCCCAGCTGTTTCCCAAGATTGTACACTGGATGAAAGGTGTCCTTTTTATGTACAGATATATCTTGTAAAGCTTAATATTAGATTAAATTCTAAGTGTTACATATTAATTATTTTTATGCTGATAGAGAAAAACTAGTATTACTCAAGCAAAATCAGAGCAAAATGTATCCTGCCTCTGGTAACCCTCAGGCTTCAAAAGAAATTGAAAGCAACAGGAAATAATCTCATACATCTACTAATGTGCTAACAAGATTGCTGGCAGAACACTGTCTTCCTACACTTCTCTATCTACCTTGTAACTTAGCTTCAGTTATTTTTATTACTTATAAGGCTGCAGAGCTACATTTATAACAAGTGCCTTTTCATTTTCCCAAGCATGCATCCATTTTTAAGCAAATATGAGATAGCTCTTTACTTTTCATCCTTGCACAATGATCTATTGCACAAACATTTAAACACAGCATGACAAAACTTGCTGATAAATTCATGGAAGAAATATCACCTGTAGACAATGACTAATGCATGCTTCATGCATTTCTGCCCTACATTCTACCATACACTTAAGGGGGAGAAGATATCATATGGATTAAGTTAGTAACACTCATCCTCACATTTTCAGGGAGCTCTTCCCCTTACATCATATCTCCTTGGATCCTGACAGGCATTCACACCTAGTCTTATTTCATGCTGGAACTTTCCAGGGACACATTAGTTGTGCTTCACAAATCACTATGTTTGCTAGTGAATGAAACACCCTAAGCAAGCATTACTTAAACCCTTGAAGGAATGTATTTTAAACTTCTGTTGATGGTGAACTAAAGAGCCTAAGTCCTTGAGGCTTCTACCATATGTTTTGTTCTTAAAGCAAGCATCTTAATAAGGCAGTCACAGAAGATTTTGATTAGTGTAAGCTTCCCATGATATCTTTATCTCATAGTATCTTTCCTCTATTTATGTGGCTTTTCTTTTTTTAAATCTAAAGGATACTAATTAGGGATCCTAACAGGGCTTTTTAGCCAATTACTGTCTTATTTTGATTCATCAAAAATATATTTCCTCTCTCCAGTTTAATATGTTAATATCAAATATAGAAAAAACATACAAGCAGAATCTCTGCTGCATAAAAACTGTAACTCAGCTGATACCAAAGAGTATCACAGTATCACCAAGGTTGGAAGAGACCTCAAAGATCATTGAGTCCAACCTGTCACCACAGACCTCACAGACTAGACCATGGCAATAAGTGCCACATCCAGTCCCCTCTTGAACACCTCCAGGGACGGTGACTCCACCATCTCCCGGGCAGCCCATTCCAATGGTGAATGACTCTCTCGGTGAAGAACTTTCTCCTCACCTCCAGCCTAAACTTCCCCTGGTGCAGCTTGAGACTGTGTCCCCTTGTTCTGGTGCTGGTTGCTAGGGAAAAGAGGCCAACCCCTTCCTGGCTATAACCACCTTTCAGGTAGTTGTAGAGAGCAATGAGGTCTCCCCTGAGCCTCCTCTTCTCCAGGCTAAACAACCCCAGTTCCCTCAGCCTCTCCTCATAGGGCTTGTGCTCAAGGCCTCTCACCAGCCTTGTTGCCCTTCTCTGGACACGTTCAAGTGTCTCGATGTCCTTCTTAAACTGAGGGGCCCAGAACTGGACACAGTACTCAAAGTGTGACCTAACCAAAGCAGAGTACAGGGGCACAATGACCTCCCTGCTCCTGCTGGCCACACTATTTCTAATGCAGGCCAGGATGCCGTTGGCCATCTTGGCCACCTGGGCACACTGCTGGCTCATGTTTAGGCAGCTGTCAATCAGCACCCCCAGGTCCCTCTCTATTTGGGAGCTCTCCAGCCACTCTGACCCCAGCCTGTAGCTCTGCATGGGGGTGTTGTGGCCAATGTGCAGCACCCGGTACTTGGGTTTGTTGAATGCCAATATGAGGCAAATACAGTGTAAACTAAACTAACCCTCTTAAAAAATTAGCTTTTATGAGTCAAAGAATGAAGTTTCTTATCTGGAAATGAACTGTAAAATAAACTCTGGAAATAGCAGGAAATGAAGAGCCAACAAATACCTGAAGGGAGGTTGTAGACAGGCAGGGGCTGGTCTCTTCTCCCAGGCAACCAGCGCCAGAACAAGAGGACACAGTCCCAAGCTGCACCAGGGGAGGTTTAGACTGGATGTTAGGAAGAAATTCTTCATAGAGAGAGTGATTTCCCATTGGAATGGGCTGTGCAGGGAGGTGGTGGAGTTGACATCACTGGAGGTGTTTAGGAGGAGGCTTGATGGAGTGCTTGGTGCCATGTTTTAGTTGATTAGATAGTGTTGGATGATGGGTTGGATGCAATGGTCTCTTCCAACCTGGCTTATTCTATTCTATTCTATTCTATTCTATTCTATTCTATTCTATTCTATTCTATTCTATTCTATTCTAAAGTCTCTGAGACTATAAAGACTTCTGCAGAAGGACACAATAAATTACTTCACCTCAGATAGGTTACTGCCATCCCAGTGGCCATACAATTCTCAAAACATTTTGGAGACTTTCATCTGTAATGCTGTGGACCTTTGAAGAACTGAGTTCTGGGAAAACATCATCCAGCCCAACTGCTGGCTCTACAACCCAAGTGGAATAAACCCAGGCAACACAAACCAGTAGGTATTCAAACTAATGTTCTGGGGTAAAAACCCAGCAGAGCTGAAGCAAGTCTTATCAGCTCTAGGAACATTGAAATTAGTAATGTTACAAGCAGACTTGACCAGGAGCCCATTTATTTCAGCTCATTGTGTTTGAATGTCTTCTCCAGAAGACCTGGATCCTGAAATCTGCAAAGGTAGTGAAGGTCAGTGGTGTTCTAACAAGGATGAGCAAGTGTTTTGTGTAATCTGGATCATTTGTTGGAAACAAATTTGAGCATCCCATCATGTGATGGAAGGGAATGACATATGGTCACATCATAACAGGAGAACTCAGACTCATTTGGGTTAGTTTTGCCAGTTCCTTCTACAATTTCCAAGACATCTGTGGAGAAAGTGGTTGGTTTGGGGGTTTTGGTGGGTTTTTTCCCAAGGAGTGCAGCCTGTATTCATTAGTTTGACAAGGTACGTCAGCTGGCTGTTGTTGATACAAACTTCCTACACAGAGGGCACAAGGTCTTTTAAGCTCCCTCTGTTCTTGGAGGAGAAAGATAAATACCTCAAGAAGGCAGTAAATCTCATCTGAAGACAGGCACTCTCTGGAGCTGCTTATCTGCTAACCATGAAGGCAGAGTGGACTACCAACTAACAACAGATAACTGTGTTTTAGGCAGCTAAACACGAAATTAATTTGACCTGCTTCCTATTGTGCATCCATGTAACACAGAAGGGGCAAAAGGGCTGTTTCCGTGTGAGAGTCCACATCCAGGCTTCTGCACCCCGGCAAGGACAACTGGAAAGCTGCCATTGATTCAGCAGTCCAAAGAAGCCAGTTCACATTCTTGTGAAATTATCCTGAATCTGAAGACAAATACAGTGAAAACTAGGTAAAACCAGAGAAAAAAAAAATCCCTGGTCTGCACTTCTAAATGTTAAAAATGCTTCAGGTGGATAAATTTTAGCAATTAAAATTATCTCCTTGGTTGTGACAGAAGGAACAAATACATTCCCTGCACTGGGTAAATAATAATGCCTTTGAAATTTACGAGCACCTGCAATTTTAATCTTGCGCCTGAAACAAAGCCTGTAAGCTAGGAGGCATATCATAACCACGGTCCTTATGATGATGGGAAAACAGAACAGACATACAGGTATTCAGCTTAGTAAAACAAATTACAAAGGAGAGAGAACAAATCAGTGCCACTTCATTGAAAAGCCTGGATGTTGCAGAAATACGTTTTGAGTTGTTTGGTGTGTAAACTGTGCAGTCATTGTGAACTGGCATACAGTATAGCTTTCTGTCTACCCTTAAACATGTTCTTTGTCACCGTAACAAAAGCCACAGCTGTAAACAGTTTACAGTGCAATTGCTTGATCAACAGCCATAGGAATAAAAGTAAGATGAGCCTGTCTTTGTTGCCTCAACATCCCTCACCTCTACTACAAAAATCCTTTTTAACTAGCTGCAGACGGGCTTCTTCACAAGTGTTTCTAATTCAGCTAAACATCTTGATAGGAAATGTCATAAATTATACGTATGGAACTGTCAGTAGAATTTTCATCAGATGTAACATGTGTTCATATTGAAATAAAATAAGAACCTTGAGCAAATTTCTGAGCCTATAAATGTTCAACTTCACCTACAATCCCACTCACAAAGACATTTGGAAGTTCTTTGATGATCCCAGCTAACATGTGATTGGTGAGAGAGGGAGATACAGGGCGTAATTTCCCTACACTTTGGACTGTAATCTTCCTGTGTTTCCACAAGTGATTCCACTTACACATTTCAGAAGCAATAAAATGTATCACAAGTGAGATATAGAGTCCATTTCCTGAATACTCATCCCAGACTGGGAAAAAATTCTCTTTGCACTTCGGTATTTGTTTCCAGGTGTACTTATTTCTCTGGTAGGCGTTTGAGACTTAGGTGCTGAAAAGACGCATGCATGTACTTAACATTATGTATGTGAGTACTACCATTGATCTCAGCAGGACTACTCTCTGTCTGAAGTCAGAGAGACTACTCATGTCTAAAACTGGGCAAGTAAATTAAACCCTCTCAGGATCAGGGTTAATGGGGAAAAAATTTTCCCCTCAGTAGTATTGGGGTGGGGAAATAAAAAATTTGCTTTTCAAAACTAGTATTTTCTTTTCTTGACACTTTTGTTAACACTAAGGCTATCTCAGTTCAGAGTCTAATTCTGCTCTATTTTTCCTGCAGTTATAAAATCCCCTATTGGGATTTTCATAAAACTGGATCTTCTTGTTTCATTGCAAACTCTGCTAACTTTGAAGTATTGCATGCTGCCATGTAGCCACATTTGAGAGGTGTTGATTGGTTTTCTGAGCAGTTATGTGTATCAACTGCATATGGTTCTTTTCTATTTGATCAGATTCATATGCCACACTACTCATTTTTATGCCTCTGGTTCTTCGTTAAGGAGTGTGATTAACATCTATCATTGTCAAATTTGCATTGAAATAGAAACCATTGCTTTGAAGCATAGCAGAGTAGAACTCCATGTTCTGGAACTGATGTGATTCTACACACACCACTCATCCTAACATGGTTTCAGGTTAAGGCCAGTTGCTGCATATCTGTAACACACAGTTTTATTCACCCTTTTGACCTCCAGAGTGTTTCTTCAAACCTCTGCTCTTGTACTTTGCGTTGTTGGTCAGCCAGGTATTCTAAGTACATCTGGACTTCCGAAAATGTTGCCTTTTTTGCCCAGACTATATAAATAGCAATAAATGTAACAGCTAGGCAATATACTTCAGTGTGTTGCTTATATTAAACAGGAAGAACGAGAGTGAAGAAAAAGGTTATAAAAGAACAAGTATCGGTACTCATGTCCATGTTAAACAAGGATGGTGTACCCAAGGAAAAGCCTGGTTTCTTCAGACTGCAGAGATGGGAGATACAATTCCACAATAGTCCTATGGATGGAATGCAATGCTTTTACTATGCGATGTCCTTGCCGTTTGTTGCTTCTCATAAAGCCACATTTGGTGATTTTCAAACCATACAATGGCTCATGTAAGGCCACTTACACTATAGATTTGTTTGGATCCTAATTGTCCACTTCATGCTAAGTTTTTCTGCATATTCTACCAGCAGTCAGCAATTAACTACAGATATTCAATCAGCCATGACTCCAGCAATCCAAACACAAGCCAATAGTATCAAAGTAAACAATGTAGTCTAAATGCAAGTTTATATAAATACATTTTTATATATCATTCTGTGGATTTTAATACTAATTCTAATTTCCTGTACTTCCTTTCCAGACAAAAGAGCTTCATTTTCTTCTGTTCACAGAGAAAATATTATCTTCTGTGTAATAAACTTAGGATGCAATTCTTTGTGACTGAAATTGAATGCCTTAAACCAATAGATAGATTGCTTTAGATCTATTGCTGTGAAATTGCTGAATCAGACAGCAGCCACAGAAATGTCTCCATTTCACCAAAAAAAAAAAAAAAAAAAGTCTGGCTAGCATTTTCTTGCCAATCTGGAAGTACTCAGCCTGAACTGATACTTTCAAAGATGTGGCTTTGTTTTCTGGCAAATAACATTTCATGTTATCCCAAAAAAGGCAGCATCATCTTGAGAACTGCTCTCTAACTCACTTCAATGTCCACTTCTTCCAAATGATTACTGACACAAGCATCACTGAGCAGAAACAAAATACAGAGAAGGTTACAGTTGAATCAGTGAAAACAAGTCAAGGAAAGAGTTTTCAGCCTGTTTCCTGAGGAAATGTACTTGTACATGCATCTGTTCATCTGACTGTATCTCTGAGTCCAGGTATTCTGTCACTGCTTGTGAGGTTTAGCCAATTTCCAGAGGGCATAGTGCAAAATACTTTCAACACATTTTGTGGAACAGAAAAGAGAAAGCAATACAACAGATGCTACAGGCTGCACTCAAGCCTGTTCGTCCTCAGGGAGTCCACAGAGGTGGAAGATATCACGAACATCCCAAAGACAGGGAAAGCCTTGGGCATTGTTTATACTTCAGAAGGCATTAGACAATCTAGCTTTGAGACATAAATTCCCAGGATCCCCATCCTGTGTTTCCTGTTCCTCTTGAACCAGTAAAGGTTGGGAACATGCTTGTACACAGTACCTAAATGTTGCTATGTTGTTAGCGAAGAGAATAGTCACAACAATACTTCAGAATTGTATATTTGTTTTCCACCACAGAATACAAAAAGGATTCAGAAAATTTATAAACATTTTAGTTTCTCTTTCATAGATGAGGTAAATGAAGCATGAGGTTCCAGTAATGCGTAGAAGTGGAAAGAGATTCCCCTGGCTCAAATACTACCTTCTAACTATTTGGTTACATTAACAAATGGCAACAAATCCTGGGAGCACTAGTTGGTAATTATTGTCTCCCTGGAGCTCACACTGGGAAACAGATATCCAGGCAGTATCAGAGCAAATAGTAGGAGTGGAAATGCTCACCTCTGTCTCGCCTTCTAACCATTATGTCACACACCTTTCTCCTTGGCCATATTCTCAGCTTTATGAACCCACTACATGCACAATTGCTTAAATTGCTTATAGTTAAGCAATTTGATGTTCATATTACAGTATGCATTGTGGTTGAGAAAATATTTTCAGATACTGTTTAAACTTACAATAACTCTTCAGAAATTGTTTTTATATTTGACTGTAGCCTTTTGTCTCTTCCTAGTCCAGACAAGGACCTGACTCCATTAATCTGCAACTGATCTGTGTAATGGCAACATTTCCAGCTATACAAGTGCTGTAACATCTACACCTAAATTAGCTCACAAGTCAACCTATCTAGTTGGGTTATTACATGCATCTACAAATTAAATACAGCTGCGTTGTCTGTTGCACCATTTTAAAACATCCACTTAACGAGCCCTAAAGCTCAAAAAGATTGGGAGCATTTGATGACTAAAAAGGAAATCTAATCTGGTCCTGTATTATGCAGCCTTTTTTTTTTCCCCTCAGTAGAACCTAATCAGGTGTTTACTGTAAGCATGGGCAGTACTTTTAGTTTATTTGCTAAATAGGAGTTGGACACAGGAAGCATGCATGGTTCACAGTCAAAGGTTTTCACTCACAAAACAAGGTCAGCCAGGTCCTTGTGACAGACACCTGCATTGAAAAAAAGCTTCTTTTCCAGCAGTTCAAGATTAGGCTGACATTTTGATGGGTCCTCCTTAATCTTTTTCACATTTTCTTTTACTGAACAGGGCAGCATCACCATGGCCTGGCAGTTTCCTCTGTTTCTGGGAGGAGTGGGAGAAGGGGAATTAGAGGGGAAGCACAGGATCAGGAGCTGGGAAGTTGTGCCCATATTTTCAGAAGTTGAAAGAATCTCCTGAGAGCTCCCAAATTGCCTGTATACCTTTTTATGTGCAGCATGTCAGGCACCTGTTTTCAATTGCATCTTCAGATCAGAAGATCTTCCTACTTGAGGTCTGCAAGCCTGGCCATAGCATATAAAATGTCCTGTGCATATGGCTGTCATTTTGGTTTTCTTTGCAAATGATTTCTGTTCTGTGTAGGTAAGAGGATTGTCTGAGACCTGCTTACATCATACATACGGAACTCGATCCCCACTGTAGGAAATATGTATGGTGTGTATTTGTTTAAACTCTTGGTCAGTGGGGGTCATTCTCATTGTAAATGGATTTTCACTCATAAACTATGTGAGATTGGTTTAAGTCCTCACTGGAGACTCCAGCTTTGCAGAAATCATGGCACATGAAAGCAAGACAACTTCTCATTCCAGCTTGTCTCTGTGCAGCTTCTAGCTGCCAGCATGTCAGCCAGCAACATTAGCACAACTATCTATCACAGCTCTGGCAATGAGGGCTTGGGAAATTCCACATTACAACAAACTTTGATTCCTGGGAAATAATTGTTTCAAAGAAGAAGTGGGATCAGCAGAAAGAAAATGACCCTTCTACTCATTTGAAGGTGGCCTTGTTGCCCCTTATTTTGTAAATCCCGATGCAAGACCTGAAGACAGAGCTATGCTGTTGACTTAAAACCTGACTGCAACTTTGAACACCCCTATTTGTGGTAATGTAGAGGGCTGCATTTGACCAAGTTCATCACTAAGCAATAATTTGGGAATGGAGATCAATCAGGTGAAGGAGGCAGATGGGAAAGAAGGAGAAAACAGTCTTTAAGAGAAACAGTTAAACTAACAAACAGGCTGTTCATTCACAAAAGGTCACAAAAAACTTGCCTGAAAAAGTAAGTTATCCCTCCTCTCCCCACAAAGGACACAAGACTGAATAGCTACCAGAGAAGACATGAGAGCCCGGGTGAGCTGGTGTGGCTGACTGTGGACACTCAACAGCTGCTCACCACCAGCACACTTCAGCAGCATCCCAGGACCTATAGACCCCCACAGAAAGGCTGCTGCTGTGGTGCCCAGAGGCCATGTCTGGAGGACACTGTCCCATACACTCAGTACCTATGCAGCAGAGGAGGTGCTTCCAAGGCAGGCATCTTGATTCCGGTGGCAGCCACTGTGACAATGCCCACCCACCAAGTAGTTGAAGTGGTTTCTCATAAACAACTGGTTTTTAATTAGCCACAAATTGGTGGGACCATTGAGGGCATGTGGGAGGCAGAAGTACAAGAAAAGGTAGATGTCACCCTCAAAGCGACCAGCAGAGAACTTAAGCTCTGTGGCTTTGCCTGTGAGACACATGGCCTCTCACCACCTGTGCCAAGATCCCTGCCTATCTTGCGGGGTACTCAGACCTCTGCTGGGATCCCAGGGCCATGGCAGGGTCCCGAATTCCCTCTGGCTGCCTGCAGTGGCCAGGAAGGGGAAATGTTGGCACTAGGCCTGGGCCTGGCCACTTCCACATGTAGGAGTGGACAAACATTGCTCTCCCTAACACTTCGGTGAAGTTTTGGGTTATAATATCAAAACATCCTTGATGCTTACATTCCTCTGGACAAAGGCTTTCACACTTGAGACCCCCAGTGTTTTTCTTCCCATTATCATGATTACAGAGCATGTAATCCCTCTTCTCCTCTTTTTTTTTTGTCTTCATTTGATCTGTCATCAAGAGCTGTTTTCTTTGCTCCCTTGTCTGTTGCGATCCTCCCAGCCCCAGCCATCTCTGGGAAACACACACAAGCACACATGGCCTTTATTGTAGAGCATCCCTCAAAGTGAGGCAAAAAACAAGATCAAAAAGTCACAAGTGTAGCAGATGTCAAGTGGTCCCTCAAGACCTCTGCTTAACCCCTTCCTCAGGCTTCGCAGGACTTTGACAAGAAATCAATCAGAAGGAAAGGCTAAGCTTTTCTAAAACTTTACTGTGTTTTATTACAAATCAGGGCTCATTTTATATATTCTAATGCCTTGCACAACTGCAGGAAACATTTAATGAAGCCAGAGCTGGTTTAAAACTCTGACCATGAAACCTACCTACTTACTACTAATTGGGGTTGTTTATGGCTTTATGTAATAAAGTTTGACATTGCAAACTGTGAATACTTTTTACAGTATTTCCTTCTCTTTCTACCCCTGAAATGTCATCTAAAACCAGGTATATGAAATGTCTGTGCAGCAGTAAAGCAATCAATGCCTCTTATCTAAATGACAGAGATGTATGGGGCATTTAAAGCTTAATGATTACAAAGGATGGGGGGAGGGAAATGAGCACAGAGGATTTTTTCCATCTTTTTTCTCTAAGCACAGTATGCCTGGCAGATTTATCATGTCTCCACAAACTACCTCAGTGTTGCCTACAACTCCTTACACAATGAAAAGTTGTAAACCTTTTGCAGAGGAAAAATATCTTCTCAAATTTCAGCTATTTCTGCAGTTTGGGGAATACTTCCCAAGTTAAAATTGGGGAGGAGCGGGAAATATAATAAAAAATGTTGTCAGGTAGAAAACTTTGAAAACAGTTTATCAGGACAAACCATTGAAAAATTATTTTCCTGTGAGCACAGTGGGGTTTTAAGGTCCTCTAAAGACTGGGTGGGGTTCTACCTATGTATTTCACCCTGACTCAGTCTTGGTTTTCAGCTGCGGGTTCCAGTTCTGCAATCAGTTCTACCCTGGCAGATCTTTTCACCTAGGCAAAGATCCTGTGAGGGCTTTTCATCTTTGCACAAGACATAACTCCCACAGTTAGATCAGATTGCAGGATCAGGGCCTGAGCATGAATACATCTAGTCCTCACAGGAAATGCTTGACTCAGCCAAAGAAGTGTAACTCAAGAAACAGCACTCTACTTCATATGGAAAAAAAAAAAAAAAAACAACCCAAACCCTTCACTGAATATATTTGTCTCTAGTATTCTGCTGCTGAAACCAGCAGCTACAAGAAAAGGTGACATTCGTTTCTTCTCTGACATATGAATCCTCTGCCAGGATTATTTTTGTAGAGTAAAAGTACAACTGCATTCTGCACAGGCACAGTGGCCTGTAATTATGGCTCTTCATGCATGATTGGCATCTTTATTGTGTATGATGCTGTTTGATCTTTATCTGCCTGATTATAGGCACAAAGAGAACAGGGGCATGACCTTCATCTCTACCTTAACACCCCCAGCGGTGTGAAGAGTTTCAGAGCATGGTCTGCTTTATCACTGGTAATCCAGTCACTTTCCAAGCCACAATAATGAAATTTCTGTCCAGAAGCTGTAGCACATGTGCAGTGCACATCTGCTTATGCATCCCAGCCTTACACTTTTGGAAGACCTCAGCCACACCAACATGTACAAAACAACCACACATGCACTGCAGGTTCAATACTAGATCTACCTTCAACAGGTCTGCATAATTTGAACCCTCTCCCCTTAAACCCTCTTCCACCAAGCTCTGCCTCACCTGCTGCCTGAGGACAATGAATTTCACATATCAAGGCATATGCTGGGAGAGACATCCAACTAAGAGGACTGAAAATGAAAATCCAGCACATGGGAGCTAGCAAGAACTAGATCCAGCATCATGATCCCCAAACACCAGAGGACATAGGATGACCTGAAAAGGGCTCACACCACCATCAACACACAAAAACTGAGCCAAACTCAACAGACATGGGGCAAAAGTAGACATGCTCAAGGGCACACACAGAATGGTGAATACCTCTGTGAACATCCAGCTTGGCATGAGCTATGGGCCAGGTCTAGCAATAGTAGGACTATCATATAAATGTGTCTAGGGATCTGAGCATTTGACTGCAGACTCACTGGGATCTTCAATCAAGCCTAAGCAGGACAAAAGTGTGGTATCAAACTATCTTAGGTCTTCAGCTTCTAATTTGTGTTGATGTGTATGAAAAGTTCAGAAGCATCTATTCATCTCTCTCCTAAGATGTCTAAATACCTTTGAGGAGTTGGCACTTGTGTCTGGTGTCTATGGAACAGTGCCTTATTATATACTTAGCTGAGTGCATTCAAAATTCTTCTGGTAAAGACACTTTTTCTTCTTCTTCTTTTTTTTTTTTTTTTTATTTTCCCTGCCCTGAAATTGGCCTAAAAATGGCTGGAACATAGCTGGGATTCTCAGTACAATGCTTCATGTAGCATTATTTATTATTCATTCAGCTCCAATAAATAAGGAATTTCATTCTGTGTAATTTATAGACAAAATACTATCAAGTCAAGCCAGCTTCTCTTTTTTCTTGATATCCAAGGAGAATATAACTACAGTGCAGGTGTAATTAATCTCTTTGAAAAGCAGTTCACTAAGTACCTCCACTACAGTATAAGGAAAAAAGGAGAAAGAGCTTTCTCTAGTGCTACAAGATTTCTCTCTTTAATCAAAAGCATTCAATGGCTGATCATTAATAACATGTTTGTCAGTAACCGTAGTCTGGTTCAAACACCATTCTTTGAACTGGAGTATCATATTTAGGTACATTGCAAGTCCACAGTGATTTTTACACAGCGTTTTATTTTACCTTTTCCTTGCATCAAGAGATTTAAGTTGCATACAGACTGACAGGCAAATGCAATAGATACTTTCCAGAGAATGATGGTAGGCAGAGGGTTTTGTAACTTTTCAAAGTGGACTGCCATATTTCAAGTGTCTAACCTGGTGATGAATCTGCTATCATTTACCATTAAATGCTTTGGTCTCTGCTTTCAGAAACGCTGAAATGCCTCAATGCCTCTTTCTTCTTTCCCAGTCTTGTCATGAAAGACAAAGAATGACCAGCTTCGCTTTGATTAAAATCCACACCAAAACTGTAACAGACTTCAACACAAGCAGGACAAAACCCAAAATAAAGCTATGAAATCATGTCATATGACAACCCAGCCATAACCTGGAAGAGCTATCACTATCCCAAACAGCCTCCACAGCAATCAAAGTCTGTAAGAGCATCAAACTGATTATGTTTGGCACTTGAATAGCAGCAAATAAATATTTAACAACTTGGGGAGATGTAGGTTTTTATGCAAGACCTACAAAGGGTATCAGTCTTTAATCTTTGAAAGAAAATAATTATTCTCTGTCAAGAAAATTAAAAAAATTAAATTAAAAACAACCTATTTTTAAAAGAAAGAAAGAAAGGGGAAAAAAAGAAAATCATTATGAAATTTTGCAAATGTTTCAGAGAGTTTTGGATTGTTTTGGTTTGTCTAATATCTCTAATATTGGCACACACAGCACAGAGAAATGACAGATTAATGGTCACCACAAATATCAAAGAATATCACCTGCTGGCCAGAATATAGCATGTCCCTGTGATATCAGATTCTTCTTGTGCTTTTTATTATGGTTTACTTAAAAAGGTCATGGTAGACTGGGAATCTCAATGAAATTCAATCTCTCCATTTAACAAGGAACTAGTAAGATGTCTTGAATAGGATAAGAAAACTGTACTTTGAGGCCTGGAGTAATACCAAGGGAGTCTTATCCTGACCACAGACAAAATACAACAGAACTGATGGGGTTTTGGGGGGAGGGTTGATAGCCAAACAGTATTTTCCATCTTATTTTTCATTATCATTCTTTTTTTTTTTTTCTTTTTTTTTTCCAAAATGTAGCTTTATCAATGTACAAAGCATAGGCTCTGTGAGAGACACCTCAGAGGAGTAGAAATTGTGATGAATTCTCTTGGAACAAAGTTTTATTTATAAGTGTAATTATAATAAAAAATTCTTTGACCAAACTCATGAGCACAAAAGCCTTGAATGAAAAATGCATATCTACTAGTAGCCATTTATCTGCCCACACATCTCCTCTGTAAAGAATATGAGGAACAGGAGAATATGATCTCAGTGAGGAATGAATGGTTTCCTTATCCAGGTTCCCATTACCATACTAACTATAACCTCACATTTCAGAGTATCAGATTCAGTCCCACAGAACAATATGCCACACCACCACACTTTGTCAACTCCTGTTTTCCAGAATGCCAAGAAGCTGTCCAGTTTAGCACTGTCACAAGATAACAGTGTCATATACTTTTCTCCTACCTCTGATGGAGGTGTTTGCCCTTCAAAGACTATTGACTTTTTAGTGTATGCATGTAAATAACTGAAAAATAAGTCTGAGTCTCCCAGCTTCTAAATATCACTTCTGCTGTGGAGAGGGGGAAAAAAAGCGAGGGTTTTATTTACCAGGGTGCTTGCTTTCCTTCACCTAGGACAATGTCACTGCTGAGGCTGGCATGAGCACTTCTTTCACAGAATCTTTGCAGCCTAGAAGCAGTCCTTAGACACTTTAATGCTTGACTCTAGTAATGCAATTAGTCCCCCTGCTGTTGTAACTACTAAAACTACTGCATGCAGTTTCTTCTGAAGAAAAACAACAGTTGTCTCTCTTTTGCTGGGCAGTAAACCTTTGCCTGCAGGCAACTATTGGCAGCGTTAAGAAAAAAAAGGCAGCTTTTACATCCAAGGCTTCACTTTTCGACTCACTCTGCAACAAAAAGCAGAACCATCGGATAAGTGTGTGCAATAAAAGGCAAAATATTCTTACAGCATCCATCATCCCTGACAGGACACTTACAAAATCCACATCTCCTTTTTATTTTCTGTTCTATTCTCTGCCATCAGTCACTCCCTTCAAGCCACAGGTGGAAATCATTGAAGTGTTCTTGAATTATTTGTTAGGATATGATGTATGTAATGTATTTCTAGATTAAATTATTTCTGAAAAGCGGCTTTGGAAGGATGAGTCAACCTCTCACCCTCAGTGAGAGCCCCTCAGGAGGGTATTCCTCTGATATGTCCTGATATTAATGCAAATTATATGACAGGAAGAGTGGGTTCAGGAGATACTGTAGACTGTAGGCTCTTCTAGTGACACATCAAAGCAGTATCAGAGACTGACTGCAGCATCAGAATTGTCTACAAACAATCACAACTAGGTCCCTGATTCAGTTTCATGTCTTTCCCTGAACTGGCTAAAATCTGGCAACAGGGAACAATTCAGCCCATAGTGTGCAACAGAAGCTAAGGTCTTCAGAGAAAGATGCAGGCAGCATCTCATTTGACAAAATAATGTTCTGATGTGTCAGTGTGCAATATTGTAGTCTAGTCAGATGCCCTTTAAATAAGTTCAGCTGATGGGTGGACCACTAGATGCATAAAGAACTGGCTTGATGGCCGCACCCAAAGAGTGGCTGTCAACGGGTCCATGTCCCAGTGGAGGCCAGTGACACGTGAAGTCCCTCAGGGATCAGTCCTGGGACCTGTCTTGTTCAACATCTTTGTGGGTGACATGGACAGTGGCATTGAGTGCACCCTCAGCAAGTTTCCTCATGACACCAAGCTGTGTGGTGCAGTGGACACGCTGGAGGGAAGGGATGCCATCCAGAGGGACCTGGACAGGCTGGAGAGGTGGGCACAAGCCAACCTCATGAGCTTCAACAAGACCAAGTGCAGGGTCCTGCATCTGGGTCGAGGCAATCCCAGGCACAAATACAGGCTGGGCAGGGACTGGCTGGAGAGCAGCCCTGAGGAGAGAGACTTGGGGGTGCTGGTGGAGGAGAAGCTCAACAGGAGCTCTCAATGTGCACTTGCAGACCAGAAGGCCAATCAGATCCTGGGCTGCATCAGGAGAAGTGTGACCAGCAGGTCAAGGGAGGTGATTCTTCCCCTCTACTCAGCTCTGCTGAGACCCCACCTGGAGTACTGCCTCCAGTTCTGGAGCCCCTATTACAAGAGGGATATGGAGGTGCTGGAAGGTGTCCAGAGAAGGGCCACGAGGATGATCAGAGGGCTGGAGCACCTCTCCTATGAGGACAGACTGAAGGAGTTGGGGCTGTTCAGTCTGGAGAAGAGAAGGCTCCGAGGTGACCTCATTGTGGCCTTCCAGGATCTGAAGGGGGCCTACAGGAAGGCTGGGGAGGGACTTCTCAGGCTATCAGGTAGTGATAGAACTAGGGGGAATGGAATGAAGCTGGAGATGGGGAGATTCAGGCTGGACATGAGGAAGAACTTCTTCCCCATGAGAGTGGTGAAGCCCTGGAATGGGTTGTCCAGGGAGGTGGTTGAGGCCCCATCCCTGGAGGTATTTAAGACCAGGCTGGATGAGGCTCTGGCCAGCCTGATCTAGTGTGGGGTGTCCCTGCCCATGGCAGGGGAGTTGGAACTAGATGATCCTTGTGGTCCCTTCCAACCCTGACTGATACCATGATACTATGATACTGCTTCCTTACCATTTGTTTGTATTCAGAATCCGGGGGTGTCCCTAGGCACCCAATAGATAAATCATGACTTGCAGCACCTTCACATGTCTTGGGCTCCCACCCAGTGGAAAGAGTTAACAATTCTGTGGGTGACCAGAAAGAATATTTGAGCAGAGTGTCTGGGATGGTAAGCAGCTCTGAGAAGTCTTTGTAGCACTTTCGTATTTAAATTTTCAGAGAATTTTTCAAGCAAATTGCAAATTTTGACAAAGGAATTATAATCTCTAAAACGTAGGATCAATTCATGTTACAATGTCCTATCCTGCTTGAATAATCCATTCAAGAGAAAAACAATCACTTTTTCTTGATTAAATCCTTAAGAATTACAGGGGAGGGATAGTTAAACGTTAATTCATAGACCTTACTAAACTATAACATTCAGAAGATTACTTTTTTTTAAGCAGAAATTAAATTTAACCTTGACAAAAACTGACAGGATTTTCTCAGAGTAGTGTTAGAAGTGTTAAGAAAAATGCAGTAAAGCTTCAAATTTTGTGGCATTGCTTACTGTGCCAAAAGTGTTCTCACCAGGCTCACATGAGATAAAGATTTGCAAATGCGCATTTCTATCATTTTATTGGAATGGGCAGACCTTGGAAGATTTCTTGCCTTGCTCATATTTACACCACACCTATAGATGTAGGGCAGGACTATCTATTCAAGTACAGTACAGTGATGGATCACTATGTATGAATGTCATATTACAAATGTATTTCCTGTCCCCAGTCAGAAAACCTAACCATGGTCACATAGGAGAAAGAGATGAACATAACTGTGAAATGAGGTCAGCAAAACTCAAACTGACAACCAAAATCTATTAGGGCAGGGTCTCATTAAATACAATACAATAATACAATACAATACAATACAATACAATACAATACAATACAATACACCAGGTTGGAAGAGACCTTCAAGATCATCGCGTCCAACCCATCAAACAATCCAACCCACCCAACAACTAGACCATACAGCCAAGCACCCCATCAAGTCTTCTCCTGAACACCTCCAGTGAAGGTGACTCCACCACCTCCACGGGCAGCCGATTCCAATGGGCAATCACTCTCTCCGTGTAGAACTTCTTCCTAACATCCAGCCTAAACCTGCCCTGGCGCAGCCTGAGACTGTGTCCTCTTGTTCTGGTGCTGGCTGCCTGGGAGAAGAGGCCAACCTCTGCCTGGCTACAACCTCCCTTCAGGTAGTTGTAGAGAGCAATAAGGTCACCCCTCAGTCTCCTCTTCTCCAGGCTAAGCAACCCCAGCTCCCTCAGCCTTTCCTCACAGGGCTTGTGTTCCAAACCCTCACCAGCTTTGTTGCCCTTCTCTGGACACATTCCAGCAAGTCAACATCCTTCCTAAACTGAGGGGCCCAGAACTGGACAAAGTACTCAAGGTGTGGCCTAACCAGTGCAGTGCACAGGGGCAGAATGACCTCCCTGCTCCTGCTGGCCACACTGTTCCTGATGCAGGCCAGGATGCCATTGGCCCTCTTGGCTGCCTGGGCACACTGCAGGCTCATGTTCAGCCTACAATCGACCAGCACTCCCAGGTCCCTCTCTGCCTGGCCACTCTCCAGCAACTCTGACCCCAGCCTGTAGCACTGCCTGGGGTTGCTGTGGCCAATGTGCAGAACCCGGCACTTGGATGTGGTAAATCTCATGCCATTGGACTCTGCCCATCTGTCCAGCCTGTCGAGGTCCCTCTGCAAAGCCTCTCTGCCCTCCAGCAAATCAACTGCTGCCCCCAGCTTGGTGTCATCTGCAAATTTACTGATGAAGGACTCAATGCCCTCATCCAGATCATCAATAAAGATGTTGAAGAGCATGGGGCCCAGTACTGATCCCTGGGGCACACCACTAGTGACAGGCCGCCAGCTGGATGTGGTGCCATTCACCATCACTCTCTGGGCTCGGCCCTCCAGCCAGTTCCTAACCCAACACAGTGTGATCCTGTCCAAGCCATGGGCTGCCAGCTTGGCCAGGAGTTTGCTGTGGGGGACAGTGTCAAAGGCCTTGCTGAGGTCCAGGTAGACCACATCCACAGGCCCAGAAAACATACATGGTTGATGGAATGGATGCTAGTACTGTGATGACAACAGGTTGTCATCACAGTACTAACACCCATTCCAGAACAAGAGGACACAGTCTCAAGCTGCACCAGGGGAGGTTCAGACTGGATGTTAGGAAGAAACTCTTCACAGAGAGAGTGATTGCCCATTGGAATGGGCTGTGCAGGGAGGTGGTGGAGTCACCATCATTGGAGGTGTTTGGGAGGAGACTTAATGGCGTGCTTGGTGCCATAGTTTAGTTGATTAGATAGTGTTGGATGATTGGTTGGACATGATGATCTCAAAGGTCTCTTCCAACCTGGCTTATTCTATTCTATTCTATTCTATTCTATTCTATTCTATTCTATTCTATTCTATTCTATTCTATTCTATTCTATTCAACAACCATGCCTCCTGCAAAGAATCCATAAGATATTTTAAAGGGTAGAAGCACAGCTGAGAGGGAAATAAATCTACTCACAAACAAATAAGGGGCAGAGAGAGAGCACAGAGACAAGTATGACTTTGGAACATTCTGCACTGATTGTTTGTAGATGTCAGATATAAGAAGCACAATCAGATACTAACCAAGTTAGAAGGCCATAGCTATTGTAGTAAATTTTACTATCTGTAGTGAATGTGGCAACAGGCTTCTATGATGGACAGATTCCTGAAAGAGGAGGGAGAAGATAATACATGTAGGAACATGAATACTCAGTTCAGATTAAATACTTAATGAGGCAGACTATGTGGGAAAGAGAATAAAGGCTCAATGTTGCATTTTCTTGTCTTCTCTTTCTTTATTATGTATGACAGAAAATGGAGAATGATGTTCCCGCTGAGGGCAACAGAATCACCAGAGGTGTCTCCAAGTACTTACTGGAACAGTGCAGATTACTTGTTTTGATGTTAAAAGTTAAACCTAATTCTAACTTTAAAAACATATTGGAAAATATGCTTGGGCTAGACAGAGTCCTCAGGACTAGCTGACAAGTCAAATGATTAAGGTTCTGCTTGAAACAGTTCATAAAAAAATTCCCAGTTTGGGCTTGACAAACTTCTTCTCTCACCTGTGGTTTTTGTTAGCTACCTTCTACTCTTCCAAGGACAAATTTGACTTTCTGAAACTCCACTGCCTGTCATCGGTAAGTGAAATGAAAAGCTTTTGTTAACCAGTTTGAGTTGTTTGACTGTGATGAAATAGTTTTGATTAGAGAATGTTTTATGTTACTTTCCGGAGTTTATTTTCCCTTTTAAAGGTAATATGAGACCATAGGTTAGATCTAGAGTTTTCTTAAGTAAAGTAGTTTGTCCAGAGGCAATAGATATTTTTGTGAAGGAAAAGCTATCTGTCTTCACTCACATTATACTTGCTGTTTGCCTTCTTCATAACACAAAATGCATTTTACCCACTGTGTTTCCAATACCATCAGCAGTCACAACTTGCCGTTGACCCCTTTAAGACAAGTACATGCTCTTAATGTGATCTTTGTAATTTCCTATGAAACAATAGAGCTGAACTACTTTCTGGCTCTGCTCTGAGTGTTCATAAGCTAGACATGGAAATAGAGAAACCAGGAGTGAAAAGCCTGTAATAAGAGCTGCACCCATCCCAAGCATTATCATTCTGATGCAAACTGTAGCAGGAAGGGGGTGGTTAGTAAAACAGAAGAGATTCAAGACAGTCCCGGAGGTTTATATATGATATATCTAAAGCTACATCATCTCCACTGTGGGGAGTTTGGTCCCTTAAAGAGTGACTAACCACAATTACTGCAAAATAATGTTTATCAGGTATATTAAAGACTAGGAAATAACTGTAGATGAACAGATTCAAATAAGTATTCAAATAGCAACCTCCCAAGTTTCATGGCACATTAAAATTTCCATCACACAGTGGGTACTTACTCCTCAGGGACAACATTTAATGGAAATTGGAAAATACCTGGCTTGAGGCATGTGGATTCCTTTAGCATACATGCAGGGGAAAAACAGAATAATATTTTCTTTTTGAAGACGCACAGCAGAGACTGAAAAAACAAGTGTCAATTCAGATCAGCAAAACTACCCATAAACTAGCCAAGCACCATTGCAAATCTTTCTGAGAAGGATCATTTGCCTTCAAAATCTTCTGTCCCACAGAAAAGGAAGGGATTGACAAGGCAGGCTCTGGGTGTCATATCAGTACCAAAACTAATTCCTCCTTTTCCTCTCCTGACTGAACATTCTCCTCCAAGATTCTTGAAGGCACTCCATGGACAAAGATACTTCAAAATAAAATAGTTCCAAAAACTTTTCTGTTCTCCTGATCCATGCTCCAGTGGGAAGGGGAGGAGATGATAACTTTATATAACCATACTCTTTGCCTCTGAATCTGTTTTAAAATAAAGGGATCAACAATGAGTAAACACGGTGTATTTCAACTCTATGCATGCATTCTTGTGTAATTTAACAAACCTGTTCATTCATGCTTGGTTTTTTTTAATATAAAATTTCCATGATTAATAAAAGCCAGATATAACCAACCACTGACATTTCCCACAGCTGAAATAAATAAATAAACACAGTGAGAAAAAACTACCCAAAGTAAAAGCCCAATGCTTTTTGTGCCAATATTTATAGGCCTATATGCACCCAAGAATGCATGAATGGTGCTTGAAATTCCTGTCATTTAGTATTCATTTAGTATTTTTTTCCATAGTCTAGAATCTCCCTGGCCAGTCCCAGGATGCTGTTTCCTCCTCTTAAAATGTAAATCCAGAGAATACTGTTATTTTTGTCACCTGAGACTGCAGCAGCAAAGCACACCAGAGTTTATGAAGGTGGCTGACCTTGAGGGTACCAGAGTTTGCTTGGGTTTGAACACTGACATAAAGGGATTTATTCGCCAACCAGATAGTCACCATTTCATTGTAGTAGCATTGTAGCATTCCCTTTCTTAATGCTCATTCATTGTAAAGCTCAAGTATCCTTAGCATTTGTCTAATTGCTAAACACAATACAAAATGTGAACTGTTGAAAATATTTTTGTATCCTCTTCCATTAAAAGAAAGATAGCTCCTACCATCTGACATAGTCTGTGGCAGTTTTAGGCTAAGCCTTTAAAATTAGCTGCAGATTTCAAGGAGAAAAGTAGAAAAATATAAATAATTCACTATTGGGTGTAAAAAGGAAAACAAAAGGTTATTCTAAACAAATTCATTGGACAAAATGTGTGGGGTGGATGCAGATGTACCCTAACAATCTCTCACATTTCACTTCCATTTCCATTCCTTTTATCTTTCTCTAGTTTAGCAGTTCTGCTGGGGAGATAATAATCGCTTCTGGCTGGCCTTGAGAAAAGATAAGAACACTAACATTGCTTCTTTTCCTAACATTCCTTCCCTCTTCTGAACTCCTGTTTTCTTCTGTTACAAGGAGTCGGGGTGGGGGGGGAGGAGGTTCTGGGAGGAGAGAGTGGAGCAGCTTCCCTGCTTCTCTGGAAAAACCAGGGGAGTACATGGGGGTTTCCATGTTATTTTCTAATTGTAAATTTCTGTAATATATTGTAAATACAGATTCCATTTGCTTCCAACTGAGTTAGTCATGCTTAGTTAATGTGAATGGTAAACCTCAACCCACCACATTACATAGTGCCACCTATAAGTACACCTGTACCATTCCTCATGCAAGGTGGACCAGGTACTACTCGCTAACTACTGATTTTGCTTTGCAAGGAACATGGGGATTCCATTAGGGCATAAAATCTTTGTGTACCCAAGTAAGACAAGGAAGAGATAGTGGAACTGAGATTAGTGATTTGCAGTATTACCTTCCATTTATTCCCAGATTTTTGTAGGAGACTATAAAACTCACCCAGAAGCTTTTGTCCTGCTCTGGGGCAGAGGAAGGATGTAGCAAGGGTACACCCTCATCCCATCACACCCATTCAGAAAGTGAATGTTTCTCTATGTACCTTTCTACAGTGTCTGGAAATGCTGATCTGGTCTATTCTGTCATATGAAACAACAAAGAGAGAAATTATCTTATGGTTCTTTTTGTTTGGTTGGTTGGTTTGATTTCGGATTTTGGGGTTTTTGGTTTGGTTTTTTTTGGTTGGGTTTGGTTTTAATTGTTTGTTATTGTTTTTACTGTGAAGGAGTTTTTTATTGTTGAAGATCTATATGAGAAGTTTTGCATTCACCTCACTTCTAAGGTGGTCCTCCTCATTCTTCCAAGGGAGTTTTAGAGTCTGAGAATCTCAGAGCAGTTTTCAGAAAATAATTGGACAAATTTAATCACTTTTTTTTTTTTTTTTTTTTTTACAACTCACCCAGAAATATCTGCCATCTAATCTCTCTGCTTTGATGACCTGGTTTTTCTTCAAACTGCAACTACATTTTACTGCTAGCAGTGTCAGACCAGCAGGCCTAGACAATACAACCTTCAGCTTTTCCTTTGAACAGTTATGCTGTGATTAATAATGCTGTCCTCGCAGTGTGCAAGCTAGGGAGATGACTGCTCTGGTAAGAAGAGAGCCTCTGTATTCAGTCTGAATAAGATCTGCCAGTTACTGTAGTGACCAGGAAGAATTTTTTATAAAAATAACATTTGTGTACTATAAACCAAGGATGTAAAAAAGAACTTGCGTTCAACTGCAAACACACTTCCTGATGTGTTATCTTAAATTAAATACCAGAGAAGCTCTGAAAACACCCAAGCAATTAACTTTATGTTTCCATAAACTCTGTAGACACAATATAAAGGATTGTGGCAAGGGCTGTGTGAATATTTTTAGTTGAAATCCAAACTCACTTAAACCAGCTGCATTTAAGTTAGTCAGTTCGCCATGTATGTTCTGGTACAAGATTTTATTGCAGCAATAGGGTAAGGGAGCAGCTGTCTCCCAGGTTATTTTTCTCCAGAATCTTCCTCTCCACAGTAGTTTTAAGGCATTGTATGCTTCTGTACTTCTGCACAACATTGCTCGCTGTGGCAGAAGAGTCAAGGAAGCAAAAGAGGTTGGTGTCTCCTGTCCAAGCTCCCTGAGGCATTGCTAGTGCTGCTGACAGCACAAGGGCATACCGATGTGCCACCTGTGCCCTGTGGGCACGTGGGAGCAAGTGGTGATGCAAGATGGACTCTTCACATCACTACCCACAGATATCAAGAATAAGGCTTTGGCTGGGCAATATTTTCGGTGGTTGAAAAAAGGATCGTTGAAGGCAGGGTGCTATAGGAAAGTTGTACTAGAGACAGAAGAGAAAGGAGGGAAAATGGTATTTTCATAAGAGGAGAGGGATGATGACAGATACAAAAGAGAGGAGGAAAAAAAAAAAGGTGAACAGAAGAAGTAGAAAGTCAAAGAGAAATACAGCAGAAATTTAGGTCTTATTCCAACTACCATATGGTCACACTGGCAAAGCCAACAATGCAAAGTCATCAGTGGAGATGCAGCACCCTCAAGCCAGAGGCGGGGGAGCTCAAGAGGTGGAGGGATACTCTGTCTCCACAACTCTCCTCCTCTCTCTTCCTGCTTATACAAGCATACTCAAACACAGACATCTCTTTCCACATCCTGTGTCCTGTCGCAGCACCATCCACTGACGTTATTGTCAAGACCACACATATGCACCAGAGGTCCCAGGCACTCCCTGCTGTTTTGATCCATTTTAGTTACCAGTGAGTGCTGAGCAGCCTCCTAGAGAACTTCCATATATTGCCGTATGAACCCCATGTAGCATGACTGCTAAGCAAGAAGCCTCAGCAAGCCTCTGCATCAGCATCTCTCTGCCAGTCAGAGGCCCAAAGTCAGAGATGTCCCTGAAATCCAAGTTTGCAAGCAATCCCACCAAATCAGGCATGCTGTGCTATAGGGTAACTAAAGGGTTATTCTTCAACAGTAGGCAAGCAACCTCAGGGCCTGCAAACCAGATATATTAGCTTTCACTTTGGCATCAGCCTACAGTTTAAAAGTCACAGATACTGGTAATGCCCAAACATTTGCTAAGTAGACCTAATGAGACCTTGATCTTGTAATGGCTTGTTTCTTGACATTATCCTAGCAAATCAGGGGCACCAAAGGTCTGGAGTCAGTCCCTGGAGTATGTGAGTGGTTGTGTTGTGTCTACATACCTCTCCAGCATCTGAAACGTGTATGTGGCCTTTCTTCTGTTGCATGAGACTATTTAGCACTCTTCTGCCTTTCTTTTGCCTCCTTTCATCCCTTTCCGCCTTTGAAGATGTCTTTTTAGCTATGCCTGACTTTAAGTTACTTTCTATATGCTGATTACATGGTCCTTATTACTTTTTGTTTTCCCTAGGTTGCATATAAGCATATTTCTTTTTTTTTTTTTTGTTTGTCGTTATATGCCTATGACTCACACTTGTAATACTGCATTCATTCCTCTGTTCAGGACTTTTAAGCACTAGGGGAGCAAGGCACTTTACAAATCTTACTATTATTATTTACAGCATCCATGTTGTTCTAAAAAGACCAAAATGATACTCAGCAGAGCTTGATTTTATTCCATTGATGCTTTATTAAATATAACTGTGAAACAGTCAACTGCATTTAAAATGTGATGCAGCTAAGAAGCTTATTAGCACAGGAAAAACTGACACTACTCATAACTTCAGTTGAGACTTGAGTGAGCTAGCTGGCAAAACATTCTGATTTATTTTGCACAGTGAGAATATGATCTGTGCATATTTACAGCATTGACTGAAGATAAGTACATTCTATAAAGTGCTACTGAAATGTATTTCCTTCATTTCCTTGACAGCAAAAGGAAGTAATGAATGCTGTAAATCATAGAAAATATTTACAATATGAAATATACATGGAGGTCACATTGATCTACTGCATCATGCAGAGTGGCCTGTATTTTACTAGGTTCAAGCAGAGTTTATGGGAAATGATCTTGAAGGTTGCTCTCCTAGACTGTGCAGCAGACCACTGCCAATTGGACCCTACAAGGGTATCCTCCGAAGGATGGCAATCTGCTATTACACTTCTGACAGGGATTACTTGTGGGAGGAAAGTATAATGCTGGGCTGCTGAATGGTCTTCCTACAGCAATTCACAACACTGCTTTGTCACAAGAAAGAAAGTCTTTACACATTAAATCCTACACACGTTGAGGAAGAAAACATGAAAGAAAAGCCAGGCTACTTATGTGCGTGCAAGTTGTCATTTAAATAAAAATATATAACAACTTTTGTCACTTTTCTTTCTACATTCTGCAGACGCTCCAGCAAAACAACTTCTGGGGCCTCACATTAAAAACAGCCAATATTACGTACATACTTGAAAGTATTATTAGGAAGCAAAAACAAACTCTTTTGAGTGACTGCCCTCACACAGCCAGAAAAGCAAAACACACACACAGTTGTCTGTATAAGCCAGTGCCCAGGCTTTCAATGACAATGTAGGGCACTCGTATAGAAAAATCAATGTTGAAATCAGTGGATTGCCATTTGATCCCTTTCCAAACTTTCCACAACAAAACCCCAGCTAATTAGAACAAATAAAGAGAGACTTCAGGCTAAAAGTACATTTGTTCTGTTAAAAGATGGTGTTAAATTTTCATTTAGAAAAAAGCAAAACGCTTCAGGCCGAGCATCTACTTGAGGAAAAGCAATTGCAACATTTAGGCTAGACCCTTAACAATTTATGGGGGAAAAAACTGTGCCCCCGGTTTATTTATATATTCTATTATGTGTAGCCAGCATAGAGCTCCTGTGTATTTAAGTCATCAGAGGAAATGTAGGACCAGCTCAGAAAGGTGCACTAAGGTATTAGAAAAACTCAGAAGCATCTTGATATGTTATGAACAACAATTGAATCATATGCCAATGTCTAGCAAAAACAAACAAACAAACAAACAAAAACCTTAATTATTATATCTCCAGACAGCTTTACTGGTACATAGACAATTGTTGGGAACAAAATGCAGGTGAAGCACTGTACAAGGTGGAGCTGGCTTGTAATGTGTAGGGACACACAAAAGCCAGTGCAGGTCTCTGGAGAGGCTAAATAAGAGAAACAGACATTCCTGTGGCCCAGCCTTCCTGAACCCAGGTGAGTACAGCACTGCACAGAGGCTATACCAAGCCTGGGCAACCCAGGCCCAGCTAAGTTTATTCCATACTCTTTGCTTCTTCATGAATTTCCATCAAAACATCACAAGTGCTCTCTCTGGTCTAAGGAGCCCTGGAACCAGGCACATTTCCTGAAGATGCAAACAGAAGAGACAAACAGCACTTTCACAAATTTTCTTTGGCTGAAACACAATCTGCAAAAAGAGTGTGTGGTTTACTTTTCACTAAACACAGGCCCTCAGGGATTTAAATACATTTGAGTATATATTTTTCCTTGGTGCTGGTTATAATAATTCTTTGGAAGCTTGAAACTGGAATATGTTTGATATCTGATATTTTTCTTTGATTACTGACAAATGCTGATTTATTATGGTATGCGTACAGGAATTATTTTCTTTTTTCTCTATGCAAAACTCTTATCAAAATTACTTCAATTTCTTTTTGTTTTTTTTTTTTATTTTTCAAAAATATATTTGCCTAGGTACCAATAATGGAGGGGAAGAAATAAAAAACAAAACAAACAAAAACCACTGAAAAGAATAATGTGTTTCGTTTTTCCAAGATAACAAGTATTTTGAGGCAAAATTCATTTTCATTAGAAAGATGTTTTTCTCAGAAAATATTTCAACAAAAATTTTCAGTGACATCTTTAACAACAGTGACTGTAATCTATATTTCATATTTCCTTTCAAATTAACACAATGAATTTTGAAATTATATGCAAGTAAGAATTAGCTACACTTTGAATTTAATAAAAGTCTCTTACAAATTTTAACTACATCTACTATTCCATCACAGAGCCTCAAAAGGCACATGAAGACACAAATATAGACTAGGGGGAAAAAAATTAGTTGTCTTGTAATTCAAATCACTTCTTGGGGAAAAAAAAAAAGAGAGAGAGAAAGAGTGAAAATTACTTTTGAATATATCTTCGTTGTTACAACAATGAATTTTTACCCCACAATGAAGGGTCCTGTTACACTTTCAAAGGCTCTTCTGAGTAAGTGATATGTGACCACAACGAGACAAATCAAATAGCATAGCTCAAGCCCACCACCTCACAAGGGCCCTTTAGTTTCTTAGTTCCCATATTTCTGTGAACTGTGAGGTAGTGTATGAAAAACATTGATTTCCTCTAAAAAATGAGATTCTTGCCATAGACGTTTTCAGTAATCTATTCTTTTCAAGTACAACCAAAAGCAGAATTATGCTGGGTTGAGATTTTAGTAGCGTTTACTTTGAGGAGTACAGGTACAACTGCTCATAATTATGCTCAGACATGTGGTTTTTCACCCAAGGCAGTATATCAGTTATGACAAAGCAAATCCAAGCTAACACCTTCAGTGTTAGTTACAGTATCAGTAACTTTCCCATATGAAATACGAAGCAATATGGGACCTTTATAATACTTAGAAAAAAAAAAAAAAAAAAAGTCATGAAAGAGGAAAAGTCTATGGTCTCAAAGCAAACAAGAGCAAAGTATTTCCCACACAAAACAAAACAGTCTTGCACTGTTTTACTTCAATTGTTTTGAAGGACTGCCATTTTGCCATATTTTTAAAGGCTAATCACAAGCTTCTAAAATCTGTAATTTTATTTTAACTGACGGACAAAGTATCTTCCCATCAAAATTCTATCTTGGACAAACTGCTCTTAATACTAAGCAAGAGAGTGATGATATTTAACCCTAAAAAAAAAAAAAAAAAGAGTCCTGGAAAACAAGGATAACACTTTACTACTCGACAATCTTTCACAGAGAAAAGCACACACAGCAAAATAAACACTTCCAAGTGGCACAGGAGTGGACACAGTTTCAGAGAATTCTCTCATGCCTTTCCTTAACCATTTTTTTTTTTTAATTTATTTATTCCAAATAAAAAAGCAGAAAGCATTTAAATGCAATATGACTTGAGGGTCTAGTAGATGTGATCGCAATTTTCCTCATCAGGATCATATTGGTGTTTCGTAGCCTAAATACCAATGAGCTGGAAGATTGGCTTTTGCAAACTTTGCCTTCCCTTGAACCACACAGTGAGCTAGACAGACACTCCTGAGATTTTGACACTTAAGAGCTGAATGATCCAGCACCTACCACTCACATAAGTACTTCTGTGTATTGAAAAATCGTTTTCAGCAAATATTTACATACATAGCTTTCTCCACACTTACTCAAGTGCCAGTAAAATTTGATGAGCAGAATATCCCTGGGAAAGAAAAATTCATGCAGAAAGAAACATGTTTAGCATGGCTAGTGCCAAGCAATATAGCAATTGACCGTGTATCATTGTAGAAGGGATTTTTCAGTGTTTACCCAGCTACAACAAAAAGAAAACAGTGTATACTTCTATGAAATTTGTGTGATGTACACACCTAGATGGTACCCATCCACAGTTATGCCTGCCTGTTTTACAAGTCCACCTTTTTAACTAACATTTGAAACTGTAATTGTGTATCCCCAAACAGTAAAGAGGAGAAACTGACAAGAACAGAAAGTGCTTGCTTTCTAGCTCACCCTGCCTTAATGCTAGAGGAGGTGAAAGGAGCTGAAGGGTCTCAGGAGGATGCTGCCTCTGGTGGAATCAGAAGTAAGAAATAATGAAGTGTAGGTTATGTCAAATTAGATGATTGCCACTGGGGGAAACCGGGAACATGCACTAGATAACTAAGCACTACTTATAATGGCTGAGAAGCAGTTTTAAAGGCCAGATTTTTAAGTGATATCAAATGAGATAAATGTCCTTTTACATGAATGAAGGGGATTTATGAAAGCAAGAAATGTCAGCCTTAGGGTGGGACACTTCAGTAAGGGGCTTATGAACATTAGCATGGACTATACTGGGAAGTGGACATTCTCTTTTCTTATACTAGTATTCTGAAAAGCAAACTAAACAAGGGCCACAGGCGTACTATAAAACTGAATCCATGTACTCTTTCTCAGTGACATGTCAAGTATATTTTGACTTGAACAGATAAAGAGAGAGACATGACCACCAGCTGACAGGGCAGGAACATAAACATGTGGTTTTGTCGTGTGGAATAAGCTGACTCTTTTCTTGTTTGCGTTTCTGTTTCAGCAAATCAAGCAGAAGCCATCCCTTGCCTTCACCCCTCATTCCCTGTTCTCCCATCAACAGCACTCTGTTTTATTATCTGTTTGGTTTCACAAAACCAAACACTTGTGATAATGATGTAAGTTTAGGGGTTGTAAAGGTTCTGCTTCAGTGAAAGTCTAGAGGGGGGAAAAATCATATAAGGTGATTGGCTTTTTATGGTATAGTATCTAGAGTCAAGACCAAGAATCCTTACTGATGGAATGATTGAATAACTTTCTGTAGAAAGGTCTTTCTCAAGGTGGATTTCAACCATCTTCTTTTCTTCCATGGAGACTCTACATGTAATACATTGTTAGTTTACCTGAACATGACCTCTGAAAAATGGATGTTAAATATTAAAATTTAATAATTGCTTTTTTTTTCTTCTTCAGGCACTGTAAAGGGAAAGACACCTTTAGTGAAGGTATGAAATCATACATAAATTACACTGATATCCTTAAAACTATTCCAGACTGAAAGAAGCCAATACTCTGTGGAACTAAGGCTTTCTTTCCCTTTTAAATTAAAAGAAAAAAAAAAAAATCCTTTTCAACAATTTTCATTTTGAAACCCATGAAGTACACTTCATAGTCATTAAAAGTTACAGCTAGTACTGGAAGGTTGTGAAGGCTCTTGCCAAAGTGGAAAAAGACCAGCAGAAATGAGTCAGAGGCAAGTTTGACTAGGCCCTTTTGAGAAGTGGAGGGTTTGGACAGAAGGAAAGGGGGTCTACCTGAAAAGGAAAAGATATCTAGGTCATATTATACGATGGAGAAATCAGAAATCAACCAAAATTTAAATAATACTGCTTTAAAGAAGTAACCTGCTCAAACAGCATTTTACCTCAGGAGTTAATGTTGATGCCGTTCATAACTATGTCTATTCACTGTCCACACCCTGCTGGTAACAATGAGGTTATCACTGTGGACTCCATGAAGCTGCTGCCCCTTCTTCCTGTACAGGGCAAACTCTTAAGGCTGTAGTTTTGGCTCCCTTCTGCATAGCCTGTGTTGTCTCTTGATTTGCTTTCAGATGTATTACGTGGAAGCTGTGGGAGGCCAAGGTGGGAAAGCCATTCATTTCCTTCAAAGGTCCACTTACTTCTCTTTCCAGTCAGGAAACCAAGTAACAAGAAGTAGAGCTCCTGACTGCTGCTCTTGGATACTGACTGGTTTCTGTACCACATTTTGAAAGCAGGAGGGCAACCTGCTGTGGTTGTGCATGGCAGGACTCAGCCTCAAACCCACATACAGGTTGTCACAACTCCTTCTGTCAGTCACACAGTTGTTTGGGCTTTGTTTCCTTCCCTCCTTTTTGCTCTGTCTTCCTTCCTTGCAGTCACTCTTGTCTCTTGTCTTCTTCTACTTCTGCCATCCACCCCTGCCTTCCCTCCTGTTTTTCCTGAATGATGAGTGCAGAATCAGGCCCAGCAGCTCGAGTAGGGCAGTGACTGTTGAGACTGCCCACCAAAACTCCTGACAGCAGGCTTTCTGTGGCAGCAGGTCTCTTCACATGTCTGTGGAGCCAGTGCTCAAGGCATTAACCATCTTGCACACCCTCTGACAGGAGTCTTTCAGCCCTATATACACACCTCAGCAAAGATTAGAGGAAGCTCTAGGGGATATATTTAGGGAGGTCATTCGTTTAGTGAGTCCCTAATTTTTTTTTGATACATGATTAGCAAGGTCCTTCCTGTCATGCCACTGAACTTTGTGACTTTTACCACAAATATACTTCCATATCAGGTTACAGGTCTGCTGTTTCTAGATGGTTTTCATTCTTACAGGCACTGGAGAGTCCAAATTGTGGCATGCACAAGATGTTTCCTCCATGCCATGGTCTTTCCTTCTTACTAGCAAGAATTTATTAATTTTGCAAGGTGAGGGCCAGAGGGGTTGAGGGAAGAGGCCATTTTAAAATCAAAGGTGAAGCAATGCACACAATGAGTATGGCTTTCAGTCTCACCACTGCCATTTAACACCTTCAGCAGCACCTTCAGATCCAAAGTGTTTATGGTGTCGGTGCCATCACAGGAGCCACCTTGAATATATTCTCTCTCTCCATATTTCTATCACTTTACTTGTTCCTTGCTATAAAATGTAACACAAACAATTGTTAACATCCACATCTCAGGGGAGGTTTTCTAAAGTACAAATTGTACTTTCTTTTAGGAAAACATTAAAAATCCTCTGTACAGGTACTTTATGCAGAACTAGTGTATCTGCAGGCTGATCTCCAGGAGATCCACCTGTGCCTGACATAGTCAACAGGCACTGGCAAGGAATTACAGATCGTACATTTCCAGATTAAGTTAGTTGGAAACTTTTGCAAACTCACTGACAAAAAAAGAAAAATGTAAAATGGAAATGTAAAATCCAATAGAGGTGGTAGCAAACACGTGAAATTTCAGTATTACTGATCTTTTAAAGAATCTGTGTTGTTATACTAACACTGTTTTACAGAAGATATGTCTTTCTGAGGTGTTTGTCGGGGCAAATTCTCAATTAGGTATGAATAAACATTGTTTAAAACTGGCTTAAAACTGGCATTGTACTACCCCGAAACTGCAACCATAGCCCATACCAGACAAAAGTAAAAGAAGGACAGTAAAAATACCTGTCTTCCCCAGACCTTGAAGAGCCTTTACTTTACTCAGTTCAGTGGAGGCAGTGAATTGTTTCAAGTCTGCACCCTGAAGAATGAATTAGCCACCAGGCTGCTTTTGTGCAGCATGCTCAGATGTCACATAGTCTCCTAGTCTCAAAACTTCTTTGAAATGAGTAATGGAAAACACAAGTCAAGGGTCCCACTGAATTATCACTGCGCTCCTGGGTGCACTATTTGAACACTCTCAGCTAAATAAGGTTTTAGGTGGGTGGTCACTGAGCTGATTGCTAATGTAAATGTCACTGCCTGTATGATAGCTGGAAAGGAGAGCACAAGAATGGCTACTGAAAACCTGTTGCGTGTAAGACCTTTACCACAGGTCTGTGTGTTTTCACCACTGTGCTGAGGAGCCATTTAATTGCAGTCAACCATACCCATTTCTTTTTTAGCAGTCAGTAAGTTGGCAACTTCTATATATATTGAGAAGGTGAACTTGCACTTATTCAGCAAAAGTAAAAGGAATAGAGCTTGCTTGAATAAACATGTTTAACATGCCATGGCATCAGATGCTTGCTGCTGGGAGAAAAGAATTGAAATGATACATTTTTCATCCTCCAGTAATCCACTGCTGGAATGAATGGCCTGTTAAACACCCTCCAAAACTGACAAGCTAAGAAAGCCAAGGTTGTTCAGGTCACTTTTGCAACAGTGAGCACTGTTAAGTTCAACAGACGTTAACTACAGTGTTTTTTTAGTATGGCTGGAGAGAGCTATTCGCTGCTAATTAACCTCTGGCTGCAAGTCTGATATACCCTAAATCATGGCTCTGACTTTTCAGGGGGTTAGTCTCTGCGATCTGAGAGGTCTTTCCAGCCTGTAGTGATGGTGTGACGGTGGTATGTCCCTGCTTTGGATTTTATTACCATAGGATTTATTTTATGATACCTCAAATCACATTAAGTCATCTCTGCTCTTTTCCCTTCCACTCTGGGCTTTTTCCAACTATATGACTATACACATACCTTTCTGCTCCTTTTCCAGTGTATTACCAATGAGAAAACAGGGACTTTTCCTATGTTTTCTGTACACTCTACTATAATTTAAATTTTCCTCTAAACCACCAGCCATTAAACAACCGCAGCTTGTGTTTACTTGCCTGATTGAGTTCCCTGGGCTATTTGCAAGCTTAGTACCTAGAACAGCTTAAACAAGAACGTCCACTGTTGAGGCATTAAAGCCATTGAGCTGTACCAGGTTCATTACTCAGTTATAAAAGTCAGCCATTTAATGGTTAGAAGCTACCACACTACACTAAAGTGTGGCATAGATTGAGGCAGATTTTCCTAGCTATGTCTTAGTTCACATGTAGGCTTAAACTGGACACTCAAGCCTAGAAATTAGCCACTTTTGGTAATGTTTTTTTCCAGGTTGGCTGTAGATAGCATGATTTTAACTTCTTTCTGCTTTGCTTTCAGTCAATAGTGGTAGCAGAAATTTTAGTGCAGACTAATCCAGCAAGAGCTCATTATGCATGAAAATGGGTGAGCAAAAGTTACACACACGCATTGTTTTACGTTATTATATTGGTGAGTAAAGTTCATACTGTCTATAGCCAAAACAAATTCTGATAACACTCTGACTTCATCTTTAAATAGCTCATAGAGTGGAAACTTACTTAATAACCCTGAACAGCTATATTTTTTCATCCTTTCTTCCTTTTCACTGTTGTAGAGGGAAAGAAGGACTCTATTATCCTTTTCATTTTCCCTTCAGTATTCACTCTTGTTGATAGCTTGTTGATAGCTACATAATATTTTCCCTCTTTAGTGTTTTCAGTCTATCTTCTTCTCTAGCGACCATGAATCCTCAGTTTCTAGGGAAAACCCTTCATAGTAATGATGTTTAGCTGAGTTGTCTCTTCAAAGCTGGTACCAAAGTTGTGTGCCATATTGAAGGTTAAGGGGAAAAAAATTTCCTAGTTTTTCTCTACCCCAGACTAATGTAACATGGTCTCTGTATCTGCTCCTTTTCTGGGAGATAAATGAGGTCCCAGAAGAGTGGTCTTGGAATAAAGCAGATGAGTCACCCCTAACATGAAATCTGTCTACATTACAGGACTTTCTGCTTCTGCCGTATACTATTCATTGCCATTTCTAACTGCTCTTTCTCTTTAATTTTAGGCACAATCTATTACCCTTTTCTGACCACATAGTTCATTCACTGTGCTGCTCATGACAAGGTGTGCCAGGCTGTGGAGCATGATCAGAAGAAGATTTAGACTGATGAGCAGATCCAATTAGCAAATGTTTTATTCAATGGCCACAGAAGAGCAGTGAGCATGATATTTTCTGAATAAGTGATAAAATAAAACTGGTGATATGTTTGCTGTCTTCTAACATATGAGGAAAGGATCTCACTATTAGGGTCAAGATTCCCAGGTACAGTGTTACAGAATGCTGGATGGAATTTCTCTTGCTGGTTACCACTGGGGGGAAAATAATACTTTTGGATGGATTTTAATTTAGTTCCTCTTTGCACATCAGAATGTCTCACTCATTTCTGCACTAGGTATAGCTAATTTCAGTGAGGGTTGTTACTTGGGGGTTTTGTTTGTTGGTTGGTTTTCCTGGGGGGGGAAAAAAAGAAGAAGAAAAAAAAACGAGTCCTTTTTTATCTAGGAGAAAATAACAACTCAGTTCTTCATCCTTATAGCCACAGAATAAAGGTTTTAAGTTCAAACTCACAGAGTAAATTATTAACAGAGTAAGTAACCTAACAAAGGCTGGAAAATCTAAAAGTTATGTTGACATCTTTTTTCTCATCATTTCATTTGAGAATACCTCCCTGATATCTAGGAATAAACAGTTTTGAAACTCTTTTATAAAGAAGAGGTAGAACTGAGACACCTGCCCTTTAAAAATACTCAGCTTGAAACAAAAGTTGCAGCATCTACACGCCAGAAGTAAAAGAAGTATCATAATGCCAGGTGATGGATTAACATATTCCAGAGTGGATTTAAACGGTCATGCCATGCCAATATGCTGTCAGTCATGAAAGATTAGTCTGGCATTGTAAAGATTTTCATCCAACAAAAGTACTGAGAAGTTAAAAGTATGCTGTCTAGTTTTATACAAACACAATGTAGACTTATATTAAGTAAATATGAAGAAAATTGTATAAGAGGTATACCTGTTGACACACAGTTTTAGAAATAACAAAGGGAGCCTTTTAAAATGTCATTGCATTCAGATAAGAAAACTTACCTTTTATCACTTGGGCAAAAGGGGGGCAGCCCTTAAAGTATGGTTTCCAAAAGAAGTAGACATTAACTCACGGGAAGAGATATTTCACCTTTTCACCAGCATAATCCACACGTTTTAGAGACACCTGATACTTTTGTTTATGTGTTTCATATCCTATTCCCTTACAAACCTTTTGTTAGCTTAAGAAGCAGGGCCTGTAAAGGTAGCAGAATTGGCACAATTCTGACACAGCCCAAACACAGTTAATTAGTGCATGCTGCAAACACTGCAGAGGCAAACACAGCCTGGGTATCCAGATGCAACCTTTACTGCTGGCCTGGATGCAGGTGTCAGGATGCAGCAAATGCCTCCTGCTCACCTATGCACCCATCCCAGAGGCAGGACAATGACGAGAGAGACTAGACAGAAATTGTTTTTTTCTCTTAGGAATCTTTGGCTGTGAAGCAAATTTTTTCATGCTGGTCACAAGCAAAAGTACCTCAACATCCTCCCACAGGAGTGGATGCTTTTTACACCACAGCAGCTCAAGGAAATTCAGAAGGTGGAGGTTTGCATCTTTTTGTGTATCTGATGTTATACAGGTACAGAAAATTAATAGCAAAGACAATGGGAGGGACATGAACTCTAATTGCTGCCATTCCACACACTAACCTTGGAGTATGATAATGTATGACTAACCATGTGAGAAATGCATCTCTGTAGACAAAGCACAGGACTAGGAGCCAGGAAAACCCCAAGCCTGAAGCAAAAGTCTGAGATGGATTGTTCATGTGGCTTTGAACAGCTCACTTACACTTCCTTGCTAAGCATGTTTGTTTCATCCAATAAGCTCAGAGATGAACACTTTGTGGAGAAAGAATATATTCAACCCATGACAGGGCAGTAGAGGGTGACAAATAACGTCATTAATCACTGCTGATCAGAGAGCTGGGATCCCCTCTCCTGGGCTGATCCTGGGCAGAGGAAATAAGAAGAGGGATGCACAATCATTGCAAAAAAAAAAAAGTGTGTCTCTCTCCTCAGCCCTTGCAAGTTTTGGTGATTGTGCAACCAGTCTACATGTGGTTTGCACATGACAATAGTCAAAGTCTCTTTAGAGGCCCAGTCCATGGGGAAGTCCATATTCTACTTGTGAGATGCTGTTACTGTACAAGGCACCAAGACTGTCAGCCTTGGGCCTCACCAGAATATTCAGTGCTCTATGTCACAGAATGATGTGCACTAGAACAATTACATGGGTGAAATGTTACTCTGGACCACACACAACTCTGGGAAGGTTCATGCATTTAGAACCTGGTTCTGGAAAGGAAATTTCCTCTTCAACCCATTTCTCTTTGCCCATTCTTTTCTTTGCCTGCCTCATTTTTTGCTTTGGTTTTTCTGCATGAATGGGGGGGACATACGAAAGCTCAAGAATGCCCTGAGTGGGGGTAACGGTAACTCTTTGTGACCATCTCTGAGTTTGGAAAGTAGGAAGTCCAACAATCACAGCCCTCATGCCTAACTCTGCATGCAGCTTGCCTCCACTTTGGCTCCACTTAGTACATAATGACTGTGCCTCTGCTGCTATTCACCGTGCTCACACTAGCCTTGCAGCCTGCGAAATCTGAGGTGTACTTTAAATGCCATACTTCCCTCTATGCCTCCATGCTGCTGTTTTCCCTTCTCTTTGCAGGGAGATCTCCCCAAAATACAGAGCTAGTGCTACAGCTCTAATAATACCTTCAGGAGATGCAGCCCCTCCATAACTAAGTCCCTGATTTTAATTCCTCCAGAATATTCACATTACACACCAGCTGTTCAGACTGTCACATAAGCAGCAGCCTCAGCAGAAAGACTAAGGCCTGCAAAGGCAGAGGAAGTAAGCTAAGCTCTCACCCTCCACAAGTAATCCTTCCAGACCAGGGTAGACTTACAGTGGCTACAGCCATAGTGGAAAGGTTTAAAGAGCCACCCTGAGCTATGTTCAGGCAATGAGTACCAGAATTAGTCTTGGACTTCTTGTGTTAGCATTATATTTATCTTTTGCAAGCATGGAATTCAATTCACTTTAAAATAATGCACTTTAAAAATAATGTATTTTAAGTAGTTCAACCCTGAAAATGTACTTGTTCTCACAGTTTCACATCAACTTTTTACATAGCTGCCAACAGACTTCACACTCCCTTGCCTTGCCCACCTGTGTAAACACTAGGAGAGTTTCTCTTTGTGAAGCACAGGTAAGGTCTTGTGGCTTGATAATGTGCAAAAAAGAATGGGACAGAGACTCTCTGCAACACTAGATGTGGGAGAGATCTGCCTCATCCTATTTACTGTGCATTTAAGGGTAGCTTTTAAACTTCTCCTATAAATAACACTTATTTTGAAGTGTTGTATGGGATATCTTTGACATTTATGACCAAACTACTACTTTCAAAGCCTCTTTAAGTGACTTCTGATTGAATGACATTGTAGATGGCCGCTGATATGCCACAAACACTGCAGGCCTTGTTATTTATCTTGTTCTCTTTCTTATCTGCACTAAATAACACATTTTTACACAAATGCTCCTGTTGATTTCAGAGAGCTTAAGCATATAAGAACATGTTGGCCACAACAATCCCATGCAACACTACAGGCTGGGGTCAGAGAAGCTGGAGAGCAGCCAGGCTGCTGGTTGACAATAGGTTGAACAGTGTGCCCAGGTGGCCCAGAAGGCCAATGGCATCCTGGCCAGTATCAGGAATAGTGTGACCAGAAGGAACAGAGAAGTCTTTGTTGTACTGTACTCAGCACTGTTTAGGCCACACCTTGAGTACTGAGTCCAGTTCTGGGCCCCTCAGTTTAGGAAAGATGTTAACTTGCGGAACATGTCCAGAGAAGGGCAACAAAGCTGGGGAGGAGTCTGGAGCACAGGCCTGTGAGGAGAGGCTGAGGGAACTGGGGTTGCTTAACCTGGGGAAGAGGAGGACCAGGGAGACCTTATTGCTCTCAACAACTACCTGAAGGGAGGTAGTAGCCAGTTGGGGATTGGTCTCTTCTCCTAGGCAACCAGCAGCAGAACAATAGGACACAGTCTCAAGCTGTGCAGAGGGAAGTTTAGGCTTGGTCTTAGAAAGAAGTTCTTCACAGAACTCCCACCAGGAAGGTGGTAGGGTCAACATCCCTGGAGGTGCTTAAGAAGAGACTGGGTGAGGCACTTACTGCCATGGTTCAGTTGACTAGTTAGGGTTGGGTGATTGGTTGGACTTGATGATCTTGGAGGTCTCTTCCAACATGGTTGATCCTGTGATTCTGTAAGTGGAGTTCATGAATACATTCCTCTTATTTTTCTTTCTAGGTTCAGTGAGACAGTGGACATCAATGTTGTGAAACTGGAGAGAAGCAAGCATGTTATGGCAGTGTTTTGTGAGTATGATCTGAAAGATGAGCTGAGGAATGTACAATGCTTACAAATCAGTGTTCCCAGCATGGCCTCTTGAATTCTCTGGTCAGTGGTAAGAATTTGAGATGTAACAGCCTTATGTGCTATGAACAGAACTACTGAAGAGAAATATCATGCTTCTTACAGAAGCCTCAACCACCAAACATGTCAATAAAAGTGTGATTGCACCAGTAAGGAGGATGAAGACAAGACATTTTCATGCCGCTACACAGCAGAAATCCTTTCCATAACAACTTGTCATAAAACTGATGATGATAACTATTCATCCTTTCACCTTGAGCCTGATTCCTTTCTCAGAGAAATTCTGTTCAACAAAACTCCATTTTCTGCAGTAAAACAATTCTGAAGTCACATCATAGCCCTTTGAAGAGCTGTGTGGAGGGGGTTTATGCAACATGTGAGGCCCTTGTGTAGCAACTTCACCAGGCTTTTCACGCCCAGGCTTGCTCATGCTTGGCAATGAGAAGACAAACAACCAACTCAAGGCAGGGCTGCTATTCAACACTTGTTCCACCTCACATTCCAGCACCAAAATTTCTCATGCCTGGCAGAGGAAGAGGAGTGCTTCACCACATTGCCTATAGGTTGCACAAGACTCTGATGCTGAATTGGAAGTAAAAGGAAGGCTATACAACTTGCTTTCTGCTTTGTGTGACTGGATTTGATATTTTAAAACGGGCTTATTGTTATCCAGCTGTATTTTAGATGCTGCCTTGAGATGAAGAGATTCAACTAGACTGTTTAGCCAGAGGCAAAACAATTTCTAATGTCATTGCAGGAGGAGATCATGGCTAACAAGCTTGCTTATTGTTTTGTTTAACCAAAGAAAGCATGCTGTGTCAGGCAACATGTTAGTCAGCATGCCTCAACAGCTGCAGACTGGAATGTTACCTTGACAGTGTCACATCCCAGGACAGGGAGCATGTCATAGTCATTTCTATCAATTTTCTCCCCAGCACAGGAGACGGAAGCAATTCAGGCCATGTCCTAGACATCCCCTCCCCTTCACAAATCCCTGGATTCACAGACAAAAGCATGTACCACTGGGTAGAAAGTAAGTTTTTCAGACAGACCTTAGGAGTCTCATGCCTGTCTATACTTGTTTATATAAGGGTATTGTGATTATTTTCTGATTCTCATAAGTGTGAGGTAATATGGTGACCTGAGCTGCTTGGATGCATTTGTGGAAGGGGAGAAAAAAAAAAAGCTGGATGTGTAGCTATTCTTGCTTCATCTAAAGCAAAAAGACATCCTCTGCCTTTTGGATAGATGTAGGGCAATTTGCCCAAATATTAGCTTTTTCATATTAATACAGTTTTGCACATTACAGAAGAGGCTAAAAACACCAGTAGAAGCAATGATTAGTAACAGTAACTGGTAGCAAAGAGGGTGAAACTGATTGAGGCTGTCTAAAACTCTCTAGGCATCTTTTGTGTGGTTCACATATTGCTATAAGAAAATACATCTTAGGTAATGAAACAGCACAGTTGATCCTTCAATTAATGGACAGCAGTGGTCCTAACAGGCATCTCTGAAGGTCTCAGGAGGACTGACAATGAAACTATGGCAGAAAAGACATGATAGTCTCAACAGCTCCTGGATTTAAAAAAAAAAAAAAACAAGGACGGTCAATCCCAAAGCAGTTTCAATTCCTCCTAATATACTGGAAAGAAGTATCTTTCAGAAAACATCTTTTAAATGATGATACATGTGACTGATTACTTCTTCTCCATTCAAACCCACCTTTCCTTTCTGCCTGATCTTTCTGAGGTGTAACAGGGGCGAGCCCAGGTCTGTCAGAGCAAACAGCTGCACATCATTAGTGCTGTTTTTCTCACTGCAGACTCCTACCACAGCCTGCATACACTTCCACTTTCAAAGGATTGTACTTCACCTGCATTGCACAGGCATAGGAGCATGTTGAATATAGAATTGTTTCAGCTGAAAAAGACCTCTAAGATTACCAAGTACAACCATCGACCTAACACTATCATAGCTGTTAAACCACTTCCCAAAGTGCCATGTTCACACATTTCTTGAAAACCTCCAGGGACTGTGACCTCACCACCTCCCCGGACAACCTATTTCAATGCAAGAGCACTCTTTCAGTAAAGAATTTTTTCCTAACATCCAATCTAAACCTTCTCTGGCACAATTTCGTGGGACTTCCTCTCATCCTATCACCTGATAAGAGACAGACTCTCACCTCACACTATTCAAAGTGTGGCCTCACTAGTACTGAGTACAAGGGCATGATCACTTCCCTACTCCTGCTGGCCACACTGTTCCTGATACAGGCCAGGATGCTGTTGGCCGCCTTGGTCACCTGAACACACTGCTGGGTCATGTTCAGCCATGTTCAACCTTCATCCATGAGTCCTGTTCTTCCAGGCAACTTTCCAGCCACTCTGCCCCAAGTGTGTAGGATTGCATGAGGTTCACCAAACCAGGCACTTAGCGTTGTTAAACCTCATACAACTGACCCCAGCCCATTGATCCAGCCTGTCCAGCTCTCTTTGCAGAGCCTTCCCACCCTCAAGCAGATCAGCACTCCCACACAATCTGCAAACTTACTGAGGGTAAACTCAATTTCCTCATCCAGATCATTGATAAAGACAACTGACCCCAATATTGAGCCCTGGGGAACACTGCTAGTGACTGACATCAATTGGATTTAACCCCATTCACCACCACTCTTTGAGCCTGGCTGTCCAGCCAGTTTTTAACCCAGTGACGTGCTCACCCATCCAAACCATGAGCAGCCAGTTTCTTCGGAAGGATGCTGTTGCAGTATGACATCTTTCATTTTGCTTTCCCACATTTGCAATGTGGCTTTCAGAAGACGAATAGCAAAAATTAAGCATGTGCACCTGCTCCCAGAGGAAGAAATTATATTTGCCTGTCCAGATAATCTAAATAAATTAACTTGCTGTAACTAGGCTCAGTGGCCACTGAATATAATTTTATGATGCTCATTTAGTTTTATCCACATTGCATATTTTAAAAATAAAATCACATCATGATTTTATAGATTCAAATATGCTAACCCACCCAAGGCAGGTAGGTGAAAAGGAGTGTCGTTGCTGCCCTTTATCTAGGGCATAGAGTACACTTTGCTGCATGTATTCCTGAGGCATGTCACCAGCTAGAGGACTTTGCCAAATGATGACTCTATCCTTCATACATCTATCACTTCATGTATCTCTAAGACATGCACTACAACACAGAGTACCAGTAATGTACCTGTTTGCTACTGCTGCTGGTTTTCTTCTTCCTCAGGCTGGTCTCAGGTTGAACATGTCAGTATCACTGTGTTTGCAGTGTTGAAGCATGTTGTCCTTGTGAAGAAACAATGAAGTTACTCGACTATGTCTTTTTGTAGTCTGGTATTCCACAACCCAGATGAGATAAAGTGTGAAAATACAAAATACATCTCTGCACCCTCACAGTCTTTGCAAGCACACAGTAGTGAAGATGTCTTCCTTGCTCTCGAGGCCTCTTTGCACCGGACACGGGATGCGGAAAATTAAGAGCGATGCTACGAAATCCCCTGCTCTTCAGCTTACGAGCTCCTGTTAAAATCACAGGCGTCATCTAGTGGACGCTTGGAGAAACAGGGAACACCAGCACGACGCTGATGGATGGTTCAAGAAGGCAGAAGCCAGTGGCGGGGGTCGGAGCAGAGATGCAGGAAGTAACTCTTGGCAGCCCGCGGACGAGAGCAGAGAGAGCAATTCAGTACCACAGCTGCGCTGCAGCCCAGTCACATTCGCTGCAGAGCTGCTGCAAGACAGCCTCTTTTTTATGATTTAAACTGATAAGGATGCAGCCCTAATTCGTGCTTGCCGTGGGACTGAGAATGCGTGATTTTTTTTTTTTTTAAATCTTGAAAAAAAGAATGCAAGAGAGGAAACTATTCTTCTGCCCCTTGTTGGTCACTGCAAATTCTCTGTTTGTTGCTGGTTTATTGACTTACAGGTGCTGAGTGAATACAGAGAAAGCAAAGCTTCTCAAGGTAGATCATCACCTAAACTGACTATGTTTGATACAAAATTTATAAATTATTTCAGTGTTCATACTTCTACAGACTAAAGGATGACTTTGTTTGCAGTTGGCTGGTTCATATCTTTCAAACATGTATTCCCTGATGCCTAATGAAGAGCATCACAAGCATCATGGCAGCATTACTCAAAATGTTGGTAGAGTTATATTGGATAAGGCAACAGCAGAAGACATTTCAAAACCTGGCCAAAGATCATCATAAGATTCAGCACAGGCTATCAATTCTCACTTGTCAGTATAGGGAAGCAGCCTGTCTGTTCTCAAAATGGAGCTTTTTTACAGTAAGGCTGCCTATGTTATTAATTGGCATGAGAATATTCCACTACAGAGAAGGGTCTGTGAGCTGATAGCTGACTTCAAATATGTAATAATGGTACCCCTGCATAAAACATGAGTCTTGAGAAGCTGTGTGAAGGCCGCCAGGCTGGGAATGTGCCTTGAAGTGTTCACACAGAGCAGTCCATCCAGAACCTGACCTGCCGGCACACAACAGCAGATGTAAAGGCTAAGAACAAATTCACTGAGCACGAACTTATGAAATAAATACAGAACTAGCACTGCTAGCCTGCAAATCATGCCTTCATTAGTCCTCACGACCCCATGGCCACCCACGTGGAAGCACTCTATTTCTTAAATTCAGGTTACTTGTGATAGGTATGGAAGTTTGCAGTAGGGTGCTGCTTTAAGGCTCAGCTGCAACTCACCTGAGCACAAACTTCTGAGCTGAGAAGAGATAGAAGCAGCTTTTAAGTGAGTAAATATTTTACTGGGGAGAAGTAAAAAGACTTCACAAGGGAGGGCCTTAGTCCATCAGCCTTGTGGTTTAACCCCTTCCAGTAACGAAACACCAAGAAGGCGCCTGCTTACTCCTTCCCCTTCCAGTGACATGGGGAGGAGTGTTACAAAAGAATAAAAATGTTGACATAGGAACAGCTTAATAACTGAAATAAAGTATTTGTGATGGTATTATTATTATTATTATTATCATTATTATTATTACTATTAGTGTAACAAGGACTTGGGGATGCTGGTGGGTGAGAAGCTCAACATGAGCCACCAGTGTGCAGCCCAGAAAGCCAATCACATCCTGGGCTGCATCGAGAGAAGCATAGCCAGCAGGTCAAGGGAGGTGATTCTCCCCCTCTAGTCTGCTCTGGTGAGACTGCACCTGGAGTACTGCATCCAGTTCTGGAGCCACTATTACAGGAAGGATCTGGACATGCTGGGACATGTCCAGAGAAGGGCCACAAGGATGATCAGAGGGCTGGAGCACCTCTCCTGTGAGGACAGACTGAGTGAGTTGGGACTATTCAGCCTGAAGAAGAGAGGGGTCCAAGGAGACTCCATTGTGGCCTTCCAGTATCTCAAGGAGTCTACAAGAAAGCTGGTGAGAGACTTTTTAGGGTGTCAGGTAAGGATAAGATTAGGGGGATTGCAACAAAACTAGAAAAAGGTACATTCAGATTGGATGTTAGAAAGAAGTTCTTCACCATGAGGGTGGTGAGACACTGGAAGAGGTTGCCCAGGGAGGTGGTAGAAGCCCCATCCCTGGAGGTTTATAAGGCCAGTCTGGATGTGTCTCTGAGCAACCTGATCTAGTGTGAGGTGTCCCTGCTGATGGCAGGGGGCTGGAACTGTATGATCTTTGAGGTCCCTTCCAACCCTAACAATTCTATGATTCTAAGAAAGAGAAATAAATCTCAGGAAAAGGACAAGTAATGCACAGTCCAATATCTCACAACGCACCAACAGATGTTTTGCCATCAGTCTGCCTTCCCCAACTCACCCCAGGTTATATACTGAGAATGATATTGTATGGTATGGAATATCCCTTTAGCTAGTTCAGGTCAGCTGTTCTGGCTATGCTCCTCGCAGCTTCTGGTGTATCTGCACATTATCAAGTGTTGAAGTTGAAAGCCCATGATTTTCTAGTTACAACAAAATAATCAGTGTATTGTCAGAATTCATACCATACTGAATCAAAAACACAGCACTATTCTAGCTACTAAGAAGGAAAATTAACTCCATCCCAACTAAAACTGGTGTTTGCAAAGGAGCACCTCTTGAAGAAGCACAGAAGCTCTGGCCTCCGTCAGAGATAGCTGTAAGATGTCTGTGATGAAGAAGATTGATGTGTGAAACTTGGTGAAGGGGCAAACTGTGCTCAAGGAGAGGTGGTAGAAAGCACAGTGAGGCATGAACCTGTGTTGGAGTAGTCACAGAAGAAGGCCTGTTACTAACCTTGGGGTGAACATAACTCAGGAAGGAGAGGTTACAGCACCAGAGGGGATCAGAACTTTCAGGGTAGTAGCAACAAGTGAATATGTGATACCTCAGCCTTGCATCAACTTGGAGAAAGAACACCTAGCAGCAACAAACTTCCTCATGACATGCTGTCACACCAATTCCACAAACACTGTATGAAGTACAATAAAATTGTCAGAAACAGAGGCTGTCAGGAAGGTGATTGTGCTCCTTCTTCCCTTGCACCAAGCAGCCACATCAGCCTTGTGTCCAGAAAAAAGCTCTTGCTTCTCCATGTGAAGGTACAGGACAGTTTCAGAGTTGCCTAAGACATCAGCTCTACATCCCATCTCTGGCTGTTTGATATTTCCTTCCTGCATCACTCAAGGCAGCACAAGGACCATGAGCTGGGGGAATCTGAGGGACATATCCTGTTATACTGCTGAGTACCTGCAGAACCTAGTAAGAGTCAGAGGCTCAAAAAACCTTCTGTGATTTATGAACTGCCAGAGCTGTATCCACAGGTGCCAATTGCAACCCCAAGTGCTATAACTAATATGTCATCCTTGTTGCCTACTTTCCTAAAGAGAACTACCAAATGGTTTGCTTCAGGCAGAGGGACCTGAGAAGTTACACATCCCTGGAAAGAGACCAGTGAATAACTCAGGGAGGAAGGGAGAACTCTAGACCTAGGAGTTCTCTCTCAGCGTGCAAAAGAGTCTCTAAGGGCCAGGAAAATGTCAAATGAGAGACTATGAGGGATCTACATTAACTTGTTACTCTGGCAATAATGGGGCAGGAGCAGCAGAGAGGCTTTCCCAGTTCTGTTTTGCCTTCAGCTACCTGGACCTCAGCAAGGCCTTTGACACTGTCCCCCACAGCAAACTCCTGGCCAAGATGGCAGCCCATGGCTTGGACAGGAGCACACTGCGTTGGGTTAGGAACTGGCTGGAGGGCCGAGCCCAGAGAGTGGTGGTGAATGGTGCCACATCCAGCTGGCAGCCAGTCATTAGTGGTGTCCCCAGAGATCAGTGCTGGGCCCCATGCTCTTTAACATCTTTATTGATGATCTGGATGAGGGCATTGAGTCCATCATCAGTAAATTTGCAGATGACACCAAGCTGGGGGCAGGAGTTGATCTGCTGGAGGGCAGAGAGGCTTTGCAGAGGGACCTCGACAGGCTGGACAGATGGGCAGAATCCAACAGCATGAGATTTACCACATCCAAGTGCCGGGTTCTGCACATTGGCCACAACAACCCCAGGCAGTGCTACAGGCTGGGGTCAGAGTGGCTGGAGAGCAGCCAGGCAGAGAGGGACCTGGGGGTGCTGGTCGATTGTAGGCTGAACATGAGCCTGCAGTGTGCCCAGGCAGCGAAGAAGGCCAATGGCATCCTGGCCTGCATCAGGAACAGTGTGGCCAGCAGGAGCAGGGAGGTCATTCTGCCCCTGTGCACTGCACTGGTTAGGCCACACCTTGAGTACTGTGTCCAGTTCTGGGCCCCTCAGTTTAGGAAGGATGTTGTCTTGCTGGAGCGTGTCCAGAGAAGGGCAACAAAGCTGGTGAGGGGTTTGGAACACAAGCCCTATGAGGAGAGGCTGAGGGATCTGGGGTTGCTTAGCCTGGAGAAGAGGAGACTGAGGGGTGACCTTATTGCTCTCTACAACTACCTGAAAGGAGGTTGTAGACAGGTGGAGGTTGGCCTCTTCTCCCAGGCAGCCAGCACCAGAACAAGAGCACACAGTCTCAGGCTGCGCCAGGGCAGGTTTAGGCTGGATGTTAGGAAGAAGTTCTATAGGGAGAGAGTGATTGCCCATTGGAATGGACTGCCCATGGAGGTGGTGGAGTCACCATCATTGGAGGTGTTCAGGAGGAGACTTGATGGGGTGCTTGGTGCCATGATCTAGTTGTATAGGTGGGCTGGATTGGTTGATAGGTTGGACGCAATGATCTTGAAGGTCTCTTCCAACCTGTGTATTGTATTGTATTGTATTGTATTGTATTGTATTGTATTGTATTGTATTAAAAGCTTGCAGCTACACTTATGTTGCGTTTAACTTTCCCTTCTTCTGGCTACCTGTTCACACACTGTGGAACCCTTAAGGCACAGTTCACATATACCATAAGACAAATGAAGCAGGTAATCCCAGCCCACAACCTGACACATGTGCAAACTGGCACTTAAAACTGACATTCCTTCTACAAACACTCCATTTGCTCCTCTCTAGAATCACAGAATCACAGAATTGTTTAGGTTGGAAAAGACCCCTAAGATCAAGATTAACCATCAACCTTACACCACCACAGCCATTAAACCATGTCCTGAACTGCCACATCTACACATTTTTAACACTTCCAGGGTCAGTGACTCCACCACCTCCCTGGGCAACCTATTCCAATGCCTTTCAGTAAAGAATATTTTCCTGATATCCAATCCTTGGCACAATTATTATCTCTAATATTCTTGGAGAGGTTATTTACTACCCTCTTACTTCTGGCCAGCTCACACAGAGAAGGAAGAGAGAGCTCCTCGTACCTAGGTGGGACTATGTATTCACGCAGCTTTCCTGAAAGTGCTTTTGAACAACTCCCAGTCTCTCTCCTAGAAGAGGACAGAACTGCCTCCCTGCAGCAGCCTTTAAACATTGCCTGTGTGTGAAAGGCAGTTATAAGAGAGCCCCATCACTGTACTTTGGTTATCAGGCTTTGCATCAGCCTATCACAGTATCACAGTATGACCAAGGTTGGAAGAGACCTCAAAGATCATCGAGTCCAACCTGTAACCACAAACCTCACGACTAGACCATGGCACCAAGTGCCACGTCCAGTCCCCTCTTGAACGCCTCCAGGGATGGTGACTCCACCACCTCCCCGGGCAGCCCATTCCAGTGGCGAATCACTCTCTCGGTGAAGAACTTTCTCCTCACCTCAAGCCTAAACTTCCCCTGGTGCAGCTTGAGACTGTGTCCCCACCCTGTGTCAGCCTAGTTCTGAATGCAGCTCTGTAACAAAGACAGGCTTGAGAGTCCTCTCTTTTAAGGCTACCACAGCTGTACCAAGTGAAGTAAAGAAGAGGGATTTGCCTTGTCAAACTCTCCCTGAAAGTGTAGGATGGTGTAGGAAGAGAAGTGGCCTCCAAGGAAACAGATGGAAAAGCTAAACACATCATAGAATTTGTTGACTTCCATCCTGACATGAATGTTTTCTAGCTGCCCAAGGCTGTTTCTTTATGACCTCTGCTCTAAACTGCAATTAAATACCCAAGGATTGCACTTCAGAAGAGAAATTACCCTGTGTTTGAGCCAGAAGACGTACCAGAGCTACAGCAATTCCTGTATTTGAGAAGAAATGACACTCAGGAAAGTGAGTAGAGAGGATAAAGAAAGGGGAAAAAAAGGAGGAAAAAAAAAGTTCTGTATAGTAAAGAGCAGCATTTAGGCTTTTCAAATTTAATTTTAAACTTAAGTATCCCTGTTCTTACACTAAGGCTTCTGTTTATGTGGGACCATAGACTTCTGCTGATATGTTTGAGTTCTCCATAAAAGAACCAAAGTGCCATGGTCCCAGACTACCTGCAGAGACAGGAGCAACAACAAGAGGTTGTAAAAAAAAAATTAAAACCATTAAAATCATGGCTGTCTGTGAAAATGGTTGTCCTGGTTTGAGTTAGAACAGAAGTAATTCCATTCAGGGATTTTACTTTTCAGCTCAGTCTCTTCTAAGTAATTGCACTTTCTGACATTAACAGCATTTTTCCACAGACAGTGTCTGCTTCTAGAAGTAATAACACTCAATGTTTTTAGTTACCAAGGATTAATGTGCAGAACAAGGTCACTGCTAGATCTTGTGTACTGCATTAGGGGTGCAGGGTAAAAGGCCACACTTGTAGGGAGAAGTAGACAGGACAGGTGACCCTAAACTGACCAGCAAGTTATCCCGTTCCTTATATATCATATTCAGTATAAAGCTGGTGGATCACAAGAAAAATGCTCTCTTCTTCTTTGGCCAGCATCCAAGGAGGACTCTCTCCATTCTGTCTTTGATCCCAGTCCCTGTGCTCCTAAACCCGGTTCCAGAATTCAGGTCCTGAATTGAAAACCTGTCTGCCACTGAGGCCAGTCTGGGACTACCCAGTCCCTGCCACAGCATCACTGATGTTGATGACTAATTGCCATCAGTGGGGTTTGGTTTGATATTTATTTATATATGTTTCATTTGATTTGTGGTATTTTCATTAAAGCTGTTTTAGTTTTCTTTTCCAATCTGTAAGTCTCTGTCCCTTCTTCCCTTTGGGAAGGGAGAAGTGCTAAAACAGAGCATCTGTCACTCATTTAGCAGCTGGCTCAGCCCAAAATCCTTGACACTGATGGAAGCAGCTTGTATTTAGCTGGTATTTGGCTCAGATATGCTCTCTAGACAAAACTAAACTAAACTGTTTAAGGGAGGTTAACACTATCACTTTCAGTAAAGAGTTTCCCAGCAAGGCAGCAATACCCACTTACATGCTTTGTGTAGTATCTGTCACAGGTACAGCTACATGCCACATTTGAACACTTTCTAGGGTGCAAACATGCGTAGTGGAAACCCCCCTACATTCTGCTAGTAAGGACATGCTTATCAAAGCTAGGCACTGACATATAATCTATTTTCATGTGAGTTCTTGAAGGGTTTATTCTCTCAGTCTGGAAGATGGCAAAAGCTTGGAATGCTCTTGTGGTTGGCTACTTTCTCCCTAGACAATAGCTGACAGTAACAACATTTCTTTGGGCAGGTATATATGTAATTCCCATTTCCAGACTTGATATTCTTGAAAACTTTTATCCAAACACAGACCTATGGTACACTCAAGAGTAGTTACTTCATAAATCTGTCCTTTTGGAAGCTTTGACATGCTAGTGTTGATAAACTGCATCTAGTTTTAATTTACTTTATTGACAATATCTCCAAGTAGCATTCCCTGATTCTAAAATTCAGCTCTTTTGTGATTTGATAACATTGCATCCTAAGTAAAGAGTAAAATAGTACATGAATAAAACACTGTATAGAGCTTTTTGAGGCTGACATCTGAATGTACTTAGTGGAGAGAAAACTTCTTTCTTTTTTTTTTTTTTAACTTTCATTTCTTGCTTCTTTTATCCTTAAGCTCAGCAATAAACTAGCACTCTGTGGTTAAAAAGTCAAGAGAGCAGATGTATGGGACCAGTGCATCAGAATCTGTATTTCAGCTATGGGGTGTAAATTATAAGGAAGTCCTTCCAAGAAGCTTTGATGCTGTCTAGATAGCTTTTGTTGCAAAGGCATGTATGATAATGACAATTATTATCGTTATCATTTGCATTGTTCCAGTCACTTGATTACATTAAACACTTCAGTCAAAGTTCACTTGGAGTTCACCATTCAGTTTGCTGTTTTTAAGGTGAATCCTAAAGAAATTTCACTGACCTGCACATTTTGTAACATTCTTCAGTCAGCTCCAAGCCAGGCTGCTTACCATGGGTCTACTTGTCCCTCTGCTAGCTCTGTAAAGCATTTGAACTACAAATGACATTACATAGCATCATGCAATAAATGTTGAGGATTTTGGTGTCAGCAACCACATGCTAAAGTGATTTTATATAGCTCTTTTCTTATCCCTGGCTTGTCTTTCACTCTTGCCATGTGCATATCTCAATTGAGAGGCAGTATGTTTAGTGATTACAGCATATCAAAGCTTGGGTTTATTTTATTTGGTTAAGGTTACTTTACCACAGAGAGTGTGAGTGAGCGGTGACAGAGTATAGTCAAAATGCCTGTGTCTGGATATGGTTTTGTCTCAAGGTGTGGTGCTGAACAGACCACAAAACCAGTCTCCACACCTCACCTCAGAGCCACTCATGACATCTTCCCAGTGGCCCCCTAAGGACAGCTTAGGGCAAGTGATCAGTTCTGGTCCTTCCTGCAGCCTGTTTTGCCCTGCTGTGTCCAGAAGCCAGCTGAAATCAGAGCAGCCAGAGGTCCCTGCTCTCCCCACATCAACTGCAGTGCCTCCTCATAGGCTGAGACCTGTTAGTGTCCTTCTAAAGTACTTTGAAATATCAGAACAGCAACAACAAAAAAAAAAAACTTTACAATGTTTATCAGTGAATTTTGACAAACTTAGCAAGATGTTTCTACCCTGAGTAGGAGGCCATGGAGTAGAGACCAAAAAGGTGAACAAGCTTTCCAAAAGACATCCTACAGGGAAGTCTCTCCTGTTAGGCAGGACACAGCATACTGTGCTCCCTCTGCCTTGGAAGATTGTCAGTGCTCTAGAAACCTGTATACCCCATGAGTGAACTGCAAGGGTGCCCCATTATTTTGTTAATCTGGTGATCTGGATTAACTGGAGGTGAAGATGCCCATTTTATTAGTCATCAAGTGTTTCTCCTCATCAAGAGAAAGTAGCATATCAGACTGCTAGCTTGGCAAGGAGACACTCCAATGCAGAAGCTGCATCAGCAGATTCAGCCTTCCATCTCCACACCCAGAAGCCTTTGACAAAATTTAAATGGCACCAGGGCCCCTGATATCCTATCACAACTATCCTTGTTTGTGCAGTGCTCTTCTCCCACCCTACGGGTAAATAACAGAGAGAGGAGTTTCACCAGCAGCTTTGCTGGGAGCAGCACTGAGTCCTCAGGTCAAACAGTACACCTGCAGAGCATCCAGAGCCAAACCACTGCAGACACTCACACAGTGATGCATGTCTTTGGGAGCTATTGGCCCTTTTCCCAAACTCCCCATGGCAAAGGACTAGGCCGCAAACTCACTACAGAGTTGTCCAAAATAGACACAGAAATCCTGCTTGCAGAGGATGTTAACCTCCTGTAGTCTGTAGAAAAAAAAAAAAATGCTGAAAATACAGGAGATATCTCCTTGCTTTCTAAGCCAAGTTTTACACAATCTACCCTGATCTGGTGTGGTGGTTTGGGCTGGGTGCCCTCTGCTACGTGGTGTGCTTCCTGTGTCCAGAAGTCCAGCCCAGTGGGCAGACACAGGAAACCAGGTATTTCCTACCATAATCCTCTGCACTGCTATAAAATCCAACGTGGGGTCTGGCATTTCCTCTTTGTTCTCCTTCCCCTCACCCGGTAACAGAGGGATGGGCAGTCTCAGACCTGGCCAGCTGAGACAAGCCTAGTAGTGGGGTGGGGGAAGAAGGAGCCCTGGGGGTCTTGGGTGCACCCTCAGGTGGGGATGGGATGTTTCTGGTTCTGCTTTGGGGTTTCTTTTGTCACTGCTTCTGCCTCTCTGTACACATTCATTGCTTTCTATTTAAACTTTCCATCACTTTTGCAATCTGTTTGTCAGAGTCGTTATTTCTGCTCGTGGTGGGGAGGGGGTCTGCCTTAACCCACGACATCTGGAATGGCTAGCAGTAACTCACCAAGTATTACTGGCCCTGGATTGCTTTCTGAGATGCTACTCTCCTCTTAGGTAAGTTTTTCGTAAAAATATTCAAAACATCCAGACAGTCCCATGTATTATCATGCCAGGTGATTCCTGTTTCTTGGCTAATGAACTTGAACCTTTGAGCTGTTAGGAACCAATAAAGACTATTGTCAGATCCTTCAGAATTTCTCTGTCTCTTCCCTGGGAGCAGATGGCCTGTATTTACTTCTCACTCTGTTTAACCAGTCAGCAATCTCCCTGTCAAAGCAGGCTGCTGCCAAGCAGGACTAGAAAGGGTGGTAATTTCTACATAATCAATATGAATGAAATATCATTCCGCCATTTAGAATACAGAAGATTTTGACAAGCGAAAAGAGATATGCAATGTCAACCTGCTCTAAATATGACTTGGCCAAATTTAGCTGACTTTCTGTTATGTGCAAGCACTGCCACATGGGATATGATGAACACAGGGATTTCTGGCCTTGCTTTTGGTCCAGCATCAGTTCCACTATTCACTATATCTTCTTTTCATGGACTTCATTAGCAGAAAGGTAGACAGCAGGTGGCACAGCAGATGGCCTGAATTCTCCTTGCACTCCAATCTCTGCATGTACCTCAGCTTTTTGCCTCATGGATTTAATATCCCAGACACTGTGGTATATTTGCTTAATGCAAGAATGCATTTGCTCAATATCAAATAATAGCAAGGACAGAATGGTACAAAATATCTGTAGAAAAGAATTCATCAGATCAGCTGCATAATAAACCATCAGCCTGATGTTTTTATTCTCAAGACTGAGTTATTAGTCTTTTTTTCTTTTTTTTTTTCTTTGAAGATTTAGGCCACATTTTGAAAGTTCTTGAGGAAACCAATGGTCTGATGGTTTAAAGATAAAACAGTTCCATTGAAGCATGCTCAAGTAGGCAACTGTAGAATGCATCATACAATGGTTTTCAAGACCTGCTCTCTAGATTCAACCGTTCAAGCAAGTAGCAGAGAGCACAATGTTTTAGAAAAGCTCACGACTGGTTTGGCTGAGAACCTTAGTTCTGTCAGATTATTTGTCTCTTACAACAAGTGGCTGTGTGAAGATAAACTTCTCCAGCTTCATCTTTGACAGCAATGGAAATTGGGCCAGTTACAACTGCAGGTTGAAAGACTGAACCCTATATTTTATCCTATTCTCAAGGTCTTTTCTGAAATAACATGTCAGTGGAACATTCATAATAGTAATGTATTCCATACATTTTCAGTATAGTCAGTACACAAGAGTCTCTTCGGATGTACAGTCACTGGGGAATAGTGCCTACTCTGTTTTGACTCAGATTCAGTATGATCTTTACCCTTTGCTGTAAATTGGCTCAGAGCACATCTTTATGTGTCAGTTTTGCCTACTCACTTTCAGATGTTACCAGCTTCCATCACTATGGAGCTGCTTTGGAGTACATGTGATTTCCATTTTATACATTTTTTTCAGTTCCTTCATATGCCCAAATGAAAAAAACAGTGTTCAGAGCCATCACATGAATTTAGGGTACTCACTGGTGGGACTTTGTGTTCAGAACCTAGTGAATGAATTGTCCTCATCCACGTGTGGCTTTTCTCGTCTGTGGGAGATGTGTTATTATTCCTTGTTTTGCAGCTTCCGCATGAGCATGCTGACCTGGCTGCTTTGTAGAATGCCTTCACAAGTCACTCTGAGGTAGAGTAGTTTGCAACACAAAAGCTCAATCCTGAGCACAAGTAGTGCCAGTACTCAGTTGCTGCCACATCTAAAGGAAAGCATGAATCTCAGCACATGGAGATCTTGTGTTATGGATGGACTCAATGACCTTAAGGCCTTTTCCAACCAGGCAATTCTGTGATTCTCCGAAGAGTCACTGATATACCCTAACAGAAAGGGATATCAAGTGTGATGGGAAGAGAAGGATCCTACAAAGGTACATAAGATTAACTGCATGCAAAAGGATAACAGAGAGAGCATATGAGAACAAACAGGGTTTTAGCTTGATTTCTCAAAACATTTTGCATCTACTTTACTTCTCTCCATGTTTGGAATTATTTCAGCTATATTTGCAGACAGCAGGAGTCTCAAAGTTGTCAAATTCAGCAACTGCTACAGTATAGTCAGTTGGATAAAGAAGTTATACTGTACAGGTGTCTCCATGCCAGAAGGAAAATGGTAGGAGGAGCTCTGCTTTTATTAGTTGAGTTACAGATAATCCAACCCAAAGGCAACCTTCTCCCAGGACCTGAGCTTCAAGCAATGTGTTGATAACAGAAGGGGCAATTTGCATTTGCAGGTGTCAAAATGAATAACAAGTAAAAGATAAAGAAAAAACAGCTAAGAAAACATGCCAGTCTTCTGCTTCTCTGCTGGAACGGTATCTACCAATATCCACCAAATGTGTGCTTTGGTGCTATGAGAAGTGAAGTGTGAGCTGGTCTGCAGTGTGCAGTAAAAAGTAGGGGAGTGCAAAGACAAGATTTCTTTTGTTAGTATGTTGCAGAGATTCTCCCTATCCCTTCCTGTCATGCTCCCACAAACAAGACAACCCTAAACACACTGCATGGGAGTAAAACCAGAAGCTGAATCAAGATGTTGCTACAGGGACCCTGTTGTTAACAACTTTCCTTCCTGTAAGCCCAGACTTATTGCTGGTTGCCATAAATTACAGAAGATCATGCACTCAGCATAACCTTATGCTCATATCCCCCTCTGTTAGACACAAACCCCTTTATGGTTAGCTACACTATCACTGCCTTGAGGTTAAATTATTACAAATAACGCTCATAGCCTTGTGGGCTTGCTCTCTTAGTTCAAAATCCCAGAGGTACTCTCCTCTGATTCTGAGCAAGGAATTTAACAGACTGAAGAAAGGCGTTTTATCCCCAAAACATTTTTCCTCTCACTTCTTTGCATTACAGAACCCCTGTCTAAAGCCTCCATACCCAGCAGAGCATGTCCCCTTACTGCTACATCTGCAAACTCTTAGCCCAGAATTGCTACTCACACAGGACATAACACTGGAGAATACTCCACTATCTGAAAAAGCTAAAGCTTTTGGACTAGAAAAGTTCTGTCAAGGTGCTCCAGAACTGGCTGCCACCCATCTACCAACATGAGGACAGGTGGCTGTCCCTCTGTGGCCAAGCAGGTGCTCAGGCCACGGCTGTGCTCTCCCTGCCTGGCTGGAGCAGGTGTTGTGGGAAGTGTGCAGGTGCTAGGCTCTGTACAAGTCATTGCTGTTATGCCTTATCTTCTGAAAGGCCAGGAGAAGGCGGGACTGGACCACCAGCCACTAGGTAAAGCCCTTCTTGTCAGTTTTTGTCTTATTTTCCCCGGTACCTTTCTGCTGCATCACTTAGTTTCCCAAAGTGATCAGGCTGCCAGCTCCCTCCAGCCACATCCTAGAGGCAGATAAATGATAAAGCCATTTCAGAATGAAATGTTTATGAACTCAAATCCTAGACCACTTCACCAAACACAGAATGGAAATAATTTTAAACTGTGATAATGAGGGTCCAGTTTCCCCAGTCCATTTATGAAAGATTAATATTGGAAGGCATAGTGAGTGGTGAGATGGACAATGTACTTGAAGTTTAGGGAACAGCCCTTCTTAACATAAAGCTTTTTAGTCATGCCCTACACAACTACTTCATCTTGAGCCTCATGTTGAGTTTTAGCATCACCCTTTTATGGGTTTATGGTTACAGTTGCTGTTATGCTTTCAGAATTTCACAACTTTTCTTTTTTTCTTTTCTTTACAGACCTCACAGTCCTAAAGCCAGAGAGAGTCATTTCTTTTTGTACTTAGTGCATCATGAATCTTGTATTTAATAATTTAACAGAGGATAATTTATTTAATCCTAGTGTAGATGACAGCAGTAGTACAAAATATAAATCCTACATGACAGGTCCTGAGCTAGGATGGCCATGGGGAATGTCAAGTAGACCAAAAGGCAGCAGGTTGCTCTTCAGCAAGTATGTCCAACAACATCCTGGTATGCACTTGGTAAAGTGTTGTTGGCACATGGAGGGAGGTGAACCCCTCTTCCTGGCTCTTCTCTGGACATGTTCCAGCATGTCCGTATCCTTCTTGTAATAGGGGCTCCAGAACTGGATGCAGTACTCCAGGTGCAGTGTCACCAGAGTGGTGTGGAGGGGGACAATCACCTCCCTCGACCTGCTGGCTGTGCTTCTCTTGATTCAGCCCAGGATCTGATTGGCTTTCTGGGCTACAAGTGCACAATGGTGGCTCATGCTGAGCTTTTCATCCACCAGCACGCCCAAGTCCTTTTCTTCAGGGCTGCTCTCAAGCCAGTCACTGCCCATCAGTGCTTGAGATTGCCCCAACCCAGATGTCCGACCTTGCATTTGGTCTTGTTGAACGTCATGAGTCTGGCTTGTGCCCACCTGTCCAGCCTGTCAGGGTCCCTCTGGATGGCATCCCTTCCCTCCAGCATGTCTGTTACACCACACAGCTTGGTGTCATCAGCAAACCTCAATGCCACTGTCCATTTCACCAACAAAGATGTTAAACAAGACTGATCCCACTCCTGATCCCCAAGAGACTCCACTTGTCACTGGCCTCCACTTGGCCATGGACCCATTGACAGCCACCCTTTGGGTGTGGCCATCAAGCCAGTTCTTTATCCACTGAGTGGTCCATCCATCAAACCCATTCTGCACCATCCTGGAGGCCAGGATGTGTGGGACAGAGTCGAAGGCTTTGCTCAGGTCCAGGTACACAACATCAGTTGCTCAGTCTTCATCTATTGATGTTGTGACCTTGTCATAGAAGGCCACCAGGTTTATCAGGCAGGATTTACCCTTGGTGAAGCTGTGCTGATCGTACCAAATCACCTCTTTGTTATTCTTCTGTTTCAGCAGTGCCTCCAGGAGGATCTGCTCCACGATCTTACTGGGCACAGAGGTGGGACTGACTGGCCTATTGTTCCCTTTTTGAAAATGGGGGCTTTGTTTCACCTTTTCCAGTCAGTGGGGACTTCTGAGATTTAGCCTTTAGGGGATGTTTAGTTTGGAAAAGAGGAGGCTGAGGCGGGGAACCTTCTTGCTCTGTACAACTACAGGAAAGGACATTTTGGAGAGGGTGGTGCTGGTCTCTTCTCACAAGTAATTAATGATAGAACAAGAGGGAATGGCCTAAAGCTACAACTGGGTAGGTTTAGACTGGAAAAAAATTTTCACAGAAAGAGTGGTCAGGCATTGGAATGTGCTGCCCAGGGAGATGGTTGAGTCACCAGCCCTGGATGTGTTTAAAGGTCATTTAGACATGGTGCTTGGGGATATGGCTTAGGGGTGAACTTGGCAGAGTAGGGTTATTGGTTGGACATGGTGATCCTGAGGGTCTTTTCCAACCTGAATATTTCTGTGATTCTGTGAATAAGTCTCTCACCGGTCAGACAGCTTCCTTATATGCCCCCGATTTGAGCTCTCTTTTCTTCCACTCCTTGTAATTTCTTTTTGTGTGACGGTGTGTCTAGGAGCTCCTTGTTCATCCAGGCAGGTCTAACATTCTTTCCTGCCTTCCTCTTCGCCACTGTACTCTGCTCCTGGACACAGAGAAGATGATGCCTGAATATGGACCACCTGTCCTAGGTCCCTCTTCCCTCTAGAGCTTTGTCTCACAGTACTTTGGCTGGCAGATCCCTGAAGTGATCAAAGTCCGCATGCCTAAAGCCCAGGGTTGTAAGCTTGGAATACAGCCTTCTAAATACCCTGAGGATCTTAAATTCTAGCACATGATGGTCACTACAGTCAAGGCTGTCCCTGAACCTCATCTTGGTCACCAGCCTTTCCTTGTTAGTGAGAACAAGGTCCAGCATAGCAACTCTTCTTGTTGGTTCCCCCATCATTTGGAGGAGGAAGTTGTCATCTGTGCATTACAGGAACACACTAAGTTGCTGGTGCCTTGCCTTTTAAGTAGGTTCCGGTTGGTGTACGCATCGGCAGACTTGCCTATGAATCCTTGGGTGGATTTCACATGTCAGTATTCCTACAAAATTTGTAATTTTTCATTCTTCGAAAATAATATCTGAACATAACTGAATTTTTTTTTCCTATTGGTCACTGTGGAAGAACTTATTGGTTAGCAAAACTAGATACAGCAGTGGGTCCTGTGGTAACACACAAGTGTTACTCCAAGATTGTCACAAGACTATGCAGGAAGAAAATTAGAAGGGCCAAAGCCCAGCTGAAAACTAATTTGGCTTCTATAGCAAAAGGAGGACTAAGGAGCATCTCTGTCCTTTTTTGGATGCAGGGGGAGCATAATGGTAAAGAATGTGGAAAGGCTGAAGTACTCAATACCTTCTTTCTCTGGGTCTTTAATAGGAGGACCAATTGTTGTCTGGGTACCCAGCCCCCTGAGTTGGAAGACAGGGAGTAGAATGAAGGCCCCCATAGTCCAAGAGGAGATGGTTAGTGATCTACTGCACCACTCAGACATACATAAGATTATGGAGCCTGATGACATGCACCTAAGGGTACTGACTGAGCTGGCAGAGTGCACACCAAGCCATTTTCCATCATTTACCAGCAGCCCTGGCTAAATGGGGATGTCCCAGCTGACTGTAGATTGGCAAACATGATGCCCATCTACAAGAAGGGCTGGAAGGAGGACCTGGGGAACTATCAGACCTGCCAGTTTGACCTCAGTTCTGGGGAAGGTCATGGAGCAGGTCACTTTGTGTGTCATTACACACCATGTGTAAAGCATCCAGATGACCAGCCCATCATGGGTTTAGCCAATTGAATATGCTGGCACATATTCAACACCAGGGCAACATCATGCCACCTTTAAAACGAATGTACTGGTTGGAGCAAAGTACCAAGTGGTTTGAAATTCAGATTGTAACGTGAGAGGCATCCTGTTTCCACTTGCTGCTTCAGCTTTCCATTTGTAGGGTGTTGATCCTTTCCACTGGGCTGGTGATGTTACAAACAGGATGAAAATAAGCCAAGAAATTCATAAAAATATATACCTGTTTTATTTATAAATTAGCTCTGCCTCCCTCGTAAGATAGTACAAAGTTTATAAAGGTTCAGATGTTTGACTGTGGGTTATCTTCACAATAGCAATGGTTACAAGTAACTTGAAAACAGTATCTGGAAAAGATAAATCCACAGCTAGCAAACACCCCACTTACTAAAGGAAAGAACTTCCCGGGGACTCAAGAATGTGTATCAATACTCACAAACTCTGTTAGCTGATGGTGGAAATTCTTGTTAAGGTCCCTTTTTAGTGGAGACTTCTCCTAAACTGCTGCAGCTGCTATATCCACACTTGGGTACGGAAACCTGAGACAAAGAGCATGCTCCTCTCCACAACTGTCCCATTTTATGGACACCAAGTTTAAGTTTGTCAGACGTCACAAAAGCAAAGCTTTTCAATCCCAGACAGACAATAGGAGTGGACACCAGGAACAGACAACCATTGGATTCCTCACCCAGACATGTACCCAGCATGGGATGTATGTCTTAGCATGCCTGGCAGGGCACGTGGCTTGTGGGGAGGGGTCATGTGAGTCTATTGACCCACAGCCCAGGGTGAGGGGAGGTTTCTCACCCCCTGGTTCCCTCCATCCCAGCTTCTCCACTTCCCCCCATCCCGACTTCCCCTGGTGGGGAGGGGCTTTGGATGTACTGCCACAGCTGCCTGTGGGCTTAGGGATGAAGGGGTCGTTTTTATCACTGGCTTCTGCTGCTGCTTCCGCTTTTCCCGTGTTTTTCTGTGAAGCAAACTAAGGTAACTGTACATTTTATTATTTCCATTAAAATCCTTATCTTAATCCTCAGGGCTTTTTTGTGCTACTTCCAATCTGTATAGGGGAGCTTGCTTGTGAGAGCAGACTGTGTTAAACCAGGACAGCCTATTTTGGTACCACAACACGCACCATGAAAAGTGGTTGAGATAACAAGAAGCAAGACAGTAAGAGGATTCAATTAAGGCTTGTTAAAAGAGTTTTGTATACCTTTTTTTCTCACAGTATGTTCACTATGTTGATGCATTTATTTTCTGGAGGCATCCTTGGCCTACATGTTGGAGCACGGCCCTGGTTATATTACTGTGCTAGTTTAACAAGTTTAACGTAGTTTATTTTCCCCAGCAGAAAACTGAGGGAGAAGTAACACATAAAAATAACTCTGGGTTGAGACAAAGAGAGTGAGATAAGAGTTTACTGAATAAATAAGATAATAATGATAATATCATAGCAATAAAAATCCACAATTACCTTAGCCTATTTGCAGGAAAAGTGCAGTACAAGGCAGCAGCAAGCAGAAGCAAGCAAGCTAAAAACCCAAGCCAGGGAGCTACTCCTCCATCTCTCCCTGTCCTGCAGCCATCTCAGAGGAAGAGAGCCAACACCCAAAACCCAGAACCTAGAAGCAGCAACTGGAACAAGAAGCCTCTCATGTTGCAATCTGAACTTCAACCCCCATAATACTTTGCTCCATCCAGCAGTTTCATTTTGAAGTTGGCATGAGGCAGGATGGTTTTGCATAACCACAGCGGATTAAAACTCAGCCTGTGACAATTCCCTAATAATTTATGCACTTGTGCTCTTTCTGGTAGTGCTTATTACCTCAAGAGAATAGATCAGTGCCGTTGTGTGCCTGTTCTGTATACTGTCATATTATGATACGGTTACTCTACTAGGCACTCAGTTTAGATGTAGTCTCACCCAATTGATGGGCCAGGTTTTGCCCAAACTAGTTTTGTCCCAGGAATACCGCTTTGAGATCTGCCCTGAGGCTGGGTAATGACTACTGGCAGGGTGTGTGGGAGAGTATGGACAGATGTCTAGGAAGGTGGTCATCTCCTATTTCTTGGAACTTCACCCCCAAACAAGTGCTAAATCCTGAAAAATCGGTAAAATATTTGGAAAAACTCTGTTGTCAGCCTGCAATTTGCTGAGAGAGAAATCATTGCAAGGTGGTGGGTCTTGGCACACACCTACTAAACCCATCTCATCACCGTTCAGTGTGCTCAAGGGCAAGAGAGGGTCTCTGGGCCTGAAAGCAAACCAGCACGCACAGTGGCTGCTCAGATCCCAAGAAGAGTCATGAGAGCTCTACCAGAGAACCAGCCTGTGCCAGCATCCCTCACCCCTGTGTGGAAAGGAAATGTTTGAGGAAAGCAGTTTGTCTCACAAAGGATAAGAGTGAATCAGGATCATCACAGGAACAAGAAGAGGAGCCACTTATGCTCACTCAGTCTTTATCCTTGGCCTTGAAAGATGACTAACAACAAATGGCGAATGAAACGACTATCAGGCTCTGACAATACAAGGAAGGTCTCTCTCTTCCTCTTTATGTGCCTGTGTTTCAAATGTGAAAGAACTATCCCAGGAGGTACATCTACTCAAAAAGAACCTGTTCCAGTCCACACCTGTGTGTTCACCTGTTTCAGTTGTTAGTAGGAGCACTTCTCTCACTTCTCTGTCCAAGGAAGGGGAGATACACACCACAGTGTCACCTGTGGTTTTACTTACGTGTCCATGGGAAGGACATGAGGAATTGGGACAGAAAGTCCACTCCAATCCTAGCTATACAAGCCTGTGAATTACAAGGAAATTCTCCTCAGAAGAACATTTCATTTCCAGTGGAAAACAACTCAAAAAGAGCAGATAAATTGATACTGCTTCTGATCTTCCTGAAGGGACTTCCAAAGCATTCTTACAAAATGTAAGTAATTCCCATCAAAATTAGAGGGCCCCGTCTCAAACTAGATGGAGGAAAAGGACAGCTGGGTGTACTGCACTGTATGGATCCCATGGCTTGGCAAGTCAAATTCACAGGAGTATAAAGCTTTAGTAGATACAAGTACCCAGTGCAATCCAATGCCATCAAACTACAAGGGGTGGAACCCATCTATATTTCTGGTGTAACAGGGATCCCCACACGTGGATATGTTGGAAGCTGAGCATCAAAATGCAGACCACAGTTTACTTTCACTTGGATGAGTGGAAATAGTCACTGGAGTTGACTGCCCCAGGGGTGGAAACACAGCCCCACTATATGGACTGATCATGGACTTACACAGATTGTATGGCAACAGAGTGGAGCTCCAGAATATTTGCAGTAAGTCCTTCATATATTGCAAAGTGATCTCATTTTGAGTGAGAATGGACAGTAAATGATGTATGTTGTTTGATGTTGTTACTGAACATGAAGTAGATGGATGTAGGGGTGGAGAATGTCATGAGCTCAGCCAATTGAATCTGCTGGTGAGTATTCAACACCGTACTGATGTCATGCCAGTTTTAAAATGAGAGGGCTGGCTGGAGCAAAGTGTCATGGGGCTTGGAGTTCAGGTTGTAACATGAGAAGGCTTCCTGTTTCTGGTTGCTGCTTTAAGTTTCTGATTTTGAGGTGTTGGTCTTTTCTGTGGGGCTTACTGTGGGATTGAGGGGTGGGTGAGGTCATTTTATGGCTGGCTTCTGCTTTTGCTTTTCTGCAAAACAGGCTGAGGTAATTGCACATTCTATAACTTCCACTGATTTCCTTATCTCAACCAGGGCTTTTTGCGTTAATTTCCCTCCCAATCTTTGTACGGCAGGTCTTGCCAATGAAAGCAGTTTGTGTAAAACCAGGACATATGTATTATTTATGTAAATGTGTGTATCTAAGTGTGTATTAATTAGAGCCTGGTGCATCTTCAGAGTTTGAATTTGTTCTGTTCAACTGGTTATCCAAGAGGTACCAGTCTGTTGGAGTGTTTTTGGTTTTCTGGTCTTTTTTAAAGAGAGAAATAAAGAAAAACAACTTCCTGGAAAAATAATTCAGATGTGAAATTGAACTATGGTGGATGAACATATTGTCAGGAAAAAAGAAAATATTTGTGCAGGAATCATTTTAGTATCCAATATTGGTTTGCTACATAGGTAGCCAAATTCTCTTTCATCTGTCATCTTAGTTTGTACCAGAAGCTAGAAAAACAAAGCAAATCATAATTTTCATAACAAAGGAAAGCCTGCTTAAATTAAAACTCCTTGTTTGCATTTAATGTTCAGCTAAGCCACTGGAGGAAGCTGTGGTGAAAGCAAACAGATAGGAAATGTGGAGACTCCATTTAAGCCAGGTGAAAGCTGCTTAGCTTGGCTTGACTGCTAAACTGATCAACAAGGGGATTCAAACCTCAAGTAAGTTACAACTCCCTCTAATGGCAGCTGGATAAAGAACAGCATTTAAAAGAATTAAAAGAATCTCCCTGCAACTGAAGCATATTTTCAGCTAAGTAAAATCTTACTAGTAAGAATGATTTTGAAAGTGAAACTTGAGCTAGTTTATTTTAAATTACAACAAATTTGTTTACATTCTTGACAAAAATTTAACCGGCTTTGTAAATGTGTTACATATAAATTTTATTGTTACATAAAGTGTATTTTCTCCAATGTATTTGTTGCTTTAACAACTGCCTTGGAAAAGCACCCAGAACAGAGGACTCCTCTCATTCATGAAAATGGTTCTGCTATTCATCTGCACTACTCTCTACAGAAACACTAAACACTTTCAGAGATGAAGACTTTCACAGGCTCAGATTTATTCATGGCAAAACAAGCATTTAAGCTGTGCAGTGAATGTAATAAAAATCAGAAAAGATTACATTCTGCTCACAATAAAATCATAAAATATTACATTCTGCTCATAAATGCCAAATATAATTTGTTCTTAGAAGTTAATATAAAATCAAGAGCAAGACAAAACTCCTTTTAACTGGCTGAGCTCTGTCTGCAGGATAAAAATGTTAAGAAAGGTAACCAAGTGATTGCTGGTTAGCATTACATGTGCTAACACTGACATATAGGGAAGTGCTACAAAAACCACAAATTCAGAAAGATTGAAGCTCTGTCATAGTAAAAGCTGGTAATGCTACAACCCTGGCAGGTTCCCATGTAAGTTCTACTGGTTAGTCTCCTTTATTTCTGCTATCCCTGCAAAAGGGTGTTGAATTACAAAACTGAGACACCATTACTTGAATTCTCATTGTCAGCAATGATTCTGAGCATTATTTTTGCTGCCCAAACATCACTTCAATTACTACAACGAAAGAATCTCAAGCTCTTTGTGGACAAAATTGAAATGTTTTCAGAAGGGCAATATTCTAAGGGGTGGAAATCCAGAGTAAAGACAGATGAACACTTGGTGGGGGGAATAAATAAACACATTTTAAAAGCATACTTTTAAAAATGCCAGCTTTAGATCCAAAAGCTCACCAGAGGTATTCCACTCAAATACAGTGCAGCAACTCTTCTGCTTTAAGAACAGAAACTTTTACAGAGAGGTGTAGAATAAAGCAGTCTTCTACACTAGCATGCACTTTCCCTTCAGAACAAAAAAAGACATTTGGAAATGGATCCAAATCTCACTTAAGTTAATTTTAAAAGGTCTTCACACTAGCCTACATACACCTCTTCTCTTAGTTAATTGGAGGTTTGAAGCAGGACCGACCACTTACCTCACCAGGACAACTAGGAAGTACATTGGTAATAGCAGATAAAAGAATAAGTATATCCTGCAAGTAGGGAATACTTGCCTACAAAATAAAGACAAGAGACATCAAGAATACACCATTTATTAAATGGTTTTATGTGCTGCTTAAGATAACCACACTTTACAGTCTGTACATGCAGTTTCACTTTAAAATTTTTTAAAAAAAAAATTTTTTCAGGAGAGAAAATATGCATATTCTTGTACATCATTTTGAGACAAAACAATTACAATTTACAGGAAGTTCTCTTTACAAATCTTTTAAGGCAGGCAATATCACAAGACAAAGCATACAAACTCTCTACAATGAATGTAAAGTTCATTGAGACACGTTAGCAACTGCCAGAAGAGGGTCGTTTAAGAATTGATTCAACTGAAAATGATAGCGGCTCAGTTGATGGAAGTTTAGTTGTGGCCTCTTTGGCCCCATATAAGTCTTTTACACATTTGTCTACTGTTAACTTGTATTTTTGGCTATCTTTAATTGAACACTCCCTATATTTCTTAGGAGCATCTTCAAACGTGTCTTTCACAAATGATGTTCTCAACTCTGCTCCTGATCTATCAGGAAGTGTTTGCTGGAACAGTGGCTGCAATCGACTGTATTTGAGTGGTGGAGGGAGTTTGGTACTATCTTTGCTGATCTTGCTTAATACCTGCTCCTGAGGAGTCAGAGAATCCTTATCAGAAATCTGATAGAAAGTTCTTTTTGGAGGAGAGAAAGCTGACCTTTCACGAGCTTCCTGAAGAAGGCACGGTATCTCATTACATGATTGCTGAATGTCTTGTGTGTGGGTCAAAACAAATGAATTTTCCAGTTTTGGAGACATGATGTTGCCCTCACTGTTTGGACAGTCCTGACTTTGTGAGACTTTGGTATCCCAACCTGACCCAGATTTGAGAGCTTGGACAGTAGTAGCATTTAACAGGCATTGCTGGTAGAGGAAAGCATCGCTAATGGGGCCACATTTTGGCCACACTAAGAATCTAGAAGACAGGGGATACTGCCTGTAAGTAGCAGCTACACTGACATTTGAAGAAATTAGTTCCATGTTGCTGGATCCCGAATATTGCATGGTTAGATCAAGGCAGGTTGGTAAAAAATTGCAAAACTCCTTGTTTGAAGCATCGGCTTGAGTAGTGTTGAAAGCTGTTTTATATGAGTTGTATTCATCTCCCTGCACCATGCGGTTAGGGAGGAAAAAGGCAGCTGCCTGTGTAGCTTCCATCATCTCTCTCTCTTTATACTCTCTCTCTAGCATAATGTTCTCCAGCTCTTTATCAGCAAAAGCTCGTCTCTTTCTCATCCTGTCACTTACAGGGGGTGGCAAGGGTGAATTCCGTCCCAGGTAAGGTTCTGTTGGAATAGGACGGTAACCTAAAACAACAAAGCAGCATTAGAAATGAAACCACATAAGAAGAGTGTGAAAACTGTGCCTGTAAAAGGGCTCAGTTTGGAGCCAGTCTTGCCAGGCACAGAGCACTTGCTTCAAACTGAAGCTTCTACTGAAGTCTGCTCCTACTGAAGTCACTGCGCCACAAAGGCTTAGCTCCCTGTACCTCCAGACGCATTCAGTACACATTCCTGAACACAGACAAGCAAGCCCTGCTCCTCCTACAGGTGTAGTCTCCTTCAAAGCAAGCTAGCTAATAACTTCACAAAGTACCTCCAAAACAGCAGATATAGAAAAAGAAAAGGGGGAAGGAAGTGGGGCACAAAACTCTAATGTCTGTTATGATTGGTATTCCATCATGCAGCTGAAGGATATAACCATGCATTTTTAACAAACAGAAGCATTTAAAAGTTTTATTTCTTCTGTATTAAAAGAGAACTTCAATAAAAAGCAGAAATCCACGCTACAGTACATTCAATCACCAAGCTAACTGGTTTTATTTAACATAACCAACAGGGTCCAATTCTATTGGCTTTACCCGGACAAGTAATCCCATTAAATTAATGGAACTACTTACATATGTGAGGAGAACAGGGTTTTACCTGTTTTCACTCCCATTCTTGTCACACGGGTTTCCCCACTGCCAAGGAAGATATCTATACCTACAGCTGATGCCTTTTCTATTCTCTAAAGATGAATCACTATGTACACATTGCTACAGATGGTAGAAAACTGCAAGAAGAACTGGGAGAAAAGAAAAAGAAAAGATAAATTAGAGGAAGGAATACAGAAGAGGGTTTTTTTTTAAGAGTGAACTATACATGAAAATTAGCATTTTTGAAGAGAACAACAATTTAATTGCACTTGCATAGGCAAAGGAAAAAAGCTTTCTATTTTGAAAAACAATAATAAGTTTTTAAAAGTAGATTTGAGAACGGCAATGCTTTTCAAGGCTGTAGTTTGTGAAGCAATTAAAGCAAACACAGAAATAAATTTAGACACAATCAGAAGAGAAAGCAGGGAACATCTCGCTAAAATACCCATCTTGAAAACGTCCAGAGTTAAAATTTCTGAGGGGCGGGGGTGGGGGGGTGGTGGAAACAAAAGAAAACAAAAAACAGCACCCTATTATGTATATCTTACAATTGATAATGTCATAAATGGTGCTGCAATGTTAAGCATTCAGATAAATTTTTAAAAGCCAACCCCTAATCGATTTACTCATTTGCAGATAAAAACACCCATGAATAAATGACCGTGCACTACAGAATGCTGCCAGGTAGTCATGTGAAAACAATGTCAGCTTGTAACAGTAACACTCACATTTCAAATTATCATTGCTAGCATTTGAGGCATTATTTGGGATGGGAGGGGGAACACAATTCTGCTACATTAATTTCAGCCACGAAGGGCAGCAGATGTAGGCAGGGGATACAAGGGCAGTGGCTTTCGCAGAGTATGCTTCAATACCGTTCTGTGTTTACTCCAGGAAATAATGCTGCTTTTCACGAGCGCCCGTGAGCAGTTGTGCTTTAGACAGGAGTTACGTGTTTTCCTGGGGCAAAGCGCAGTTTTCCCGCTGCGGGACAGACGGCAGCCCATGGAGGGATGGGGAATGCATTTACCTTCCAGGATGCTCTTGGCCAGGAGGCTAGGCGTTCGGATGTGTCTCTGGTAGACGGCTTTCCGCTCCAGGCCCGCCTGCTTCCCCGCCAGCCCCTTCTTGTCCTAGAAAAGCGACCGCGCGGCGCCGTCAGCCAGCGTTCCGCCCGCCGCGTCCCGCTCCAGCCCGCTGCGATCCAGCTCGACCGAGCTGGTCCCGTTCCGTCCCTTCTTACCTCGGTGGCCTGCTGCCGTCGGAGCGCCACCTGGGCGGCCATGACACGCTGCCGCTCCACCACCAGCAGGCAGTTGGCACACTGGCAGTCGCGCCAGCGGCAGAACCGCTTGTGTCCCTTCAGGCATGACACCACGCCGTGGTTGCGGCACCGAGCGCACTTCGGCGTGCGGCTCAGCTTCCGCGGCTCGCCCCGCCGTGGGGCCGCCGCCGCCTCCTCGCTTTCCTCCTCTTCCTCCTCAGCGCTCCTGCGCGGAGCGACGGCGGCATCGTCAGTCTCCTTCTCCACGCTCTCCACGTCGATCTCCCAGTCGGCAGCAGAGCGTCCTTCAGCCATGGCTCCTCGGCGGCGCAGCTGCAAAAGAAGAGTCAGGCCGCCCGCCCCCGGGTCGCACCGGGCCTCCGAAGTGGCAGCGGCCGTCCGGCCCGCAACCAGACCCACCGAAATGTGCCGCCGTCGGGAAGTCACTGCGGAGCCCTTTAGGGATGCTATATTCGAATCCTCTTATCGTCCGCTCGGGATTCTTCCCATGCCCCACAGGCTAAACTGAGGCTCACCTCAGCGTCGACTGACGCTCCACTTCCCCACCCGCCCCGGCTTGCCGGGAAACTTTGCTCCCCGCGCAGACAGACGCAGTCTCCAGCAGCAGATGATGCGAGTGGAGAAACCCCAGTGCGATGTTCTGCGCTGCGGGGCTCTCAGGTCACAGTATCACAGTATCACCAAGGTTGGAAGAGACCTCGAAGATCATCGAGTCCAACCTGTCACCACAGACCCTATGACTAGACCATGGCACCAAGTGCCACGTCCAATCCCCTCTTGAACACCTCACAGGGACCTGTTTATTTCAGGATCCTGACAAGCCTCCCACCCGCTGCCTTGCGATTTAGGGGACTGGTCGATAACCGGGATTAAAACACCGCTCCTGTCCGCTCCAGCTGTAAGGGGCTTCGGCAGCTCTCCGCACCGCAGAAGCAGTGTCTTCGGAACCCCCACTTCCTCCCGCCCGACCTGTTCATCCTTCCTCCCGCACTTAGCACTTACTTAAGTTCAGCGCCAGAGGCGGGCAGGCGGTGCAGAAGCACGTACGTACACCGCTTCCTACAACTCGCAGGGCCGCCGCTGTCCAAGACCAACTAGGGGCAGGGGAGTCCCGAAAGGACCTGGGATGGGCAAGGCTTCCCGACAACCGGAACACCGCACCGTCGTGGATGTCGGTGCTTCGCAGGGCTCCAGGCAGTGGCAGGCCGAGCTGTGCAGGCTGAGGGTGCGCACTCACTGCACTGGAGCCGCTGCTGGTACCCGCCGCGTCCCGGCCGTGCCCGCCCCGCGACACAGTGCCCACCGCGCTGGCCCCGCCGCGTTATTAGCGCAGGCTGCCGCCGCCCGCACCGCCCATTGGGCCCGCATCGCGCGGCCGCCGCTCTGATTGGTCCTAGGCGCTACCGCCCCGCCCTCTTCGAATGTGTGCCAGCCGCCAGCCGCTCGCTCGTGGGTGCGGGCGGGCGCGTAGCGCGCCGCCCACACAGGGGGCACAACCGCGCAAGGCTGGAAGCGTGAGCGGGCAGTGGAGGTCTCTGCTTCTGGGGAGGGGAAAAGAAAGGGGAAAGGAAAGAAAGGGAGGAAATACGGCAACGCGTATTAGTGTCAGCTAAGAGACCAGCTCCGCGGGCGACCTGCGTCCGAACCGAAGAGCGGGCTTGGGTTTAAAAGGCCAAAACAGGCACGGTGTTTTTCGTTTGCGGTAGATCGCGTGGCATGCCCCGCGAGTACAAGAGACTCGTAGCAATGGCTTTTTTCCGAGTCTGGAAACGCAACGGAATCGGCGTTGTCGTCTTGCCCTGTAGGGAATTAAGGCGAAAAACAATATTCGTTCGGTTTTCAGCATCTCTCCCCGCAGGGGCGTTTCTCACCCATCACTGAGCTATCGCATATCTTCACACACACACACAACCCCTGAAGGAGGCTGCTTTTTGGAGACTGGGGAATGCCCCTGGTCTCCCAAAACAGGGAGCAATAGAAGTTGTAAGGCGCAAAGTCTCAGCCGTGCCAGCGAGCCGTTGACACTCAGTGAAAATGGGAATTCCCACGGGTCAGAAGTGGACGGAACACACCTCGCCTGCTTTCAACACCAGGCAGGGGAAGGGCTAGTGAATTTAAACACCATATACCCAGGGAAAAAATAATGGAAAATAAACGAAGGCATGCAGGAAAGCATCAGTTCCCCTCCAGGGTGTTTATAAAAAACTAACGTGATGCAGAATACACAGCCAAAACTGCCGTGAGAAAAGGGGAAGTATTTTGCTCTTTCCTTGAACAGTCCATGTGTATAATAAATACACGTTCATGTACATAATAAACACAGTCACCCATTCACAGCGAGCACACGGACCGGCTGCCGGCCACCGGTTCGACGTGGAAAAACCCTGCTCCCGAAGCCCAGGCCAGCAGGCGAGAGGTTGCCGTTGTCTGTGCCACCCCGAGCGGCCGTCCGAGCAGGAAACCGGCTCGTCTCCTGGCCCCGCGGGCATGTGCGGGGAGGAAGACTGGAATATTTGTCCCCACGAAGGGTTTATTCTCCTCGAGCCAAGCTATCTCACAGTGCTCACTCCGGAAGAGCAAGAAGATAGAAGCGCATCCCCCGACAGCAGGTATTGCTCATCCCCAAAGAGAACCTAGCTACTGTTTGACTTACAAGCATGACTAAAAGGCAAATACCCAAGGAATTCCAGTTTACCCCTTGAGCTCCCTTCTTAAAAGGCACCAGCATGGCAAAGGACCTGCTAGGTTAGGAAACAGAAGTCACTTCGCTTGTAAGGCGACACCGAATTACAAAGCACAATTCTGCAGACCACTGGAGTAAATTACAAAGCAGTTCGCCTCCCGTTTACTTCATCCACAAGGAACTGTGAAACATAGCCGTGATTTTACAGGGTGTTTGTAAATAACTCTTTTCTGCTGCTCTTGTTTGCGCTCGGCTGCGGGACGCGTTTGCGCTCCCATCCACCTCACAGCCCTCCCCTTTCACTGCCGGGAAAAGAGAGGAGCCTCCGCCGTTCTCCGGCAGGACACACCCCAGAGGGAAGAACAAGGAGAGCGGTCTGTGGCACAGCCGGTTCTTCCCTAGTGCGGCAGAGACCTGCCTCTGCCGCTCAGCCTCGCCCTTTGGCCCGCGAGGGAAAGTGGAGTAGCCTGCGATGTGCTGCAGCTGTGTATCCACCTGCTCAGCTGGAACGTTTCCGATGAAGCCCATCGCCGCCCCACTAGCCCCTATGCCTGAGGGTTCGGATGCCCTGGAGCGGCGGCCCGTAGCCGAGACTGCTGGGACGCTTCCGAGCTCCTTCTGAGTCTCCTCCACGTACCCTCCTCCGTGCCTCCCCTCAGCCCGCACGCTGCTACGGGGGTCCACTCAGGAGCTGCACCGCCTGAGGCGGGTGGGGGGCTCCTACGGGAGTCTGGGATGTGTTCTCAGGCCGGGTAGGCGGCAACGGGTGATGCGCCCCTTGTCACATTGTCCGGGCCTGTGGAAAGCGGGGAGGAAGAGCAACTCTCGTACAGGTTGTCTCCCTTGAGGGCCGACGGCAGCGGGGTGCCCAGCGCTGGGCCCTGATTTGCATTGCTCTTCCGTGCGGCGGGGATGGCGGTCAGGTACAGGTGCTACGGCCGCTCCTCGTCTCCCCAGCCCTCCCTCCTTCCTGGGAAATTTATTAGCAAGGTTCGGGCAAACTAACCAAACGGCAACTCCGGTTGCGATTGCCCCGGGAGGAATGCTTTGATCTTGCCCTCTCCCTGCGCCGTCGGGAGCAGATTACCTTCCCAAACGCAGGAGATCCCGGCAGATTGTTTGGTCAGAGATGGTACCAGTTAATTTGAAAAAAATTGCGGCTGTCCTCGCCCCGCCCGCCGCGCCCTCCCTACACGGCCCGAGGTGGCGGTGCCCGTCCGCGGACTCCAGCCGTGGCTGCGTCTTGCAGGCCCCCGGGCGGGTGCCAGGGCCCAGGAACAGCGTGCTTCAGCCCGCGGCCCGGGCCCTGTGGGACAGGCTTCTCCACGGAACAGGGAGTTACCAAGTAACTTCAATCGAAACACTGAGTTTTCCCAGGTGTCCTCAACAGTGGAGGGAAAACGAAAACGAAAAACAAAACACAAAAGGAGGTGGGGGGAGGGAAGGGGAAAAAAAAAAAAAAAAAAAAAAAAAAAAAAAAAAGTGAAGGGATCACCTTTTCCAGTATTATCCAGCCACCAGTAAAACCCGTGATCTCTTTCACAGTTTTCTCTTGTAAAAGTGTGATTTTTTTTTTTTCCTTCCTACATCAGACTCCTTCTGTCTCCTCTAAACAGCACTCACACTATGTTAAATCTGGATAAGATTTATATCTATCATGCAAATGTCTCTAAACTGATTGTACCCGAAAACTTTTTAAAGAAGCAAGTTCACTATTATTATATTTGTATTTTAAACAAGTATTTAAGTGTAAAGCAGCTAGGCACAGAGTGAGAGGAGGAAATTTCTGTTATTCATGAGTGTCAGTCAAATAAATATAACAAATACAGCTAACAACAATGTAAGAAATTACAAGATAATGTGTTCACCATAGCATGATATGGAAGCAGATTTTATTGACTGTAAGAGTAATTCCACTGCCTTTGTAGAAATGTTTGCTTTGGCAATAATGGCAAAGGTTAACCTTTATAGTGGACTTCGTATCACACCAGAATAATCTTTAATTGTGTAAAAATAGATTGATAGATTAATTAAAAATGTTGATAAAATAGACTGATATGAAAAGCAGTACATGTCAACAGAACTGCCAATTTGGATTCAGTTAGGAAGTCTGATGGGAAGCCTGGATGTGTCAATGGAAATTTTCCCATGAACATAGATAGATTTGGATTAGCCACAGGGTGAACAAGATTTTCCCGGCTACAACAGTTTTTATGTCAGCAGCTGCTTGGAAGAAGAGATGAGCTCCCAAAGAGGAGGAAGGGGCAGGTTATGAAGGAAAGGCAGATTAGCTCTCTGTGGCTGGTAGCTATGAGTGGTAGCTATTTGGGCTGCAAATGTGACACACATAGGCATGGTGATTATTAGTTGAAGCAAAGAAGGAACACTGTTCAGTGGACCTAGACCTCCCACTCTTGCAGTCTCCATGTTCATGTCCAGGGTACACTGGGGCAATCGTTGAGGGACTTCAAGTCAAAACCAGGCCAAATCAGCCCTTAACCAAGCCCATCCTGGAATTTTGAATTTAAACAGGAAGAATCCCATGAGGAGGGTTTGTGTGTAATCCACAGCACCTTTGCTGTGGCTCACAGACAAGGCTGACCTCTGGCTTGCCAGCACTTAATAAAGCCAGTAGATAATTGGCAGGTCTTTTGCTAAAATACACTAGAAAGTTGGATCAGCTCTCAGCATGAATATCAAGAATCTACTATACAAGCAGTTAGCATAGCAAACTGTCAAGTCAGCAGCTAATGTACTCCTCTACAATCTTCCCAAATGTCTTAAATAGTTTGGCAAATCTTGTGTTGCAATAAATTCTAGTGAAGTTTCAGGTTTGGTTGTTTTGGGTTTTTTTCCAACATGTGGCCTTAAAAGCTAACTGAGCCAAGAATATTTTTAGAAGCACTGCAGAGTTTGCTGGAGATGTTGTCTCAAAACTTGTTTGCACTATGGAAGTTTTATTCAGATGTCAACCAGATGCAGAAATTGTAGGGGGTTAGGTTTTACTTTACAGTCCTGGAAAGTAAAGGTCAGGTCCCTGCAATGCAAATTTTCTCTTAAATTGCCATATTATAGCAGAATAGTGAGAAGCCTTACTAATAAACCTGTTTTGTGTAGGTGTCATGCATGTGTGTGTCCTCCCCAATGCATTATGATCATATATAACATATTTAAAATGCCAATAAGACACTTGTTAAATCAAGTTGGGTAAGCTATGCTGTGCTTAGCAGTAAAAATCCAACTGCATAAATGTAACTAGCTAGATTTTGTTCTCATTATTAGGTAGCATTACAGTCTCTGAGTAGCCTTACTCAAGTTAATAGGACCACCAAGGTATTAGTCATCATGAAAAATAACATCAGAATGTAGTGACACGTTTAGTTACAATAAACCAGACAAACTCAGGCCACATTGATTCATGAAGGTATCTAGGCCACACCAGAGGCTGCTTGTTATACTGCTACTAGCAAGAAAGTATGTAGAACTCTATGAACCAGCTGATCTGTCTACATGTCATGTGGACATGTGCAGATATTGTGAACTCTGCCTCTCTTGGTTGTTGGACATCATTCGAGGAAATAGGAAAGCAAGAGATTAACTTCCAATATGGTAGATGTGGCACTGATACATCTCAAAACTTCTTCCATACTTCAAGGGAAGCATTTATGGGAGCAGAGTCCCCTTCTAGAAGATTGTATGTGACCTTTGAGATTTCTGTAACTATATAAATAAAATCTGACCCTTTTTCATGGGTTATCTTTTTCTTTATCTTTTTCTTTTTCTTTTTCAGCTTGTACTTCTGCTTATCTGTTTTGCTTTGCTGAGGCTAGCTTCAAACACGGTGCCAGAAGAATCAAAAAGTACATGGAGTACAGAGATAGAAACAAGTAGTTTAGGACTCTGGAAGTAGATATCTTGCATTAGAGTTGTTTAAAATACTCCAAACAGCCTGAGAATATTTTTGATACTCAGGGAATTTTCCTGTACAGCATACTTGGTCCATACATCATTCACACACAGAGGATTACACAGGATACATCCAGTTGGAAGAGAACTCGTAGGTCATCCAGTCCAACCCTCAACCCAGCACTTAATGGTCAACACTAAACCATGTCCCTAATCATCAGATCCACACACTGCTTAGACACCTCCAGGGATGATGATTGCACCATTGCCCTGGGCAAAACATTCCTCCTTGCTGTTTCTCTTGTCCTGCCCTTGGTGCAGCTAAGCCATTGCAAGAACACTTGCTGAGCAGAGGTGCCACTGCTCCATGTTGTAAAATTTTCCCTAGCAAAAGAGATCATTGCTCTGATTTACATCTGTGAAAGGGAAAACAGGAGCTGTAACGGCTTCGAACTCTTTTCTTCTCACAAGTGCACCTGATCATAGACTCACTTGAATTTGACTCTTGGCACAGATATACTGGAAGATAGATATCCTTCTGGAAGACCCTGTCCTGACCAGGCATTTAATACTGTGGCTCAACACATGGCCACACATCAGCTTTATCTGGATATGGTGTTTACTGAAATAGCAAATAAAAGGAAAAAAAAAATACAAGAGATGATTTCTATGTCAGATAGGTCATTGCTAGCATGGAATGTGTTTATTATTATAAGCACAAATCTTGGTGAAAATCTAAGGCATAAAGCCTTCCTTAAAGGTGCAGCCATTCATTATTCTGGAATCAAACTCTACTCCTCATTCTGTACAGACACCCCATTTAAATTTTTGAGATTAAATGGGCATAAATTTGAGTTTAACATATTGCAGATGTGTATATACATAAGAACATTGGATGCATTGTACTAAAAAATGCTATTTTACTTACAGTATTTTTTCAGCACTTATGATTACTTGCAATAATAAAAAAGACTATTCCGCAAACTTCTCTAAGATCAGATGACATAGTGAGCACACTGTCATCTGCTTCATGATTTAACATCTGTGGTGCTTCGGTAACTTGTGGTCTTTGGCCATCCAACATGATATCAACTATAAAAAGTGTCAAACCATTCAGTGCATAAAATTAACCAACCCTAGGAGTAAAGGGCTTTAACTAGCTTTGCTGAAGTCAACAGAAAATTTCATGCTTCAGCTGTAGGGGAAATCGGGCAAGGCCCATATTTAATTTGTTTTGACTTAAAAAAAAAGGAGACGACACACTGTTCATCGATTCAGCCTGCCATGCATGACCAGTTCTGTGGCAGTCTGATCCATGAAACACTGAGCCTGAAGAGTTTCTTGCCAGTTGTTCTTCAACTCTTTACCTTAGAGAGTAGATAAGATGAGCTGCTGTGCCAGCACAGCGAATAGAATAGAATAGAATAGAATAGAATAGAATAGAATAGAATAGAATAGAATAGAATAGAATAGAATAGAATAAACCAGGTTGGAAGAGACCTTCAAGATCATCGCGTCCAACCTATCATCCAACACCACCTAATCAATTAAATCGTGCAACCAAGCACCCTAACAAGTCTCCTCCTGAACACCTCCTGTGATGGTGACTCCACCACCTCCATGGGCAGTCCATTCCAATGGGCAATCACTCTCTCTGTGCAGAATTTCTTCCTAACCTCCAGCCTAAACCTCCCCTGACACAGCTTGAGATTGTGTCCTCTTGTTCTGGTGCTGGTTGCCTGGGAGAAGAGACCAACCTCTGCCTGTCTACAACCTCCCTTCAGACAGTTGGAGAGAGCAAGAAGGTCACCCCTGAGTCTCCTCCTCTCCAGGCTAAGCAACTCCAGCTCCCTCAGCCTCTCTTCATAGGGCTTGTGTTCCAAACCCCTCACCAACTTTGTTGCTCTTCTCTGGACACATTCCAGCAAGTCAGCATCCTTCCTAAACTGAGGGGCCCAGAACTGGACACAGTACTCGAGGTGCGGCCTAACCAGTGCAGTGTACAGGGGCAGAATGACATGACGCTGCACATGTCCATCTCTTCTGTGACGCCCAGCTGAAAGAAATTCTTTCAAAGTATCAAGACATACCCTAACAGATAGTTCAGGGAGGCCAAAATCATCAGAATTTTACCCAAGAAGTAAGGAAACATGAGAATGTGCCCAAGAACCTACCTCTTTGTAGTGGTGTGCTGACTTACGAAACTTGTCATTACTTCAACAAAGTGCCAGAATTTCATGCCATAATGATTAAAATAGTGCTTTCCATAATCACCAAAGGATGTGCAACAAAAAGAGATACACCTCACCCTCAGGTGACAGTGAGTGAACTATAGTGATTTCAACCATAAAATCCTAACCACAAAGTTGTGGAAGTAAATAGAAGCTTGCCCATGGCTTTCACAAAGTGAAACTGTGTGCAGTTTGGGATCACTGTGACAGGAATGTGCTAAGCTCTTTCTGCCTAAATTCCTTCCAGCTTTTCTCTAGTTAGGCATCATTTATGTCTTGAAATCAGTCAATTAAAACATATTAAAAGGAGTGTATTGCAGGGATGTCAATGTGTTTCAATACAAGGAAAATATTTCTGGGACCTAAAAAGAAATTTTCATCCAGGCAAGAATGAATTTTGATAAAATTGTTACCTTTTTGCCTTTATCTACATAGAAACTAGTTTAAGCCTGGGAATGGAATATTAGTAAGGGTTGAAGAACAATATGTAGACCAATATGTAAAGTCTTCCTCTCATTTGTGTAGGAGCTGAATGTGCCCTCCAACGCAACTACATCCCTTCACGAGTTAGGGGCTGCTCTGCCTGCATTAGGTCTGACTGTCCAGCAGCATATAACACAAGCAGATACTGGCAAGGTAGAAATGTCACTGTACATGATTTGAGAACTTTATTCCATTATATACCAGAATAATAATGTGCAATAATAAATGAGAGTCCTTGTCTCTCTTCTTTGGCTGAATAGGCTGAGTCAGGAGAGACTGCGTCTCATTTTTCCAGTGTGTGCTTTTGTTAGGTCAATAGAGAGACTGTTATAGAGTGGTAATACGAGCTGGGTAATGTGTGCAGGTTCTGGGGCTTTATTGTGTTGCTGCTATGTTAATTAGTATTAGGAACATGATGGATTGGCAACACGTGTACTTTCTGAGTTTTAAACCAGCCCTGAGAGTTTAGCACCCCATTAGTTACACATCACAGAAACCCAGGGATGTTTACTCAAAAAAGTATCACTTACAAGAATGAAACATTCTAATTCATTCCTGATAGGGGTTGTGGGGCATACCTGCCCCATGTTCAGATCCTGCTGGACCACGATCCAGCCTAGCCTGGGGTCATGCTGGGAATCCCACATCAAAGCATCTCTCAAGGCGGGGAGAGATGGAGAAGCACCAGCCTGGACGAGAAGGCACTTTCACTACACAGTTTCTCCAGTAGAAGAGATAGCCACAGGGAGTTTGAAAGGTGGGTAAAATACATCTCTCAGTGAAATTCCTCCACAGAAGGTGGGAGAACTGATAGGGGTCTTGCCTTCCCCTGGCCCCAACCACTCTCTCACAAAATAATGCTATCATACCAGCAAGAAAGAATCCTCTACTCTCTGCAAACTGGAGATGAAAATCACTTTGAGGGACAAAGCTCTGAAAGAGCCTTAGCCAATCTCAAGCTAAAAAGAAATGCTAGCAAGAGAGGCTGAATATAATTTTTCCATAGCCAGATCCAACACTGTCCTGCTTTAGGCCAGCACAGAACTAATTCAGTTCAGTGGTTTTACTTTTCAGCAGATTGGTATGCAAAAAGGCTCTTGCTTATGACTGCACCTACAGAAACTAAGGTCATTGCTAAACCATGTGGGCCATATTGGAGTGTCCTAAGTAAAAAGGTTGTAAGTGAAAAAGTTGCACCTGTGGGAAGGAGCAGACAGGGCAGACAGTCTGAATCTTCAGAACCCTCAGATTTGTAATGAGTATCACACACATGTAATGGAATACTTTGTTGGGCAACTGGGTGATCCAAATCTGACCAGCATAGTATTCGAATATATATATATCACATTCAGTATAAAGCTATGGGATCACAAGGGCCAAGCCCTCTTCTCTGGGTGTCTGAGAACTCTGCTCTGCCTTTGATCCCAATCTGTGTATTCACAAATCCATTTCCCAAATACACCTTCTGACTTTGCTTCTCATCTACGGTTGACTCCTGTCTGGGACTTCCGCAGTGCCTGCCCCACAGTATAAGTGGAGACTTGACTGCCATTGGAAGGATGAATTTGATACCATTTTTGTATGTATTTAATTATTTCCTTATTATAATTTTTACCGCTCATGTTTCATTAAAACTGTTTAATGGGCATTTCTTCTGTCTGTAAGCCTCTCTCACTGATTTTCTTTCTTCTTGCCTTACAGGAAGGGAGAGGAATTAATAGAGAGTATCTGTCATTCATATAGTGATCAGCTCTAACCCTTGACAAACACACTCATCCTTCCATGTACCAAATGACATGAAAATTTCAGCTCTGCTTCCTGATGATTTGCCTCCCTGGACAAATTCTTTGAAGTTTCTCATCATTCAGCAGCATGAAAGAAGGCCACCTGTCCCACATACTTATTTCAAGGAAGCACTGGAACCTGCAGAAGACACCAATCTATTTCTCTTTCTCATGCAAGCTTCCTCTCTCATTACCTGGCAACCTCACAACCAGAAAAACTGTTTTCCTTGCACACAACTTTATTCTTCATCCCAGGGAATGAAAACAGTGTTAACAGTGATGTCGTCCCCAGCTACAAAGCTAAGAGGCAATTTGAGGTAATCAAAAACCAAACTTACAGGTCTGTGTCAGATCTTACAATACACAGCAGTGTCATCACAGCACATCTGTCTTTCAACTGCCGGACCATGCCAGCATCTGAACTTACATAAATAACACACCCAGCACAAGCCAGATGTGCCGGTATGGATGACCAATTTGTTATTGTTACAAGGGAGCCAGATTAGCATGTGGCAAGGCACTTTAGCACTGCACATCTCTTTGTCACCTCTTAGAGCATCAAACAAGAATGACCAAAATCAGGAGTACGATGATCACTTCTTACACTCTGCTCTTAGTCAAAGCCATTTCTGCACAGTTGGGCAAGTGATCCTTCAGATCTGTAACATGAGGAGTGCAAGCTTACTAACTTGCGTTCTCAATTGAACCTTGCACACTGCAACCCTAAAACCTGACAGCAGTCTCTGAGCAATGCCAAAATACAAGCAGGCAAGCCTGATCATAATCCTTTGCAGGATGCTGTGCTCTGCAGTAATTTCCTGCTTCTCATATGCAGAGGTAGCAGACAGAACTGAAGACGCTGAAATGGTCTTTATGGCTTGGCACATCTCTAATAAAAAAAAATAACTGTGATCATATGAAGAAAGGGACCTTTCTGGCACATAAATACTGCAGAAACTGGGAACTCTTGTGGCAGGGAGAACATCTGTTTATTACATTTTCAAGAGTTTTATTTTCAGTTGCCCATGACAAAGAGTCAGAACCTTTACCAGCACAAACCATGCTCAGTCACAAACACAATACTAACCTTCTGAGGTACCTTGAGCATTGTAAAACAGCAGCCTTATTATAGGGAAGAAACAGAGAAAAGGAATTGTTATTATTGTTATTATTAATAATAAGAAGAAACAAGACAGACAATTTGAAAATGGGTCACCTTCTATGAAGAAAGTATTTTACTTACAAGTGAGGGGATTTATTTTGTGTGGATCAAAATATTTTAACCAGCATGAAGGAACATTTTACGAAAAGCTTTTTGTGGTAAAACAATCTGCACTAGAGTTCCCCACAAAACCCCTATATTAACCTACTGACATCCATATCTAGGAATGAGTTTTGGTACCATAAACTTTATTCTGTATTGTACTTTAGTGTAGTATCACTACTAGATGAGAAAGAGATTGTGTTCAGAAAAATGTTGTTGTTAATGGCAAAATCAGAAAACACCACAGCCAGCAGTGAAGTTCATAAGGAACTTCACTTGAAGCCACATCCACGGTATTTCTGACCTTGGTTTAGCCTTTGGTTTTTGTGCACCACTGAGAAGTGTTAAATGGTGAACTCACTTCACTGTAATGCAGTGCTGGTTTCTTCAGTATGCCTCTGATGGGTCTCTAGGTCAGCCAAAGACCCCAAATGAGGCAAACATAAAGCAAAGCAGTCATTCAGTAAAATGGAGACCGTAGGCAAACTCAGAACAAACCAAAGCAAGTTAGCTTTATGCGGAAAGAGGACTGGTTGGATCTACAGAGAAGGAAATTAATGCAAGACTAGAAAACTTACATGGCTTCTTGAACGCTGGAGACAGGCAATGAGCTTCTCCATAGGAACATACTCCCAAAACCCAGGTGTACTAAGCATTCATACAAAAAGTTCATCAAAGCCCTGGAATATGGCAGCAAGGCCAGAGCAGACTAGTGTTCTCTGCTGCCTGTGTCCTAAACGTAAAGCACGAGCCAGACCAAATTAGACCAAAAATACTAGACGTTAATGCCATCTCTCCCAGCACTAACGATGTGTTAAAGTGCATGACATTAATTGCTTCAATGAGGGGGAAATGTCCCCATGAATATTCTCCCCAGTAGTTACAGGAAGGTTACTGGACTGGCCAAATCTTTCTCTTTTTCTCTCTTTTTTCTTTTATTCTTTCCTCCCCCCCCCCCTTTTTTTTTTTTTTTTTTTTCTTCCCCCCCAATATCTAGAGTTAAAACAGGAATCATCATGAGAGTGATGGAAATGTGAAATTCCTGCGCTCTTTGAACACTGAGCTGGTCAAAGAGAGAAGTACCAAAAAAAGTGTTGTTGACCCCAACCCCCTACCTTCAGACAGGGCAATTCTTACACTTACTCCTGGTACAGGGACAGTTAAAAGTGTCATAGATTTCCCTTACATCCTATTTCACCAGATGCTGTAATTTATGAGGGGAAAAGGATCACAGGGAGTCCAGGCTAGCTGCTATCTCTTCCTGTCCTGACAGCTTTAGCCCAGTCCTGTAACTACTTGTCTTTCACTGAGAATCTCTCATTTTCCTCCTGGCTTGTAGTACCAGGACTTCTGGTCATCCACAGGATATGCCAAACATTACACTCTTAACTGTATCCCAACAGATGTTAGATAACACAACTGCATTTGCTCCTGTGTACCCAGGACATTGTTTTGGTCTATAAAAGGATAAATTAATGTTCAATAAGTTGAGCGATTAATAAAAAATATTAATAATTTTATTAATCACAAAAATCCCACAAAAAATATTAAAGAAAACCTATTTACAGGTTCAAGGGGTTTCAGTCGTGGAACAGATACCTCACCAGCAGGAATAAATAACAATTTAAACAACATGTACACAAATCCAGAAACAACAAACAGCACTTTAAACTGTAAAGAAAAGAAACCTCAGCAATGAGGCCGGCGATGGCCCACAACGCGGCGGGGGGACACCACAGAATTCCCCAGGGCATCAGACCTGCAATAGATGCTTATAAAAAATCAGGTATTGTAATTACTCACTGATCCTTATTCTTTGTTACACACGTTAAGATCTAGGCACACCAAAATGGCGCTGACCACGTGGAAGCTGCAGGAGCAGAGTTTCACTTTCTGTTAGTGTCTGCAGCTTATTGCTGAGGCAGGATTTGCTCCCAAAGGGTTTGTAGCTAAAAGCTTTGTAGAGAGGAGGTTTCTCGGCTGTGATCCTTCTGCAGCAGCGCTCGCTCCTTGCTCCAATCAAACGAAACTGTCCCAGGGACTCGGCTCCTCTGGGGTTTCGCCTCTCGGCCCGGCAAGAATCTGTCCTCTGGGCTTTACAACGCTGAGAATAGCGAGGGGTCTTTGCTGTCTTGTCTGGGTAAACTGGAAAACAGTTCAGCTTCCGAGCGAAGCTTGTGGCTCCTTCCAGAGCGTGGACACTGGCAAGACAAGACTCTGGCCCTTCAGGCTGATATTTATAGGTTTCCTGAGACAATAATGGCCAGGAGCAACACAAGTCTAGGGGTAAACCCTGGTATTGCAACCTATAGAAAGCCTTCTTTCCAAACGTGGCCAAAAGCATACCCACCTGGCTCATCCTGGCTCTGAAACATGTCCAGGCAAGCCTAAAGAAGCAGATCTACTAGCTTCTGCCTCATTGTCTGGTTCAGAGCCATTTTGAGGCTTTTTTGTCCATCCAGGACAGACATTAAGCATGATATTTAAGCTCCAGCATATCTAACATCAGAAGTCCACACCCAAGACTAGCAGAGAAGAGGCTGAGGGAGCTGGGGTTGTTTAGCCTGGAGAAGAGGAGGCTCAGGGCAGACCTTATTGCTCTCTACAACTGCCTGAAGTGAGGTTGTAGCCAGAAGGAGGTTGGTCTCTTCTCCCAGGCAGCCAGCACCAAAACAAGAGGACACAGTCTCAAGCTGCACCAGGGGACGTTTAATCTGGCTGTTAGGAAGAAGTTCTTCATACAAAGAGTGATTGGCCATTGGAATGTGCTGCCCAGGGAGGTGGTGGAGTCAACATCTCTGGAGGTGTTTAGGAAGAGACTGGATGGAGTGCTTGATGCCATGGTTTATTTGATTAGATAGTGTTGGATGATAGGTTGGATTCAATGATCTCAAAGGTCTTTTCCACCCTGGTTAATTCTATTCTATTCTATTCTATTCTATTCTATTCTATTCTATTCTATTCTATTCTATTCTAATGCCTAAAATTGATTTCTAAAACTTGCATTAATGGATATATATTTTTAAACATCAACTCTGCTGTAGACACTTGATGGGACTTACTCAGAAATAACTAGCAGAGAGGTAGGCTTTCTGAAGCAGGCACTTTGTTTACATGCAGTAAAGAAGACAGAAAAAACAGCTTTTCACAAATGAGAAAACATCCTACCAGCAAATTGAACCCATGCTTCCTCTCTGTCACTTCAAAATTAAAAACTTAGCATGTGCCAAATAGCAGTGTGATCAGAATACTTTAAAGGCACAAAGCATGAATTTCAAGCCCTTTGAAAGGACTTCACCACAGGCAGGGTGTAACATGGCACAAAAATAAAGATACCCTAGTAAATGTTTAATTCCATTAGACACATTAAACATTCACACACTTCGTTTCAAGTATGATATGTCTGCTATTTAAGAATGTGAAGTAAACTGATGTACTTAGCATTAGCTTCACTTTGTAGGCATATTTACAGCTCGTCCACTGATAAAGCTCACGGAAATAATCTAGTATGGACTATCACAGAATCACAGAATGTTACAGGTTGGAAGGGATCTCAACAGATTACTGAGTCCAGCCCCATTGCCAGAACAGGATCACCTGGAGTAGCTCACGCAGGAAGGTTTAAGATAACATATACCAAAGACCTGAGACAGAGTTAACTGGCAAAAGGCTTACCTCTTCATATTGAAAAGCAGCTAGTGATAATGATCCAATGTGAGAAGACCTCAGTTAAAAGGGTATGCAGATCCCCTACATATATCACAGACTACTGGCATTGCCTGACACCTCTGGACTGATCAGACACCAGTTAGCTTTCCCCCACTGTTTCTGTTCTACTGCACAGTGGTAAAAGAAGATTTGCCAATCTACTGTATAAGCTAAGAAAAAGAATAAGCATCTTCAATGGTAAGGGAGAAATGCCATATCAAGAGTCTTGAACCCCTGGCAATATCAAGAGTCTTGAAGCCCTGAGACACACAATGAGCATATGGCTTCCTCAAGTATTCCTCCTCTGTTTTGTTGGGCTGCTTTCCACAGTCATACAGAATAAACAAAATATCTTTGGCATCTTCAACTTTTTTGGGGGGGTTCGAAATGAGGTTGTGTGTTCATGCATATGCATGCAAGGTGTATGCTTATGCAAACAGACAGTGCTGCATCTTTTGCTTGTTTGCTTCTGATTTTCTCCCACTAGATGGAGTTTGGTGACTTTGGCAGGTCCTGCTTCAGCTATCTTCCTGATTGTGTGTGTGCATGCACCATAGCAATAACCTGATTGCATATGATTATGAGGTTTTTTTCTGTCTGCAGTGAAACATAAGTGTCAAGAATGGCCCAATATTCTTGAGAAATGTATAAGCATATACACTTCAGGATCCATTGCAAACCTACCTTTGGATTTTGGGGACATGTATCTGAAAGCCTAGTAAGCAGCAACTAACATGTTAATGAAAAAAAAAATTACATTAGAAAGTAAGAAATGTGTAGCTTGTTTCTTGATGAGCCTAAATCATTGTATGGAGTGGAAGTAAAATACATTGTGACAGTATGGGTCTCCTGACATATTTTGCGCTGCCTCAGTGCAGAAACTGCCAATAGCTACAGCCAGCAGGTAATACTGATCCTTATGGAGCATCCTCATGCAGCTGCATAGCTTGGATTTGTGATTTGATTAGCTACATCTCATCAAGGAAAACTGAACCCGAGGATCAAACTAAAGACCTTATTTTACTCTCATCTCCATTCTTTTTTACCAGTGGAAACAGAGCAAACAGTGGCCCCTTACTCTGGAAGGAGAATCTTAGCCTGATTCAGACTTGCTTTCACCTTTGGCTTGTCTTCTCCTTCTTTCCCCTTTCCTTCTCCTTCTCCTCCTTCTTTCTCCTTCTCCTCCTTCTTTCTCCTTCACCCTCTTTCTCCTTCTTCTCCTTCATGATCATCATCATTGCTTCTGTTGTTAAGCCTCAGCAAGATTAAGGCAGTATTGCAATACAGACTTCTAAAGCTGATCTTTATTAATGAAGAATTTATTGTAATGCTTCAAGCGCGGTAGTACGTGATAATATCTTTCTCTGCTTTAATGTGTTGAAATGGCCTCCTTGACAGACTTTTAAATAGTTCCAGCCTCACAGGTTACATTAGCTTATAAAGGAATTGCAGTATGGTTAAGCAAGAAGGAGGACAACAGCAGTGCTACAAGAAAGGCTTTAGCACAAAACTTGGTTTATGAGTAAACCAAAAAAGTCATGGTCTATTTCATTTTTGTACAAGCAGCACATCAAACTGAATTCCTGTAAAGAAGCCAGACAGCTTCTTTTGGGAAGGGACATGACTCTAGCTGATTGTAGGCACCTCCAATGCTCCATGAAGTGTCTTTCTCTGATGAGGTATCCTCTGGATGAAACCTCAGGCACACGTACAAACTACATTCAGGCATGACAGGAAAGCCAAACCCACATTTTTTTCCACCAGATGGTTACCCCCAAGGAATAATAGAGGATAAACCATTCCCAATAGAAAAGACAGTGAACTTCATCCTGTATTTGTGTTTATGTTACATAACCTAAGAATCTTTTGGTATTGCTACCCAAGAACAGCATGGCTTTTTTTATGTACTGCCCAAAGATACCCTGATTTTTTGACAGAAGGCCTAGAGGGCCCATGCATTCAATCATTGTAATACATTTTATATCAGTCCATGCAGTAAATCTAGCCAGCAACAAAACTGGGAGCAACACTTGGCACCTCAGTGTTACTGAGTACTTCTTTCAGGGTTTCACAGCACTAGCCATTTTCAATCAGCAGAAGCTGACACTGCCATACTTTTTCATTGATTTTCTGAGTGTGTTGCAAGAGCCATCTATTTTCCTCCCTGTGTACTGGTGAACACAAGACATCTACACCATAAGTGCTGGCACCTAGGAGAAGTGGGGTATCTGTGCACTACCTGCACTGATGTTTCCTCGAGATTCTGCAAAACAGCCACTGTCTCACATACAGGATGTTTTCATGCATGTTCACTTTGCCTCTTTGTGTAGGTGCAGTGGTTAATTGGCGGTGCTTGTTGCCCTGACAAGCCAGCACTTGCAGGAGTGAAGCTCATCCCTGAGGCCTGCTGATGCTGACCTCCTGGAAACATCTGCCTCCCTTGGCAAAACTGCTGGTCTAGTAAGCAGAGCTTCAGCGATGCATCTGGCTGAACTTTCCACTGCACAGTGGAAGCTCAGTGTTGCCTGTGAAAGGGCAGTGACTGCTGATAAGCCTAGCCTCCAGGTTTGCCAAAACAAGCGCTTACACCAAGGGAGAAGGAGTCCTGGTGACCCTCTACCCTGCTGCTCTGCTCTTCACTACTCTGAGAAAGAAGACCCTAAATCCACCCCTGGCTGACCTGTCAGGTCCATGCAGAATTAAGGATGAACAGACACATTCCACTTCTTTATAATGTCGTCTTATAACATCACTCAGATATGATGTGTGCTTGGCAGAGGGGGCAATAGGTGGGATTATCAGATAGAGGGAAGGAGGCCAAGCAGAGGAGGTTCAGGGAGCTGGGGTTGCTTAGCCTGGAGAAGAGGAGACTGAGGGGTGACCTTATTGCTCTCTACAACTACCTGAAGGGAGGTTGTAGCCAGGCAGAGGTTGGCCTCTTCTCCCAGGCAGCCAGCACCAGAACAAGAGGACACAGTCTCAGGCTGCGCCAGGGCAGGTTTAGGCTGGATGTTAGGAAGAAGTTCTACACGGAGAGAGTGATTGGCCATTGGAATCGGCTGCCCATGGAGGTGGTGGAGTCACCTTCACTGGAGGTGTTCAGGAGAAGACTTGTTAGGGTGCTTGGCTGTATGGTCTAGCTGTTGGGTGGGTTGGATTGTTTGATGGGTTGGACGCGATGATCTTGAAGGTCTCTTCCAACCTGGTGTATTGTATTATTGTATTATTGTATTGTATTATTATAAAGTTTCTTTCCCTCTGGTTCCAATCTCAAATGAAATATCACTCTTTGTCTCTTACATATCCATCCAGTATTTGGCTGAAATGCCACCAGAGTGCCTTATCTTATGTGAAGGCAAGGACATGCCTTTGATGTCCAGGTCAAGTTGTGGAAGACAGCATTTATTTTAGATGTGTATCTGAAAAATATATCAGAGTATCACAGTATCACTAAGGTTGGAAGAGACCTCGAAGATCATCGAGTCCAGCCTGTCACCACAGACCCCATGACTAGACCATGGCACCAAATGCCACGTCCAATCCCCTCTTGAACACCACCAGGGATGGTGACTCCACCACCTCCCTGGGCAGCACATTCCAATGGTGAATGACTCTCTCAGTGAAGAACTTTCTCCTCACCTCCAGCCTAAACTTCCCCTGGCACAGCTTGACACTGTGTCCTCTTGTTCTGGTGCTGGTTGCTAGAGAGAAGAGGCCAACCCCCTCCTGGCTACAACCACCCCTCAGGTAGTTGCAGAGAGCAATGAGGTCTCCCCTGAGCCTCCTCTTCTCCAGGCTAAACAACCCCAGCTCCCTCAGCCTCTCCTCATAGGGCTTGTGCTCAAGGCCTCTCACCAGCCTTGTTGCCCTTCTCTGGACACGTTCAAGTGTCTCAATGTCCTTCTTAAACTGAGGGGCCCAGTTATATGGCCTCAGTCATATGTTACAGTCATTTGTGACTGACTCCTTCTTCTCTAAGCTCAGCTCAGGGATGCATTCAAAGACAGTTGCAATTCCACACATTTGGAAAGGAAAAATATAACCCATTTCTCAAGGATGTTTCAAGTATCCTGTACACACAGTTCATGTTTTCACCTCAACTTTTTCTTCACCAATTTAGGAAGGCTTGGGAAGCCTGGGGAAGAAAAACTAGAGTTACAAACCACTTCTTCAGCATCAGTGAGTTTTTGGGGTGCAGGTGAAGCAAACAAACAACCAAAAAGTAATTGAAGTTCCCTCAGGAGTAATTTTAATTAGTGAATTAAAATCAAAACTAAGCCACAATAGCTAGGCTTTCAGGCCTCAGAAAGTGTGTAAAAAAATAGAGGAGAGATGCTGTAAAGGAAGTGAGGAGACAGAGTATAGCCACCACGAGCAGGACAGCTGTAGTGGTCTTTTCTCTCACCACACCCACAACATATTGCCAGACCAACAGGACAGCAGAAAAAGTGAAAATCTGTTAACACAGCAGCCATGGCCAAATTGGGAACTATGTCAACACCAGACAATAATTCAAAAAGCAGGATATTAGCTTGAGTTTTCAGATGTTAAATATATAACAACTGCTCAGGGAATTAGTCATAGTTTTCCAGATCCATACATCACGAGGATGATCAGAGGGCTGGAGCACCTCTCCTGTGAGGACAGACTGAAGGAGTTGGGGCTGTTCAGTCTGGAGAAGAGAAGGCTCCGAGGTGACCTCATTGTGGCCTTCCAGTATCTGAAGGGGGCCTACAGGAAGGCTGGGGAGGGACTTCTCAGGATCTCAGGTAGTGATAGGACTAGGGGGAACGGAATGAAGCTGGAAATAGGGAGATTCAGGCTAGATGTGAGGAAGAAGTTCTTCACCATGAGAGTGGTGAAGCCCTGGAATGGGTTATCCAGGGAGGTGGTTGAGGCCCCGTCCCTGGAGGTGTTTAAGACCAGGCTGGACGAGGCTCTGGCCAGCCTGATCTAGTGTGGGGTGTCCCTGCCCATGGCAGGGGGTTGGAACTAGATGATCCTTGTGGTCCCTTCCAACCCTGACTGATTCTATGATTCTATGATCACACAAGTCTACTAAAAGTTCACACAGAGAACTTTTCAGAGAAGGGAGGTGCGAGCACAGCTGGGCAGCAAGAACAGCTCCTTTCACCTCCTGACTCCTATTGTAGATCACTCTGTTCCCCTTTCAAGGCAACAGCAACACAGATATAGACTCTGATAGGGCAGGCTGGAGCCTCAGAAAACGCTACTCCCAAAAGCCACTGAAGATCATAAATTACATCTTCTTCACTCCCTACTTGTTTCAGAGTTTTTCAAATCACTCATAAATCCAGCCCAAATCCTGCTTGTTCACAGTGATTGATGCTTTTTCTGTGTTCACTCAGCACAGGTGAGATTAGCAGAAGGAGGAATGTGTGAGTAAGAGGAACCAATCACCTCCTCCCTTTGGAGAAATACTATTAGCTATGTTTTGGAGTGCTATGTTTTCAACAACAACAACAACAACATTTACTTCACCTTCCACACCCTGGAATCTGAATTATTTGGCAATGGAGCTTAAAAGAATCAAAATACATGTGGCTGAATGTTCCTCTTGTTTATACCTCTGCAGACACTTAGGGGGAAAAAAAAATCAGAGGACTAAGCAAGAAAGGAAATTTGTAACTTATACATAACTGACCATAACTGTACTAGTGATTAAGCCACATTATTTTAAAATGCAATAGCTGGCTGTGAATCAGGCCAAATATATAAGGTATGTTAAAGTTTCCTGGAAAGGGTTTTGCAGTAAGTATAGAGTGATGCAGAATAACTTTCTGTAGTTTAGGAACTGTTCTTCTTGGAAAAGGGCTGCTTTTTAATATGTATAATATGTAGCTGTACCAGATATTAAGCATTCCTCTTATTTTACTGGGGAGCAAGACAGTGAGAACTCATCAATTATCTGTTCCCAGGGAAGGTGCTAGTTGTGCTACGTGAACAGCTTGGAGCAGCCTCCAGAAGAACAATTGTTTCTGAAAGAGAGGTTGAGCTTCACTACATGCAACAAAGCAGGAAAGTCTCTTCCTCCATGTGTTACCACAAGTGCCTTCACAATCACACTGCTGTCATGCTACACACTCTCACACTGCCTTTTTCCTGTGACAGGCACTTACTCTCAAGAGGGCTGCAGCCCCTAAGCTTAGATATGTGCTCATCTTCCCTGGAAAGGCCAGAAGAATATCAGCTCTTCCTGAGTCTGTAGACCTACCTGCCTGAGCCACACAAGTGGGGCCATAAGGACTTAGAACAGAAATTCTTCTGTCTGAAATTCTTCTTTCTCACTTTTGCTCAGCATTTTGCTGCCTCATGTATTCACTGCCTTTAGGGAAAAGAAGGACAACTACTAAAACTTTGTAACAAGATTTCTGGTTCCTTCTGGGTATCAGAGAGAAGAAAGTGTGAAGTCTACAGACTCAGGAACATGGCAGCTGGAAAGAACGGAAGTAGTGTTTTCCTCAGGTCTCACAACTTCTAGCCATTGTACGACAGCAACCAACTCAGAATTATCTCAAGATTATCCTGAACGTAGTTTGCCAAGGGAACTGAAGGCAGGCATCGTTCAGCTATTGAAAATGTATATTCTCTTTCCCTGAGAGAGAAAAAATTAGAAACACAATCTTATGCTAAATGCTCTGGCAAATATTATGCTCTGCTCTCATATTCACAGAGTGCTTAATTTTTAAAATAACTTTTAGGTAATAAACATTAAATCCTTGTAGCAGTTACCTTTTTCTCACAGAGAGGGAAAAGCAGACAACTGAACTTTAAACTGGCTATTTTATCTTCCTCAAGTTAGTAGACAGAGCAAGAATGTGACCTTGCAAAGTTCTTGTTCTCCATCTCTCAGCTTAATCTTCTGTACAGCTTGTGAAGATAGAACACAGCAAATCACATTCCCAAAGATGATGTAAATATTTTATTTCTGTTGCAGCTTCAGAAGAGTCTGGTCTCCGTCAGCAGAACTCCCTGAAGTACATCTCCCTCTGCAGGTGCCAAATCTTTCTAGCATGTGATGATCTCTATCTACCCGCTACAGGTAGCACTCTACTCACCCATGTAAGATCAGGGTTCATCCTGTATATAGCCATGCTTGGCATACAGTTGTGACTGCATGTCTCAAGCACTGCTGCTATTGTGGAAATGAATAGAATAAGTCTCCAGTGAGGAAAACTCTCAAACAAGATTCCTCCTGCAGGGATTTGCTGAGTCATGCACCAGATCTGCCTGTGACCATGTAGAATGTTGCAGAGAGCACATTAATGAAACACTACTGAGAGTGAAAAGAATTGTCTTTGTTATCTTCCATGTCAGAGTAGTGCAAGAATGTTAAAATACTGTATGGAGTTGGTTGTTATAGGGAAGAGAGAAGAATGATGCTTCGGAGTTTTACGTCCACTAAAATTGAAGTTTGGATAGTACACATTCAGAAATAATTTTATTTTCCAGTAATGACAATACGCAATATCATGTAAGAAATGAAATTGAAGAATTGATCTTATTCTTCAAATACAGGATAGGTTCAATATTAAAATTAACATATAAATGTAGCATCAATCTTATTTCCCCACTCATGTCTGCTGAGCAAATGCACATAAAGAATGAATCACTGAAACAGTACACTGAGAGAAACAAAGTCATTTTTCAGAGATGTCAGCACAAATGTGAGGTGAGCCTGATCAACAAACACCCAACAAATGTTGCAGAGGTGGCCCTTTGGGCCCAAGAGGGCAAGTCAAGGACCCCCAGGAGAAGCAGCACAACCACCAGCAAAGACAAGGCAGGAGTGAGTTTGGGGCAGAACATCTCCGTTGCACTGTGAGTAACCCCCACCCTGTAGAATGTGAGCATCACATTAGGGCTTTCCACAGCATTCCTTTGAGGGAGAAATTATTATTGCTATTGTTCACATCCTCATTGGCCTTACCCAACTTTTCACAGCTAGAAGTTAATGAGCAGGGATTAAGCAGCATGCCTCAGTGGCAGCACATAAAGTACATAGAGCAGATCTGTAGTCCCTGGTGGGCCTGCAACACTGCTGATGACAAGAGCTGTGGGTAGAAAAAGCTTCCCATGGCATTGCCCATTGGTGTTGTGCACACCCACGGAGAGTTGACTGTGAAATCATCTGCTTGACAGGAGAAAAAGCAGCCCAAGGCACCACAGCGAGGTACTTGGGAAGGTGCTCATCCAGGAGCAGGAACTGTACAGAGGGCAAAGAGGGCAAGGGGTCAAAACACCATATCAAGCAAGAAAAGAAAAGAAAAAAAGAAAAGAAAAGAAAAGAAAAGAAAAGAAAAGAAAAGAAAAGAAAAGAAAAGAAAAGAAAAGAAAAGAAAAGAAAAGAAAAGAAAAGAAAAGAAAAAAAGAAAAGAAAAGAAAAGAAAAGAAAAGAAAAGAAAAGAAAAGAAAAAGAAAAGAAAAGAAAAAAAAAAGAAAAGAAAAGAAAAGAAAAGAAAAGAAAAGAAAAGAAAAGAAAAGAAAAGAAAAGAAAAGAAAAGAAAAGAAAAGAAAAGAAAAGAAAAGAAAAGAAAAGAAAAGAAAAGAAAAGAAAAGAAAAGAAAAGAAAAGAAAAGAAAAGAAAAAAAAAAAAGAAAAGAAAAGAAAAGAAAAGAAAAGAAAAGAAAAGAAAAGAAAAGAAAAAGAAAAGAAAAGAAAAGAAAAGAAAAGGAAAAGAGAAGAGAAGAGAAGAGAAGAGACGAGAAGAGAAGAGAAGAGAAGAGAAGAAGAAAAGAAAAGAGAAGAAAAGAAAAGAGAAGAGAAGAAAAAGAAAAGAAAAGAAAAGAAAAGAAAAGAAAAGAAAAGAAAAGAAAAAAAAAAAAAGAAGAAAAGAGAAGAAGAGAAGAGAAGAGAGAAGAGAAGAGAAGAGAAGAGAAGAAGAGAAGAGAAGAGAAGAGAAGAGAAGAGAAGAGAAGAAGAAAAGAAAAGAGAAGAAAAGAGAAGAAAAAAGAAAAGAAAAGAAAAGAAAAGAAAAGAAAAGAAAAGAAAAGAAAAGAAAAGAAAAGAAAAAGAAAAGAAAAGAAAAGAAAAGAAAAGAAAAGAAAAGAAAAGAAAAGAAAAGAAAAGAAAAGAAAAGAAAAGAAAAGAAAAGAAAAGAAAAGAAAAGAAAAGAAAAGAAAAGAAAAGAAAAGAAAAAAAAGAAAAGAAAAAAGAAAAGAAAAGAAAAAAAGAAAAAAGGAAAGAGAGAGAGAGCACAAACAACTTTCTGGGCTTCAGCAGACACCTCAGCAGGCTCAAGCCATTGTTGCTGATTCTTAAATTCGTTTGTTCCTCTGCGGATTCTTTAATCACCATACCTCTTCTACCCTTGTCACCCAGAGGTCTCTCTTCCACAGAAGATGGTGTTTTTCGCTCCGACGTGGAAACACTTTTCCTTAACACGAGGTGGAGCTGGAAATACTCTTCTTTACCACGAGATGGGGCTGGATAACGCGTAAGGTTGGGCTGTGGTACCCGCAGACCTTACCCGGGACCCCGGATCTGGGGAAGGGTGCTGAGCAGCGTCGGGCGCTCTACGGGATCAGCGCACAGCCCCGAGGCTGCTGCTGCCAGCTGCGGCGACATAGCTGTCACCGGCCGCGGCAAAAGGGCGGCCCACTACCTCTGGGGTGTCTGCTGCGGGCCCTGCCTGCCTGGGGCACCTGCTGAAAAGGACCTCCCTCAACACTCAATTGCCTGCGCTGTGAGGGTGGAAGTGAGCGAGGCACCTCCCGCCAGCACAGCGAGCACAGGCACAAGAGGTCTCAGCGCTTCCTGGGTAGAAAGAAGTCCTGCCAACGTGTTGAGGGACCCTTGCTGTGTGGTGGCTAGTAGCTAAAAATTGTATTTGCCTGTAGTGCCAGGCTGGAAAATATCGCTGGCTGAATAAAGTAATTTCTCAAAAATATTGTGTAATCCAATACTTCTTTTTTTTTTTTTTTTTAATTAACTTTCTGGATAGCCAAAATACTGTGTGGACAAACAACCACCATTGCTCAACATCAAAATTTGCATTTTTTTTAATTTTGAACACATTTTGGTTGGTTGGTTTGTTTTGTTGGGGGGTTGTGAGGTTTGGGGGCTTATTTGTGGGGGTTTGCTTGGGAGGTGTTGGTTTTTTGGTGGGGGGGTGTGGTTAGTTGGTTGTTTTAATTGTGAATTAAGTCAAAGGATATTTTGTGACCCTGGACAATGACCACCTTAACTTGATACTTTTTCAGAAAACACTTTATCATAAAAATCTAGCCAAGAAAATCAAGCCACCATTTTTCACAAGTTTTTAGAGTGATAATAGTTTGCTCCACCATGGCCAAGGGTCACCTCTCCTTGAAAGATGTGTCCTAGTTCCAAGATGCTAAAATTTTGTTCTCTGAAAACCTAAAAGTGTGTAAGGTCACTAAGCTGTTGCACATCCCACTGTTTTGTCTTCCTGATGGAGATTATTTGCCCGCTGTAGAATTTTTTTTTGTTTTAAAGGGCATTTTATTCAATGCACAGGGACACCTATACAAAGATTTCTGCTGGGGATAAATCTGCATGGTGTGTGAGCTCAGAACCAGAGCTCCTGGAACTATCTGCTCTGATCTAGCCTTTGACATTTTCTCTGTGATTTCAAGAGCACAGCATTCCACTACCTCAGCCCTTTCTGTTTGCAAGATCAAACCTATTTTATCTATTATTTTTCTCTCTGCAGCAGCTGGAAGATTAATTTGTTTACAAGTGCCACATAAGTGCAGGCAAATCTGTCAGTACAAAACTGTAGTTATGTATTTATGAAAATTCCAGATGTTTTCACATGTACAGTTCCATAAGGGAAGCTACTTATTTTCTTTCCCCCATTTCCCTGCCTTCATGTCCTAACTCTGTAGCTTTACCTATAATTTGCTTTTCTGAACAGAAGAGAAAATGATGCCCAAAAAAAGTATCTTTTCATTCATTTATCCCCTAAGGAAAATAAATAATTATTCTATTCTCCTTCTTGTTGTGCATGTTCAGTACCCTTATAAAATGCAAGATTCACTGGGTACACAAACCTTACAAAATATGAAATGCCAGTTGAGAACACAGGCATTCATATCAGCATGAGAAAACACACACGAGATATATAGATATAGATAAATATTACAGTTTTTAAGTACAACTGCTTTGAAGTCCAACTTCAGAGCAACCCCAACTGGTTTGGAGGCGTGGGACTAATCCATACACCTAACAGGCCTGGCAGCCATTTCACAGGTGTGTTTTGGAAAAGCCAGCTCTCAAGTAGATGGGAGTCGTTTGTGAATGGTTGCAAAAATGGCACTAAAACATTAACAAACTACTGAGTGGACAATTAACTTAGTGGCATTCCTCATCAAAAAGCAATTCCTAATGTTACTTTGACACACAGTGTAATCAATGCATGCAAACATGCAATATACTGTTTAAACCATTGCTTTTCTAGATTTAGGGATGTTGCCATTGGCTAAACATTATTTTAAAGAAATGCTTGCTATTACATCCTATTACATTTTTCCTACTCCTACAGTGTAGGAAAAAAGATGCCTCTGAAGCGTCAGGAGAGCTTTATTTTCTGCTTGCTGCAACTGTAGCAAGCTCTGCTTAACTCAGCCAAGCCTGGAAGTGTCTGCAGTGTGCACTCAAGAGACCTTCTTGAGTATGTACTGCAATGATGACAAGATTTGCCTAATCTTAATTGAAAGCTACAAGGCAGAGAAACAGACTTGTCAAGAGAGGCTTCCCTTGACTACAGTTGCTGGAGCTGGACATTTTAACCCTGACTGAGGACTAATCAGCTCTCTATCTTCAGAAATGTTATTTGCCCAGTGTAAATAACATAAACCAAGATCGTCATCTTAGTTTATTTTTCTAGAGTCCTTAGCATGCTACATTAACCTGACAATGCTTAATCTGGTGTTCATTTCACAATACACTTCATGCAATTCACAGCTGTAATTGGTTTTACACTGACATTACACATTTTGACCTAGCAATTGGAAAAGAATAAATCTTAATATTGTTTCTCTGAAAATTGTCCAAGCTCAAACAGCACAGAATAAGCTCATGCTAGTTTCATGTGCATATTTTTTCTGCCTTTTCTTTCACTGCAAAGATGATCACTGATTTAAGATCGTAAGGTCCTTGTTTTAGTCCATTTGCAATTGAACTACGTTTGTTAGATTTCTTATGTCCTGAGGAGTTCTCTCTTATAAAACAGCATTCAAGTATTCTAGTTTAGCATCCCCATTTTTTCTGAGTTAAGGAACAAAGTAGACCTTGGGCTTCTGTTTCCATTACAACTCTTCCAGAGTCTCATAACTATTAACCATAAAGTCTTCCTTTGCAACACATGCTCAGCAGTAAAGCCAGAGTATTGCTATTTGGCGTTATCCAGTGAAGTGCAAGAAATTAAATAAGTTATGTCTTTATTGCTATAGTACAATACCAAGCAAAGTCACTTTTTAATACAATTGCAAGGGTGCAATTGCAGTGTGTCCCTCCTCTTAGGGCCCAGTAGTTCAGCTGCACTGCAAGGAACAGATATCATGTGTCAAATGTCAGTCTAAGAAGATGTGTTGAGTATTCTTGAATCTGATGAGTCAGACCTTTCATCATATTCATCTTCTGTGTAAATTGGTTGCTTAGACACAATCGGGCACCCATCATCAGGGATTGAGATCCTGGGATCTTCTGAGGAGCGGGAAGGAAGGACAGGTGAGCTTCGGAAAACACTGGTTGAGTTGCTTGAGAAAGGACTGACATACTGAGACCGCAGCTGGTACTGCTGCTGCAGTGTCATGGTATTCCACAGCGTGACGTCGTTGGGCAGGAAGGGGCTGGATTGGTTTCTTGCCAAAGTGTTCCTCAGCATCAGTGGGTAGCGTGGAGGCTGAGGGAAAGGGTGCTGCAAAGGTACAGCCAGAGGATTTGGCACAACATTACTGGAATCAGCAGAAAACCTCAGTGTGTCAGGAACCCTAAATGCTGAGCCCACAGACCACTTGGAAGAGGAAATAGGGTATGAACTCAGCGTGTGTTCAAAAATGTGCCCGTTGGAAGGTAAAACAAGACCATCAGATTCTGCAGAAGTTCTCTCCCCACTCACCACTGAAGATCGACTGGACAGAAGAATCTCTACAGCACTCACCAGATCACCACCACACCCCTTCAGGATCAGCTCCAGCACAGTTGGCTTTTGGTTAGGGAAGATCTTTTTCAAGACATCAAGTGGAGGTCTGTTGGCTTTCAAACTGAAAGGTAAAGAAACTGTCCCAGAAGGACCTTCTATCAGGAGGTGGTTCTGCTCTGGGTGGTACTTGGGGCTGTCTGGATGGCTCTCTGTGTTTCCACCATTTTTCTGAACAGCATAACCAACCTCATCCACTGAAACAATTTCAGGGCTTTCAGGGGTGAAACAACTTTTGGCTTTTGTCATATCTGGGGAACTCCTTTGGTCTGTGTCTTTGTCACTGTAGGTCTCAGCATTTTCTGCTCCACTGGCATCACCCAACCGCTCCTCATTCATGTCTACAAAGAGAAGGCATAGAAATGAATGAAACACTGAGGCTAAAAGTCTTTGCAGACATTTAAGGATGCAGTCTTCTTGAAGTGAACAGAGCAGGATCCTAGAGGAGAAAAAATAAAACAAACCAAAAATGTTTCACAGAGACCCTGATATTGTTTAGGTCCCTTTACAGCACCTCATGAGAACAAATGAGCAAAAGAGTAACATGACCTGGTCTAAACCTTTTATGCTGCCTTACAGATATCTGTCTCATTCTCCCATGTACAACAAAAGCATTGGTCATATTTCTGCTGCATCAAATATGCTGCATACAAGACAGGAACATACCATCCAAGTGTAAGCTGTTTCAGAGGAACTTCAGCATTTTCACATCATAATTGCTCTCTAGCACTATCTCACTTGAGCTTGGGCTCAAAATATCCAGAGGGCACTTCTGAGACCAAAGTTCCTTCTCCAAGCCCAACAGTGCTGGTGGAACCACTCCATCACAACTACTGGGTGAAGGTTAAAGAAGTCTTTAAATAAACCAGTATATTCTAGTTATGGCTCTGCAGAAAATTGTTCCTTCCCCAGCAACAATTTCAGGGGCTTTTTCCAAACCCTAGAACACAGCTGATGCCTTGATCCATTAGAGCACAGAATCTAGAATAATTTGGTTTGAAAGAGGACTTCTGGAAGGCATATGGTCCTACCTCCTGTTCAAAGCAGGAGAAACCTTAAATAGAGAGCAGGTTGCTCATGTTTCTGCTCAGATGAGTTTTAAATAGTTCCAAGGATGGAGACTCAACAATCTCTCTTAACACTTGTTCCAGGTATCATGCTTTTCATGTGCTAGACTAAGGGCAAGAGCTGACTACAAGCCTGAAATCACAGAATCATAAAATACACTGGGTTGGAAAGGACCCCCTGCAGTGAGCAGGGACTTCACCAACTAGATCAGGTTGCTCAGCGCCCCATGAAATTTGTCCTTGAATGCCTCCATGGATGTGGTGTCATAGAATCATAGAATCATAGAATGATAGAATCAATAAGGTTGGAAAAGACCTCAGAGTTCATCAAGTCCAACCTGTCACCCAACACCTCATGACTAACTAAGCCATGGCTTCAAGTGCCACATCCAATCCCCTCTTGAACACCTCCAGGGATGGTGACTCCACCACCTCCCTGGGCAGTACACTCCAATGGCAAATAACTCTTTCTGTGAAGAACTTTCTCCTCACCTCAAGCCTAAACTTCCCCTGGTGCAGCTTGAGACTGTGTCCTCTTGTTCTGGTGCTGGTTGCCTGGGAGAAGAGAACAACCCCCACCTGGCTACAACCTCCCTTCAGGTAGTTGTAGACAGCAATAAGGTCTCCCTTGAGCCTCCTCTTCTCCAGGCTAAACAATCCCAGCTCCCTTAGCCTCTCCTTGTAGGGCTTGTGCTTGAGACCTCTCACCAGCCTCGTTGCCCTTCTCTGTCAACTACATCTTTGGGCCTGTTCAGTATTCTTCCATTCTCATTGTAAAGAACTTCTTCCTTATGTCTAATCTAAATCTACCTTGATGCAGTTTAAAACTATGGCTCTTGTCCTGTCACTACATGTCCTTCTAAACAGTCTTTCCCCAAGCTTCGTATAGACATCCTTCAGATATTGAAACGACACTATAACGTCTTCCTGAACAGCCCCTATTCTTTCAGCCTGTCTTCACAGGAGTGCTCCAGCCCTCTTATCATCTTCATGGTCCTCCTCTGGACCTGCTCCAGCAGGTCTGTGCCCTTTTTTGTTTGGAGATGAGGTCTCACCAGAGCAGACTGAAGTGGCAGAATCACGCCTCTCAATCTGATGGCCATGCTTCTTTTGATGCAGCCCAAGATGTGACTGACCTTCTGGGCTGCAATTGTACATTGTCTCGTGTCCACTAGAACTCCCAAGTCCTTTTCTGCAGGACCACTCTCAATTTCATCTTCCCACAGGCTCTATCTGTGCTTGGGATTGCCCTGACCTAGATGTACAACCTTGCACTTTGCCTTTTTGAACCTTGTGAGATTCTCCTCTGTCCACTTCTCTAGCTTGTCTAGGTCCCTCTAGATGGCATCCCAACCATCCCATTGACCACACTGTTTCCAGGTGGACATTCAAAAATCTATAGTCATTTGGTAACCTCTAGCTTGGTAATGTGTAGCCTGAGTATAGAAACTTTTGAAATAATACTGCTGGTCAGAAAGAAGAGAAGAAAAGTTGACAACTTTCAGAGTTTATGAAGGAGGTGAACAATGTAGTTCGTTGAGATTCTTCACAGTTATTTCCCAAGAATGCTGTTCTGCTGGCCTTCGTCAAGGACAATCTTCCTATGAAGCATCCAGTGCTAAACACTATCTGCAGAAGCACATGCAAATATTTGATTGATTTCCCTAGTGATCAGTGAAACTAGATAAAGAAGCTGTAAGAATCACACAGGTTCCCAAAGCATGCTGATGATCATCCCTGTCCTATCAAGATGGAACAAGTGAAAGCTTGCAAACACCTGGGCCTCACTGCTCACCACAGGTTGCCTCAGTATCACCCCAGGAAAAGGTTGGGCGTTGCCCCATGGAAAGGACTAAGTTTAGTGTTGAACACTACAGCTCAAAACAAACTCTGTTAGTGCAATTTACCCACCTTGAGGAAGGAGTCAGGGTCTGAGCAAGCGAGTGAGAAGCCACTATGCTTATGAGAATGGGATCTTTAAATAAATACAAGATCATGTCATAGCACAGCCTGACAGCATGGTGAAGGTACATTATCCTCATGAGGATGCCTGTGCCAGGCAGCAGGCCATCCTACAGAGCGGTGAGATGCTGCTGGTTTGGGTTGGATGAGCATGGGATTGGAGCTGAGGTTATACAGATTCTGTTGCAAAGATCTCACACTTCTTTTTTTAGCAGGACAACCTGGTTTGGGTACTTGTTTTTATATTAGTTACACTCTCTGTCCAGTGCAATAACTCTTCATGTAGGCATATTATGTGTGCTCTTCTTTATGCACCCATCTCATCAGTCTTGCCTTAGCAGCCAAAGGGAAATGAAGGAAGTCTTTGCTGGCAGCAAACTGTCAACGTATATCGTTTGTGGAGCTGGTAAGATCTCAGCATAGCTCATCCATTATTTGGAAAAAAAGTGAGGCTCATGCTATCTTTCCCTCCTAATTCCTTCGCATGTTCATAATTATAGATTTAAGAGGGGAAGGTAAAAATAATTCGTGTCTGAGTGAATGAGCCATTTACACACTGAAGGCTCATGGTGGTCAATTTGGCAACAGCTAATTACCTTTGTCCCTGCCTTGCCAGAGTTAGAGAGGCATTTAAAGGGGGTAATAGTCCTGCCTTCCACATAAGCAGATTGCACTGCGGTACCCAGCATTAACAAATGTACTACATGCAGGTAAAGCTTATTTCACTATATATCTTCATGGGCTAATAACAAGTAGCATTGGGGAGCATGTATATGCTTAAAAAAAAAAATTAAAAAATCAGATTAGATCTCCCCCCATACATTCCTTGATCCTTACCAGTTATTATTTTCATGCTATTTCAGATTTGCTTAATTTTCAGTACCTTTAAAAGTACCTTATAAGGCTTGGCTAAAAATTTTCTTCAAATTCTGAAAAGTTTGCATCTTTATCACCAGAAGACTGCACCAATCCCGATTCTCAGCCTTGCACAGTGACAGCACAGATCACAGCAGTGCATCTCACCAGGCCATTAGGCTCAGAGTCTGCCCCACAAAATGAAATTTCGGTGATTCAAAGCAAATGCTACTATTAAGACAAGGAGGATTTTCCTCCGTTGCGGCACACTGACTTTGAGCAAGTTTTTCCTTTTTTTTTTTTTTTTTTCCTGCTCTCTGCCTTTTTGAGAACTGTTCTCACCTACAGCGTGATAAGAGGTGTTTCTTCCCCATCTCAGGTGCCCCCAGCCCTATGCTCCCTATGGGTCGAGCGGCCACTGCCTGCTCACCTGGCCGGCTCCTCATGGTTCCTTTCCTGGCAGGTAGTGTTTTGACTCCGCTTTTTCCTCACGACTTCCCTGCTGTGTTCAGTGCTCAGGGAGAGCCAGGCTGAAAGCTGCAGGGACTGGATCCCACCTCTTCACCGGAATCACCCAGATTAGCTGTTTCGTTTGTTTAAAACCAGCACAATACAGCACTCGTTAAATAAACAAAGAACTGGGGAGACACATTGTAAATGTCCTTATGTGGGAACTGAATTGTAGGAATATTGCGCAGGTATTAATCCAAAATACCTGTCTTTTCTGGTACAATTTTGTTGTTGTTGTTGTTTTTTGTTTGTTTTTATTCAGAATATACGACCCGCTGCTCTTAGCCAAAGGTTTTTCACACCACTCATAAGCTGCACGTGAGAGTGTTCTATCTGTTTTTTAAGAAAGAAATCTCCCCCTCAGACTTTCTTATGTTTGTGGGGTTTGGGTGTTGTGCTTTAGTTCAATAGTGGTTGTTGTTGTTCCCAGCACACATACACGCTTTCAATTTCAAATTGCTTGCATTCGGGTGTTCACCTTGGGGAAACGAGGGAAATTTGTTTCTTATCAATACAAACGACAGGGAGTAATCACCAAATAACATGCATGCAGACACAGATAGTAACAGAGGTACAACGCAAACACGCTAAGCACAGTACATCGAGAAAACTCTTCCATGCATTTCACGGTAAAATCTACACTCATAAATAAAGCTGCTACAAACTTGAACCAATGTACACCCAAATTTTTCCTTGCTTATTTATATGTTCAGGATCATGAGTCAACTATTTGAAAGGGGCCAACTAAAAATAAAATGGGTGAGAGGAATAAACTATTGTCCTCAAGTTAATGACTTGTCTGGAAAACTTGGTCTAATACTTCGGAATCAAATTTGCTTCCTTGATATTCCCACTGCTGACTCTCTGCTAAAACAGCTTGCACTTTGATGGTTAGGACAGCTCTCTCTGCAACACAGATTTTCTTACAGCCTAAAAACATCTGCTACTTCTTCTATTTTTAGAAAGGACTTAGACCAAGACTAGCACAAAACCAAATGAACCTAAGGGCATATAAAACTTACAAGGTTGGAGGGGTTTGTGGGTTTGGGTTGGGTTTTTCTGTTTGTTCGGTTTTCCTTGTTTTGTTTTGGGTTTTAATTTACCTGTTTTTTGTTCTGTTTGGCTGTTTGGTTGGGTTTTAAAACAATTTTCACTCTAGGCTTTCTTTCCTGTTTTCAAAGGTCTAAGGCGTTTGTAGAAGACTAGCCACTATTCCCCAACTAGCACAGAGTCTATTGCTTTGCATTAAGAAACTGGTTCTAAAAGACTCAGTATAATGCTTTATTAATTGTGCACAAGCCTTGATAATTTTACTAAGACAGAGAAATGTAACATAGGCTCGCATGGGTGATGAAAGATCAAGAGCAACAGTATCAGAAGGAGGAACTGTTCCGGGTTAGCATAGGCAGATGCAACGTGGATAGTTTTTAAGTGCTTTACTTGCACAGAACAGAACTTTGCAGGTGTCCCATTGAAATGACCGGTTCTGGCAAGAATAAAAATAAGTTAATCCGATTCTACTATACATCGGGGGAAACCTCCTCTATACTGAAGAAAAACAAACAAAACAAAACAAAAGCAAAATAAAACAAACAAACAAAACCACAAATAAAATCCAACAAAAAAAAATTAAAAAACCCAACCTTCCAGGATATTAACGTCCTGGAGGGGTTAGAAACGTGACAGACCGTGGGAGCAAATAACTACATCCTCTGACGAGAGTTTTAAAGAGGGGAGAGAGGAGAAAAAGAAAGCCCTGCCTTCGGAACACTCGAGGCGGCTGGAAATTCACACGATATGTTTAAATAGCGTATGGTGGCAAGTGACAGGCGGACCAGAATAGAATTTTCCGCGATGCTATCACGCATTCCCAGGTCCATAAAAGCGGGTGGAAACCCACTACAACAACTAGAGACCGGGGACGGTGAGCCTGTGCAAGCGGAGCTACTTCCCGGCTTCCCCAGCCCCACTTTGATCCCGAGGTGCCCCGGCACCCCCAAACCAGACTCCCTGCGGGCGAGGTTGGGTCCACGGCGGCACTGCGGGCCGTGATTTATTAAGGTCTTCTCCGTTGTTTTCTTTCCCCTCCGTAAAGCTGTTAGCAGAAAGTGCTGACTGGCTGGCAAGGAAGAATTTCTCATCAATACACTCTGATTGTGTTTTGCAAACAAAATGCCTGTTGCTTGGTAACATTTCACTTGAGCCTGACCTTCCTCAAAAGTTATTGCTATCAGATTCGATTTACACTGTCCTCTCGTGATTACTGTAATCTTTTAAACTGAGAAGTTCATATATCAGGGGGGAGAAAAGTTGGCCGTGCAAGTCAATACCATGCCTAAGCGCACGATTTATATCTTGCTGGTGAAGTTTATTTGTTTCACTTTATGGGGGTTTTCCCTCTTTCCCCCCGTCACCCTCTTCCCCCGGCCTTCCCCCTGCCCAGATCCCACCTCCACACGGTCCCTGTCCGGGCCAAGTGCCGGCGGGAGGCTGCGACCAGGCGCAAATTCGGGGTACGGAGGTACTTCAGAGCCTCGGACCTGGGGAACGGCCGAAGACACCGAGGCGAGATGCAGGGACAGAGAAGGGGAAAGGGCGGGTAAACGATGTCAAGGGCCCCCAGGGGGACTCGGGGTCTCAGACCAGCGACATCCTCGCCGGGACGGGTTGGCTTGATACCTATGCCTTCAGAGAGACCCTGAGCTCCCGCATACCGCCCCGTGGGGCTTCGGCAGCCCGACAGCGAGTCGTAAAGAGCCAAGACCGGTGGGAGCTCCGGATTTCTCATTCTGCCGCCCTGGGCACTGGGTAAAATTTCGTCTCAGTCATTGCTTTTGAACGGAGCGGGCTGCCGGCTCCCGCTCAGACAGGGGAAGGGGGCGGAGGCTGTGGAGCGTTAGTTTTTAGCCCAGAAATGTATGTTACTGGTAGGTCTCACTCACAAATTGCCGGTTGCGGGCGGCGGTTGCGAGGTCAGTATTCCTGGCCCGCCTAGGACACCGCCTGCCAGAGACACGCCAGTGTAGGAGGAAAGCAAAGAACGACGGGTAGCCCCGTTCATTCCCTTTCGCCCGCTCGGCCTTGCTCAGGCAGTAACTATCTGGTTCCCGACGCCGCTTGTGCCCCGGAGCACCCTGTGGTAGTTTTGTCCTGGATGAGGCCGAGGTGCGGGAAGCCGAGGACAGATTCAGCAGCCTCAGAGGGACTGCGAATAGCAGACGGGCAAACGGGTGTGATCCACAGACGATTTGGTCACTTCCCGGCCATGACTGGAAAGAAGCCCACAAGCAGCACGTAAGGGAGCCGCAGCGGAAGCCTTTGCTTGTCTCGGCTCCCCTCGGCTGCGACCGAGGATGGAACAAACACCTGGCGGCTCCTTACTTTTTAAGAGCGACAAAATGCACCGCCCGGGCATTCCCGTGGCGTCCGTCGGGAGGAAGGGAAAGCTCTCGACCCTGCTTTCCCGAGGTACTCACCCTCAAGACCCGTCCGCCGGCGTCCCGGCTCTGGTGTTGACTTCCCTCCTCCTCCCCGGGCCCCATGCATGCACCCACACCCTGCAGTGCCAGCCCGACCTCACCTGCCTTGGGGAGCGGCCCCGGGAGCGCGGGAGGCGGCTCGGCGGCCCAGTGCAGGGCGGCGGCGGCGGCGGCCAGCTCGGCAGGAGCTCGCGGCGGCCCGGCGCAGGGCGGTGGCCCAGGCGTCGGGGCGGAGGACTCGGCGCTGCCCGGCGGCCCTGGGAGGGCGCGCAGGGAGTCCGGGAGAAGGCTCTCCAGGCTCTCGTTGGCCTGCTGCCGACGGAGCGCCACCTGCGCTGCCATCACCCGCTGTCGCTCGATGATGAGGATGCACTTCTCGCAGGTGCAGTCCTTGAACCGGCAGTAGCGCTTGTGGCCCTTCAACCAAGACAGCACGCCGTGGTTGCGGCACCGGGCACACTTGGGCGTCCGCTGCAGCGGAGCCCGCGGCGGCTGCGACACCGGGCCGCCCATGTAGAGGTACGGGGAGCCGTAGCCGTTCATTCCCGCGGGAGGAGTCCAACCGGCTCCGGGGCGGAGAAGGGGGCAGCGGGGGCGGGCTGAGGCCGGCGCGGCGGAAGAAAGAAGGCGGACGGCTCTGCCCTAGGACTCCGCGGGGGCGCGGCCCTGGCCACAGGCCGGCGTGGGTAGCGGCCGCCTGCCGCGGTGGCACCGGCGGGCAGAGTGCTACCGCCAGCCGGATCCACACTGCCGCTGTCCGCGCCGCCTCGCCGAGTCCAGCGCCCCTCCGCCCCCGCCCCCGCCCGCCCCCTCCGCCACCCTCCTTCCCCACCGCCCCCAGGGAGGATGGAGGAGAGAAAGGGGGGTGGGGGGTGAAGGAAGGCTGGGGGGGGGGAGTCTCTACCCTGCAGTCGGTGGCAGCGGTGGCGCTGCCCGTGCCGTGACGAAGGGGTACTTCCCGCAGCGGGCCAGAACCAGGGCTGATGCCACCCACCTGTGCCCCCGCACAGATCACCCCGCGAAAGAACCCGGAGCTAGGAGCGAGCTGGAGCTGTGAGATTTTCCCGGGCTCTAGCCCGGCCTCGCTGGACCAGGATCTCAAAGTTCATGCAAGGTGTTTGAATCCTGGGCATGACCCCTCGAACGCCCCACAGGATATTGCGAGCGGTGATAATGTGTGTGGCTGCTGTCGTAACTCGGTCTGTAAACCAGCGCTGTGGGGTTTTGTAAGTCCAAAGTTCTATCTAAGTTTTGAAGTCGCGAGAAGCTGTCCCGGAGCAGTAACTGCCCGGGTGCAGGAGCTGCCTGGGAGCAGCCGTACTGTGCTCCTGTCCCTGCAGGGTTGCGCCGATAATCTGCGAACCAACTACCCGCCCCAGCGCCATCCGCTGCCCTTCTGCATCCCTTGCCAGGACAGCTACCTAAATGCCAACAGTGAGAATGGCAGGTCTAATTCGGGACAAGCTAGATTGCTTGCAACCTATTTGTTGATGAGTCCGATGAGGCAGAGTGACAATTTTAATTTATCTCCATCAGTAGGGAGGTTTCTCGCCGAAACGGTGATATTTCCAGTATAACAGCGAGAAGACAAAATATTAATGTAATATATTAGTGAAAGAAAGTGTAGGAATATCGGCTGGGGGAAAATAAATTAACCACGAGTGTTTCATCTGCCTGAGCAGTGGTTCTTAGCAGCATAGAATCCGTGGGTAGGTAGGGGCTGCTGCCCGTTTCGCTACCCCAAGATCTCCCCTGCTCTTCCCAGGCATCTTCTCCACTTTAACCGCTACAAGGAATAAACCACGTACAAGGGTATGTAATTAGAAAATCAGATTTTAATTTCAGCAAGCATTTCGCCAGAGAGAATAAAATGCACGGCACGTATTATGAAGTTATTTGCGTGGTATTTCGTTACTTGATTCCTTTCCTAACTGCTTTTCTACTTCTAGTGGAAGAGCGACTCAGGGACATCTCATTCCCCAAGGCCATGTGCAGGTTGTGAGGGAGAATGAAACGCCCGTGGGTCAACCGCGCCAGGGCGGGGAGGTGAATCGTGTCAAATGCGGGGAGCAGCCCGTTTTCTCTCAGCGCCGGCGGGACCTCCCTTTACGTACGCCCGGGCAGTCCTGCATCCGCCGCGCTGCCAACCGGCTCCCCCAGGGGCATCTCACACAGGCTCGTGGGTCCGTGTCACTGTATGTGAGAGAACAAACCAATGGTGCCTTCTCCGAGGGCCAGATGAACATTCAACTATCCCAAAACTGCAAGGGGGGCCGTAAAAGACGATGTGCAGTCGTCTTGGGAATCCGTTTCGCCACAACGAAGAAGTGGGGTGCAAGTGGCGGGGCGGGGCGGGGGAGGGGGCGGGGCGGGGGGAGAGGTGCAAGACTTCTCGCTCGCGAGTCGATGAAAGGCCCGAGGGTCGCCTCCGCACCGCAGCCGCCAAGTGGGCGAGCGCCGCCGGCTCACAGGCCGGGCTGCCCCGGCGCGGCCGCGGGCTGGCTCAGGACCGGGGGCCCCTCTCTCGCTTGGCTGCACCCCGGGAGTTTCGGCTGAAGTACTCGTTTGATATAGTGGGTAATCCTTTTCTTGTATTTGATGGGAATGCTTTCCGTGTTCTAGTATTTGACAACATCTCCCTATAGGGCCAGGTTGGTATTTATGTTAGGAAAACGTCCCCTGCTTGAAAGTCTATTGTAACTCAACACCTGACAACCTCGACTCCCATTTCTGCTTGCAAAAAAGGTTTATTCAAGCACGTAATGGGATCCTAGCAGAAGGCTTTTCAGAAGAAGGGGCTGTAGTAAACTGCACCACATGAACTCCGTTTCCAGGGCTATTAAGCTTTTAATTGGAAAATAGCAGAGAAAATTTCAAGGCGACTATAACGTGTTAGCAGTTAGCGCCCAGAAGAATAGACTGGAAGAGAGTAAGTGTGCGAAACATATGCTCCACGTAACATTCAGCGGAAAGGGCCCAGCTCCGCTAAAGACCCAATCTTCTAAAGACCCCATCTTCTAAAGACCCCATCTTCCCGAGTCAGAAACACTGATGGACTGGGCAAAGGCAGGACGTTGGCTGGAAAGTCAAAGTCGTCTCGAATCGCCCGGTGTTTTACAACTTTTCGATGCGGAGCCGTTTGGCGGGAGACGGCGGTGCCGACGGGGAACAGCGGCAACTGGGGCCGAGTCCGCCGCGCCGGGACACGCCGGGACACTCCTCGCCGCTCCTTGGTACCGCGGGGGAGAAGAGTCGGGCCGGGCGAGAGGGTGTTTTTAACCACTGTTTGCACTGCTCTAAAATTAGCATTTGGGGAGAGGGCATTCGCAGGAATCTGGGTTACCGTTGCGGGGGTACTAGGGGCAGGATTAGTTTCAGCCACATCTCACCAATGCGCCTTCAGGCAATGCCCGCATTACGGGGAAAAGATCGAGGAGCCAATTATCCACTATTTGGCACTCGCAGCGTTTTTCCAAGTAGCTCTGAATGTCCATGTTCTCATATAATAAAGAGGGAAAGGAACGTATGCCAGACCTGCCGGGCAAGGTGGCAAGGTGTCGCACTGGAGGGGCCCGAAACTTCACGGCAAACTTCGGG